>VWZK01009604.1:32956-48722 GCA_013396935.1 Baryphthengus martii
GGGGGGAAGATGTTGGAAAGCCAGCCTCAGTGCTATGCAAACGCTGCTCAGCAGCAGCCACAACACTGGCGTCTTATCTGCCTCCCAGTACAAAGCACAGCACCACAAGAGCTGCTCTGGGGAGCATTCACTCCAGCTCACCCAAACCCAATACAGTGCAGTTTACATAGTAATTTATTTGAAAAATGAGACAGAGACTATGAAAATGCTTGACTGTTAACCAAAGCGGAGAATAAACATTAATTTCTTCTTCTATAGAAAGCACCTAGTTGATTACAGCAGTATTGCTTTCAAGTCTGTCCTTAGTTTACCACAGAGGATAGCGGATACCCTTAGATGACCCATATTACTTGAAACAGTAAAATTAGAAGCATATTTTACCAGTGTGAATTCACAAACTGAATCTGTAGGTTAGAGTAATATTCCTAAAATTTAATCAGTCTTCAAAAAGTTGATTCTGTGAATGAGAAATATTCAAATAATCAGAAGACGCACGAGGAAATATGAAACCTGTTCGTAGTCAGCAAACAGAAAACACAGGAACTTTTCTCAAAAATACAGAAGCCTTAATCAGCTGTTTTATTTCTTTCTTCAGTAAGGAAAGAAAAAAACTTTAATAATAATGGGGACCCTTTATGATATTCATAAGATGAAGTTTAAGTATCTTTTTTTTGTATTTTCTCAAACTATCTGTACACATGGATATACTTTTGTCTTAAATTTCTAATTGTTTTGCAGTGGCATAAATGCTATTAAATCCAGATTTTTTTGTTATTGTAGTGCTATAATAAAAACATTGGAGCTCAGGAAAGTTGGTTATTGTAAATTGACTAAATTTCACAAGCTAGAACTCACCTTAGTTTTTGTAAAATAAACGACACAAATTACCCTATCAAGCATGCTGTCAATAAGAAAATTACAAGATTCAGTTTCCAGCTTTGTGAAGAACTGTCCAGTTTTTACTCTGGAACAGTCAGCATAGTAAATATTTTTAGGGTGTTCCTTTACAGGCTCTTCAATTCACTTCAAAGCATTACCTCCTAAAAATTATAAAAAGCAATATCCCAATATATTCTCTAATCAGACAATCTTTATCTTTTCACATGACCAACACATAGACAAAGATTAAATTTCTTATGATAGCTTCCATTCCGGTGATGAAATGATAGCACCCACTCTTAATTAATTGGTTTGTTTTTTTAAAAAATAAATAAATAAATAAAGTACCTGTGGCTGAAATGGAGGAGCAGTAGACCCTTGCATGCCTTGTGACTGTTCATCCATTCTATCACGTAACACTGTCCCTTATGTCCTGAAAACAAAAATACAGCCATTACACCATAATTCAATCCCCATTTATGATCAATGAACATCAGCAGAAGAACTGACTTTCTCATTTGCATGCTTAAGTCTACAAACACTTCACTATTCCAGCACTGTTTGGGGAAGGAAGTTTTTCTTATGTTTAGCTGTTTTATAAAATGAAATAAGTCACCATACGCATCTGAACTCATTATTAAAAAACGTGCATTAAATTACTTGAGCCAGACAAATGTCTCTGTCTGATAAAAGCTGCATCACCCCATAATTCTTCAGAGGCACCAACTACATAGATGTCTACCAGCCAGTACCTTAGACCTACAGGTAGCATGGGAAATAGCAGATCAGCAGAAGCATTAATTTATCTGTAGGTTTTAGGGAGTATGCAAGAGCAGTTCCATGTAAATAGAAATAAAGCTCAACACGTACACACGTTACATTCTGACAAGCCAAGAGGGCTTTGAGATACCGTATTAGGAGCACAGCCTCTACACCCAACTACGAACCTCTCACACCTCATCATTAAGATGGGAGGAAAGATGCCTGCCAAGTTGCCAAGGCTTTTTTCTCAGCTAAACAAATCCTTTCTTAGGCTACATAACATTTTGCTGAGAGGAAGCAGGTGCAGCACCCACTTTTATCGGGGCCACCTCTGTTCAGATGAAGACAACAGAAAGCTCACCAGCAGCTCCTTATGCAAACAACGAAATAAACTGTTACACAAAGAGGCAAGCCCTTAACTTTTTCATCGTACAAACACAGAGTAATAGGGTTTTCATCATAAAAACACACAGGGTAACAGGCACACGGAGAAGTGTCTCTGCTTGTTACCCTGCCACACCTGCCAAGGCCTTCAGAGGAACAAGAGCCATGCGTCTGATTGGAAAACTCTTCTTGCTTTTCAATTTATTATCTATTTATTTTCTTTTTACCTTCTCCAAATTCTGAAAGTTCTAGATACAGCTTGACATAAAACACTTTTCTGATACCTCTTAATCTTTACACATGAGGAAAATTCCTATGACAGATTTATTCTGATCAATCCATATACTTCAAACACTGCAAACATGTCCTTGTGCACACAGATCTACATCTGTTTCACAAACCTTTCTTTAGAATACGTAACAATTTCTCAAATAGCATTGAAGTTCAGCATGAAAGTATATAATCGACTGCATCTATTAAAACACACACAAATCTTACCAGTCATTTCTTTAGAGAACATTAAAAATAACTCAACAGAAAGCAGCCAACCTCAGAAATGTTTTTCAAATCCCACCGCAAAATATTTAAGAAACTAACAAATAGCCTGTGTTCACAGTACCGTCCTCATTCTTACAGCATCATTGTGCTAACATTACTAATAGACAAAATAATCACAAAGCAGCTTTACAAAGTTTCTCAATATACCACCCTAGTGTACTAAACAGTGGGTTGGACACAAAACTCAATCTTAAGCATTCTATTTTCATTCTCCTGTTTAAAGCAGTCACCCCATGCCATTCCAGTACCATTCCTGACACCAAACCGCAATCGTCCTCCAGAGCGACTAAGGGTCCCTCTGGCTTTGCCCTCCTGTCCTCAGTATTTCTGTGTAAAGCATACAGTTTGGGACTTGCTGTTACATTGACTAGTAGCTGTATTTAATCCAAAGATAAAAGAGATCCGAAAAAAAAGCAATTTCAGGCAGGTCAAGAGAAAATAAACAAACAAATCAATTATCAAACTGAGGTGAGAGGTAGAGAAGAGGAGGTTGGAAATACAAAGATCTCTAAGACTAGCAAAATGACCATTGTGAGAAGGAGGGAAAGAGCTGGTGGATACATGCTGCACACCACTGGCTCAGCAATCTTTAGCCAGTCCTAAGACACCAATATTGACACGTCATGTAAGTTCCGTAAGATCTCACATACAACCTCCCAACCAAGGCAAGAAATCATAACACAGGAGCACTGAAAAATTAAACTGTTGTGACAAAACTGCACCTAAATTCTCCAGTTAGATTCACGGGGGTTTATTCCGTAGGAGGAATGCATAGCAATCTTAAGGAATATTCTGCTAATTTATTGCTGTGGAGATCTTTGTATCACTGCCAAGAAGCACTATTTTGAAGAGTTTCTATAAAATTTTAATCTTTTCAATAGCTTCATTATTTCTACTGAAAGTTTTGCAGTGTGTTTTACTAATACGTTCACTTGTTTCAGAATCCCTGGGAAAAACAAATATAGCACTCCTTATCTTCTATTGCAAACGTTTATTCCAGATTAATGAAATCTAAGATGAAATATTCAGATTATGTATGTTGATTCAGGAACTATACAACCCATTCACTTTGTCTGAATGGTCAGCAGCACTGACTGGAAGTGTTTGGGAATTTGCATTTGTCTTTTTTTTTTTTTTTAATTTGGGGAAAGAGTAGAAAGGAGAGAAGTCCTATCACTACCACTGCCAGTGGCTCTGCCCTCTGTGGCTTGTTTTTAGAAGAAAAGCAAGCAAACTAATGAGGTAACAAACGTTCTACCATAGGAAGCATGGAAGATAAAACTTGGGACTTGTGGTTGCTTTTGCAGAGGAAAGGCAAAGATCAGTATTTTCTGTTCATACATGGAAGTTTTTATTTTTTTTAACTTGTTTTTGTCTTTGTAGACTTTATGATAGATTCACATTTTAGATAATTTGGCATTTTGACCATATAAAATGCCAAGGATGCACAGAAATGCCACAGATGCAAAATTAATCTTTTTGCTTATGTTGACAAACAGTACAAAATTAGATTTTGTGGCTTGAAGATTGCTTTCACAGTGAGATATGCCTTTCACCTTGATAATAAACTTCAGAGGTCAAAACATAGTGCCATAATATTTATCAATTTTAAATTCAAACTGAGGCAATAATTAATACTCCTCCAAAGATATTTTTCAAGTTCTGATTTATGACGAAAAGATACTAAAAATACTGCCAAAGAGTCATCACTTGTTTAAAACTGAAAACAAATACAAAACACACCTAAACATGACATGACTATCATCTCTTTAAACAAATTTCTTATGCAAATTCATCACCATGATATACATTGATTCATGGAAAACAGACAACAGATGAAGTGGGAGGAGAGTCAACTATACCACCATCACCCAGAAATTTCTGAAGTGCCAAACATTACTTACATTTTTAAAACCTCTCACACTGATCACGTAGGAAGAAAGGACCCCTCGCCTTCACCACAGTATTTGCAAAGATAGGAACAATGAAAGATTCTCTGAATCAGTTATCTTGCAAAGATGACTGTCACCATTTTGAAGATTGAAATAATTTGGATTCAGACCAACCTGTAGACAATAGTGATCACAAGAACGTAAGTATATATGCACTGTATCTTACACTCCAGTTATGGTTTCTAACACTTTGCAGGTAGGAAAAGATTTCTGTTTAACTACTAATATTTAAAATTTTTGTGATTTTCAGCTGATCGAAACAGTAGATGGCACCTACACATATGGATACAGGATGAAGTAGCCAGGGATACAGACGACACAATCAATTTTTCATTCAAAATGGCAACTGCATAGCAACTCCTCTCACTGACACTATTTACAGGTCCGCAGGACAGCAAAAGGAAGTCAAGTCCTCACCAGTAAGTTAGACTATCAAACTGCAACTGCCTGAACTGGGAATAACACCTTCCATCCTTCACACATACGCCTCACTGTCTTTACTCACTTCCTCAGCAGCCACTTGCCTAAGCTCTCAGATATCTGCCCAGCACCTAAAGATCATGCAAAGATACAAAGAAGCCCAAAAAGCAAGAGCCCATTCCTACACCCCAACAGGAGCTCACATCCCACGATCCTCTCAGCTTTCCAGGTGGTTTCCACCAGTCAGCTAGAGAAGAGGTGGGACTACCCACAACTGTTTGTGAAATCAGAGCAGGGAACCTACAGAACAGGAACCAGAGCTCATCGCTGACATTTCACTGGAATGTATTTTAAAAACACATTTAAAAGAAAAAATTATCTGGGAAAAAAACTTGGAATCTTTGTGAATTATACATCTTGAAACTAAGTCTTTATAAACATGTGCATGTCTTTATAAACTTGTGCAAGGCGTTTGACACTGTCCCACGTGACATCCTTGTCTCTAAAATGGAGAGACATGGATTTGACGGTTGGACCACTCGGTGGATAAAGAACTGGTTGGATGGTCTTACTCAAAGAGTTGTGGTCAATGGATCAATGTCCACGTGGAGACCAGTGACAAGTGGAGTTCCTCAGGGGTCTGTTCTGGGTCCAGTGCTGTTCAACATCTTTGTCAGCGACATGGACGACAGCATCAAGTGTACCCTCAGCAAGTTTGCCAATGACACCAAGCTGTGTGGTGCCGTGGACTCACTTGAGGGAAGAGATGCCATCCAAAGGGACCCTAACAGGCTTGAGAAATGGGCCAATGCAAACTGCATGAGGTTCAACAAGTCAAAATGCAAGGTCCTTCCCCTGGGTCGGGCCAATCCTAGGCAAAAGTACAAACTGGGTACAGAGTGGGTTGAGAGTAGCGCTGAAGAGAAGGACTTGGGGGTGTTGATAGATGAGAAGCTCAACATGAGCCGGCAGTGTGCTCATGCAGTTCAGAAGGCCAACCACATCCTGGGATGTATCACGAGAAGCATGGCCAGCAGATCAAGAGAGGTGATTCTCCCCCTTTACTCTGCTCTTGTGAGACCCCACCTTGAATACTGCGTCCAGTTCTGGTGTCCCCACTATAAGAGGGATATGGATCTGCTGGAGCGTGTTCAGAGGAGGGCCACAAAGATGATCCAGGGGCTGAAGCACATCTGCCGTGAGTATAGGCTGAGGGAGCTGGGATTGTTCAGTTTGAAAAGAGAAGACTTTGGGGGGGCCTAATAGCTGCCTTCCAATACCTGAAGGGAACCTACAGGAAGGCTGGCGAGGGACTTTTCACAAGAGCGTCTAGCGATAGGACAAGGGGAAATGGGTTTCAGTTGAGGGAAAACAGATTTAGATTACATCTTAGAAAGAAATTCTTCAGTACAAGGGTGGCAAGACTTTGGAATAAATTGTCCAGAGATGTTGTGGATGCCCCCTCCCTGGAGGTGTTCAAGGCAAGGTTGGACAGAGCCTTGAGTAACCTGGTCTAGTTGAGAGGCGTCCCTCCCCACCGCAGGGAGGTTGGATTAGATGATCTCTGAGGTCCCTTCCAACTTAGGCCATTCTATGATAAAAAGCTTAAATGCACACCTTATCACAGGAAATATGCTCTCTAAACACTAGTTTCATAGCTAAAAGTCCATAAACCATTCACACTGAAATACATTTCACAGTATTCAAGCAACAATGCTATTGCTTTAACAGATGGCAGTTCTACAACAACAAAAAAAATACAATGCTTTCCTGTAAAAAAACATCATTAATAGTCTCAAGAATGCACGGTTTCCATTAGCCACATGCTATACTTGTTAATTTTGGTTACTGAAGTGGGGACATCCAAGAATCAGTGTCAAAGAAGAGCGAGCTATACTTCAAAAAAATATATAAACTCTACACTTAGAATAGAGTGTTACAGTTCTGCTGTGAATCTGAGATTCTCAATCTTTTTTTCCTGTAGAATGTAGATGTAACTACTCCACATAACGGCTAACAGAGAAACATGAAATTACATCATTCACAATGTGCTGATCAGGCACATGGTCACTTCAGTTGCTGTTCATGAACAACGGGATGTACTATGTTAATTGACAGTATAATATAGAAATAAAGGCACGTAATTTTAGTTTTCATTGTAACCATTATCTTAGGTAGGTTAGAGTCAAGGCCCTCCAGAAACAACTATCCATTAAAGACCTTACATACTCCTTAATTTTTGCTGTCAATTCAGATTCTTCAGTGTCTAGCACAGATTTTACATGACAAATTTTAGATCTTTTCAGCTTTAGAACTTTTAAACTATCCTTACTAAATTCAAAGATACGGATCATCCTCATCTGAGGAAAAAAAAAAAATCCAAAATATTTATATTAGTTTCTATATAAATATACAGGCTAGAGGAATATTCCCATTTGCTTATACCATACATTGACTCTCAGATACCCTAAAGCCCAGTTTAAACCTAGATAGAAAATTTGGTCACTCCAGTTGAAACTGAAAAAAAAACCAAACGAACAAAACCAAACTAAAAAAAAAAAAACCTACCTCACAAACAAGCCACAAGAGTTTAGATTTCTAAATGCCTTACTGAATATCCAAAACACAATTACACAACCCACTACACCACTCTTAATCCCAGCAGTTTATGCCAGGGAGCCCAAGTGTGCCCGTCCGATTTCAGCTCTGCTCTGTCACCTGGAGAGCCACACTGACACAGCCACAACTCTCAGCCCCTAGATCAAAGCCGTGTACACACCTTTTGGGAGGAGACAAACTCTAGACGCAGCAATAACAGCGGCACCCTTAAGGTTGAGAACAGGTTAAGAAAACATATTGCCTTAACAGTCATTCTTTATTTTTTTAAGGCAAAAGGTTGGCTGCTTGGAGGGAGCTGGGTGACTGGCAAAACCTGGCCCACACTGTGTCAGGGCACCAGCACTGAACAACCTTCACCAGCACCCGCTCAATACTGGCATCCAGGGCATAGGCTGCGGTTTACCAGTTTTCAGTGATCTTACAAGCAGGGGCTCAGGACACACAAGTGAAAGATCCTGTATGAAGCAGGAGAATATTGGCAGTTGTAGACAGAGCAACCTGGCTTTATCATTCACGTTATATTAAACAACAGCACAGCTATGGGTTTTCCACAGAAATGGGAAGTCAGAAGTCATGTCCAATACAGCAAACAAACTTAGAATGTAAGACTATCATAATTAACATTAAAATGTAATTTTTTTTTCCTGGTGCTCCACACAAGCCATTGAACAGGAGAAAGATACATTTTGATGTTGCAATAGAAACATTTTAGTTCCAAAGTGAAAGCCACTTCAGTTCATAGATAGTATTTTTTGTGCTTTCCTAAAGACTAGGAAATACTTAGAAAACAACAGCCCACATATGGTACTCCAAAAGCAGCCCTCGGAACACTGGTATGTCCAAAGCCTTCATACACTTCTTATACCTGAATATCTCCAAAAAACACAAGAAAATAAACATTCGCAACAGTTTACCTAGAAGTTTGATTTCTTAGTTCAAATGAGTTTTGTTGCAGTTTCCCCCTCACATCACAATGCAACTGAAAAGATGAACCTCAAAGGAGTTGTAACTTCAGTGCTAAAATATATTTCAATAAATTATTTATCCGTCTTTATACCACCAGCATTCCAAACTCAATGTTTAATATGGGTATATTTCACATGAGAGGCATAAGATTCTAAATGGACAAAAAAAAAAATTCCAAATAATAGGAATGAAAGCACAGGACATACTTGGTGTCTTTTCAATAAATTAGTCCTAACACAGACCATTAAAATGAATTTTGGTTAAATACACTCACTTTACTATGTCATCCATTCATAAAGTTACACACTCAGATTAAAGACAGCATCAGAAATGATGACATAATGGTGAGACTTTAAATATTGTTTATTTTTCTCACTCCATGAATAGCTAAGTTAAATGTATTTTGCTTTATTAATGCATACATTTAAGTTGACACTCACTTGGACTCTGCCAAGACCATCAAGACCTTCATTGGCAAAGGATAAAGCAAACTCAAGACTGGAAGACCAAGTTAATCACCAGCATAGTAAATATGTCATTTATCCCATTTAGTGTACATACATATACACTATAAATATACACATTATAATATATAAATATGCATACACACATATACATGTGTGTATTTATAGATTAGGCATATACAACTACATGTGTGTATACACAGAATATTTACTATTAGCCGACAGTAGCAAAAATTAAATATTTGCTTCACATCATCCAAAAAGAAGTCTTCTAAAATGTGAAAAAACCACTCATTAATAAAATACTCTGCAGAAGAATCCACTTCAGAGAGAAGCTGTATTTGCAACTTTTAAAGCACTGTAAGTGAATGAATATAGATTCATACATACAAATAGGATTAGCCCTAATTTTAGAAACAGTTTCTAAATGCCTTTAGTTTTTTAATGCACTCAATACAATCACTAAGTACCATGGGATGGTAGGACATTCCTCCTCTCTGTAGGGACAGCCCTGAATGTGAACAACACAAATTCTCAGCACGTCTTAATCCACAAAAAGATGACACCTATTTATATGACAACAACTAATACTGGATTTTTCAATAAACTTATGTTCAAACTTTGACTCATGGTCAGTCCAGCTGAAGAAGCCAAAACACACACAGATAGTTAAGCTGGGTTAGGAGTCGTTTTTAGCAAGAGCAGGAGTAACTATACACAAATAAAATCTACTGACAAAAAAGGGAATACACTAAGAGTTCATATGCTATTTCCTCATCCGTGCATTCCAATTTTTCAGGCATCTTTTCATTCCTACCCTGAAAATACACATGCCAGTCACTATTATTCCCCAACTACTAAGAGTTCATTCTCTGGAAATGTTGAATGACTAGAAGATGAATTATCTGACTGGAAGATGAAAGTCCAAGCTCTCATGCTCCACAAGTCCACTTCCCTTCCTCTTTATTCATTTGCACCATTTAAGAAGTTGTATTTTATTCGCCCTCCCTCTCCATTTCAATTATGTCACTCAAGTAGATGGCTTATCTTGCAAGATGCTCCCAAAGGGCTGTACGTGCAACGACTTGCCCTTTTTTGAATCATCTGATTGTTATTTCATAGGAACTGAAGAAACAGGAACAGAAACTTCTTGGGCAGTAGGCTTCTACATTTTTATTTAACTTCACCTTGAAAGAAATATGATAACTCATTTCTTCATACTGAATAGCTAGTTGTAACAGACAGGTGGATTGTGACCACGTCACAGTGAAAAGTTTTGCAGAGAATGAAGTATCGTATCTAACCGCAATACTATCAAGAAAGTACTAGCTGTGTGGGTGACGGAGCACTGGAAAAGGCTGCCCAGAGAGGCTCCAGAGTCTCCTTCTCTAGAGACTTTTAAAATCCACCTGGATATGTTCCTATGTAGCCTGCCCTAGGTGATCCTGCTCTGGAAGGAGGCTTGGACTCTATGATCTTCAGAGATCCTTTCCAAATGCTACCATTCTATGATTCTATGAAAGTAAATTCTCAACACATATCACACTTTGTTGTGCTACTGCCTCTGTGAGGATGTGGTTCTAAGACGTCATGAACTATGTGATGATGATGCTTCCTCTGCCTTCAGCCATGCCTTCCAGTGCAGTTCCTGTGGTTAGTCAGACTCCTGGTAAGGTAACTGAAACTGGGTGAAAACTAACCTTGACCAAAAGCCACTTTTTTCCAGTTCAGTTCCGTGAATCATTCCATTGCAGAGACAAGGACAGAATTGTAATGGTAGAAAACAGAGGGGAAGACAGAGTTGGAAGTAAAGCAGTCCTAACTTAGACCAGCTAAATCTACTGTCAAATTACATCTCTAACATGAAATTAGACAACTCAGTCTAATAGCTCTGTGACACCAAAGGTCTTGCTTTCTCTCCCTTTCTCTGCCATATGATCTTGCATAGTCATCATGAACAATCTGGACCTTTTGCTGAGCTGATTTAATTTCCTAACGCAGCTGAGTTTATGTTCTGCAAGCAGTGAGATGAATCAATGCATATGGGAGTCTGTTGTGTGCCAGAGAAAAAGCAAGTAGACAAATTTCAAAGATGGGAGGTGTAGGAAGGAGACTGCAGAAGAAACAGAACATCTCCCTTCTGGCAGCAGCACACTAGCTCACCACATTTCATTTTATTTCATCCTTAGATAGGGATGCTAATAAGTACTTAAATTCAAAATAGCTATGACAGGAAGGCAAGAGACAGCACAGAGACAAAGCAAGTTATTCAACACCATGCCAAGAGCTTTGTTAACAAAATACCGTATGGGAAAATAGAAATAGGAAACAAAAACTAAAGAAAGAGGAATAAACTAGGGTGACAAGTCAAACTGGAAAAAAAAAAAGCTGCAAAGATTTCCAGAGAGAAGAGTCTAAGACATGATCTGGAAACCCTTACAACCTCAAAATCTCACAACTCCTGTAAGCAGAGAGGGAGGAGACCTTTCCTTAACAAAGGGATGATTTTAAACACATGTGTAAAATTCTTCATAAAGAGATGCTGGAGAGATTTACCAAAAGTGCAAACAGTTGAGCTTCATACAGGAGCTAAAAAAAAGATGCAGGACAAATTAAAAGTCTGGAAGTGCTGTCAGATAAATC
Source organism: Baryphthengus martii (assembly GCA_013396935.1). Classification (NCBI taxonomy): domain Eukaryota; kingdom Metazoa; phylum Chordata; class Aves; order Coraciiformes; family Momotidae; genus Baryphthengus; species Baryphthengus martii. The sequence goes on from VWZK01009604.1 coordinate 44,604, forward strand.
CATCTTTTGTAGGCACAGAGGAAAAAAAACAACCAATCTGGAAGGCTGGCAGCATACAATCGTGCCACAGCCACGGCTGGTAACAGCCACATTGCTACAGGTGAAGTACAACACATGCAACAATGAACTCCACATAACCCTTGAAGAAATGTCTCAATATCTTAGAGACCCGTGCAAGACAACACCTTGTGATCTCATATTGCAGCTGTCATATGCACATTCATAAGCTGGAAAATAAATAAATAAAAATCTATCTGTAGTATATAGTTTAAAAACTGTATGACCCCAGAGACAATGAATGAAGCACTGCACAGCTAGAAGAGAACACCAGATTTGTTTAACAGGTTTTCTATGATCCTCTGGCTGAACCCCGAAACCAGGCAAAAGAGTAGCAAGTAACCCAGGATCCCTGGGTCCAGAAGCAAAGCACCCAACAGCCAGCACACTCACTTCAGACGCAGGCCAGCACTCAAGTTCACAGCTGTTTCTTTGTTTTACATTAAATCACCACTGGCTAAAACATGCAAAGTCTACTCCTGGGTCAGGTAGTTACTGACTACCTGTACTTTAAGTGCTCTATTTGCAGGCTATTTGTTGCTTGCCTTCTGAAGTCCTCGTTATCTCCATGAACTCCACAAGCAGCCCACATACCCAGCAGAGTTCTGAATTTCAGTCAGGGAAAGTACTGGAAGTTTACTGCTGCAAAGACAACTCCTTTTTTGGATCTGCTCTCAGATGAGGATGAAAAGGGTACAGAAATAAGGGCCTCTACAGCACAGAATGTCATGCATTTTCCCACAAGTTTTTATTTATTTTAGAACTAGCTTTAAATTCACCTGTAATATTTTTACCTTCCAGCTTTCAAGGAATCAGTAATTTTGTAAAGTTTACACACTGACAATAGGAGATTAAAATTAACTGAAAAAGATCAGTTCCACAATACATCACAGCACCTAACCCAAAATTATCCCAAGGATTTCAGGAAGGATCTAATCTACAAGCTTTACACGACATTGTAAAGTAATTAATCTGGCCCGGTACAGATCTAGCTATTTAATAAGACAGCAATAACTTTGTTATAACTCATTCCAGGCAGATTAAAGCAAAGAGGCTTGAATGCAAACTCCCAAATGCCAGATGATGCAAATAAGTCTATTTACTTTGGCACCTCTAGTTAACAGTGAGAAATCACTAATATTCCAAGATCAGCTACATGCAATGAGGTTTTAACATGATTGTTCAGAGTATTTTCTTACAAACTCCTCTTCTTAATTCCTTGTTTAAAATTTTATAACAAATTTCCTTACAAAAGCTTGTATTCTGTTTGCCCAACAGGGAACAAAAGCACTTGAAATACACTGTGTATTTTCTAGCTACAGAAATTATCTTCACCAGAAAATCAACTCATTTTAATAGCATTGCTTCTCTTCAGCTTTTTTTAACTAACCTGACAGGAAGAATCCTTTTAATAGTTATTAAAAAGTAAATAGGTAGTGATGTTGTACTTCACTCTAGGGTTTAGTTCCTTCCTATGGAGCTGGGGGTCAAATGGTGAAAAGTACAGCAAACCAGTGTTCCAAAGGCTGCTCTTATTATCACTTTGGTACTTCAGCCAGTTATTTTCAATTCTGTTGCAAAGCACATGGAACATAGATAAATCAAATTTTCTGGAAATTAGTCAGTTAATACCATGGATAGTCACAGGAGTTACCTTGCACAAGATAATCCACCCTCCCGTCATTCCTAAACACTGCTTCCCAGGAATCAGAAGGGATTTTTTTTTATAAGCCCCAAATAATAAAAAAAAAAATCCCCTTGGAGGCAGAGAAGTTGTTACTACAGTCTGACTTTGCCCAGGAGACTCCCCAAGGTAACACAAACTCATCCATTCGGCACAGATGTTTGGAAAAATGTCAAACTTCAGAAGGCAACAAGGTATGAACAGTGATACAACTGAACATAAGGCTAGTGTAAATGCAAGATATTCGACCAAGTTCATTACATTGTGGGGAGTGTTGCATGCATGAACAAATCGCCTCACCAAATTGTTTCGGTGGCCAAATACACTAGACTGGCTATGTGCAACTGAGGTAAACTCTGTTGCACGAAAAAGGCAGGTATGTGTGGGGTATACAGCTCTACCTTACTGTGGTATCATGGGTCACAGTAAAATGAGTGATTGACTTCTTGTAGTCTGTTTTTCATTTGAGTTTCTCAGACTCACACACCTTCAGATGAACTCTAAAATGTGAATCTTTTTTTCTTCTTTGGAAAAAAAGTTTCTATGGTGAGGATGAGATTCTACTTGTCTAATTCTTGTAGACCCTAGAAGACAATGTGATAAATCAATCAAAAAAAAAAAAAAAAAAAAAACTTTTACTTGGCTAGAATTCCTTATTTGTTCTCAAATTATTTTTTTATTCCAATAAGTAATTAGTATGCTGAATACAAGATATCTATGACATAGGCAGTATGTCTACCCTTACAGTCAAAATAATCTGTGTGCCTTGAGAAGTCATCTACCCAAACATCAGATGTTTATAAATATATCTTCATGTTTTGAAATTAAAGAACAAGTGTTCTTAAAATATTTTTCCAGTATCAAGAAAAAAAAAGGAAAAACAAACAAATCAAACCAAAAAATGCAGGGGTTTCAGTTGTTACTTCAGAGCTTTATTAAAGCTGTCGTGCATTGTTTGCAAGTTTCACTTTCCATAACACAGACCAGTTTTCCTTCCTCATCTTAAGTTTTTATACTTTTATATGAAGTATTAGTTCACAGCCCATGAACGAATAGCTGCTTTCTATTGCATTTTATCTCTTTCAAGACAGCCTGAGTCCAAACTTTCAAATATAGACATTTCTGCAGCACAACACTGAATTATCTCCTAGATAGCCTTGAAAGTAAAATATTATTTAAACTTCATTCTTCCTGATTTAGCAGAGCTGCAACTATACACTTGACATTTAATTATCCAAAGTGTCTACCTTACAGATTAACATATCATTCACTGTAATTTCTGCATCTCAAGTTTGTAAACACAACTTTGTACAGGGAATAAAACCAGTCTGTATGACTCTTCCTGAGAAGCAATGCTGCCACTACAATCTGAGAAAACAGTGCTATCACCTCAGAGGCGGCGAAACAATGCTACCATTCAATTGCTGCAATAAATGAGTAAGATTAAGAAACAGGGTTTTTTCCCAATATAAAGAATCAAGTATTTGTGTGATTTAAAATGTTACGAAGAGTTTGTGCATTATCAAAATACCACAAAATGCAGAGCAAAACAAACTACCTTCCACACATGAACGATAATACTGAAGTGCTGAATTCTAAAGCCAAGTAGGTATAGTTCACATGGACACAAAATGGAATTCAGGGCCAGTACCAGTATAATCGAGATCGGGTGCTACATAAGGTAAACAGAGAACAGGGGAGAGAGCAAAAGAACAAAAACCAACAGATAGAGGAAACCTCACTGCCAGCGATCCCCACTAGGCCTCAGTTCCTTACAGCCTCGTACAGCTACTGCAGCTGCCACAATCTAGGAGCCTCACCAGCCGGTGAGTAAGTCAAAACCAGCAGCCACAGGAAACTGGAGAGAGCAGAGACGAGGAAAGGCAAGAGGGGCCCTCATGGCCAAGCATCCCCTTCTGTCCCCTTGTCTGTCCGAGGCGCTGCTAGTGCCGGGGCCACAGCGGCTCCCCTTGGCTGAAGGCGACTGCTCAGGCTGGAGGGAGAGGGGCAGAGGCAGCAAGGCTCCCGGCCGGCACGGAACTCTCCACTCCCTACCACAAGGCCGCGGCTCCCAGTGACGACACTAGTTTCACTAAACGCTGTGCGAAACCCTCCAGCCTGGGCTGTCTCCGCTCAGTTGCCCTGAGGGGTATCTGTCTGACACCAACTCTCAGGTGAGAGAGCAGAGAAGCTCGGAGAAGATCAGCTGGAAACGACGAAAAATATCACGAAAAGTTCTGCTTCGCTGTTAACTCGAAGAGCCCAGCCAAGAGCAGAGGCACGTGGGTACGCGGCCAGCAGCACGGCAGCCAGGCCGCAGGCAGCCTGCTGCGCGCTGAGAGGGCCAGGCCGGGTCGGGCCGCGCTGCCGCTGGGCAG
>VWZK01009604.1:48954-78183 GCA_013396935.1 Baryphthengus martii
CCGCCGTGCTCCGCCCTGTGCCGCGCTGCCGGGCAGTCTCGTCCCGCGGGGGGACCGGCGCTGCCGGGCACGGCTCTGGCCCGGATCGGCAACGCTCCGGCCAAGGGCTTGGCTGACAACCGGCTATAAATCCAGCCCGCATCCAGCTGGAGCGAGCGGCGGCCAGCTTCTTCCGCCTCTGTGCGTGAGGGGGAGTTTGCAGCTTCTTTGAAAATAACTTGCCTTGTAAATCGTTTGAGACGGAGATCGTTCTTCTCGTGCGTGTTTATACTGTGAAGCGAAAGGGGGCCGTCACCTGCCCTGGCGCTGCAGTAGTACAGTGCTACAGAAGTGCTCCATTCTCCTGGCAAAACCAGAAGTGTAGGAGAGCAGGAGAAATGCAAGGCCAGGCCTCTGGAAAGTGGGGACCAGTTCTTCTGCAGTTCAATGAACACCACGAGTCTAAAGCTTTGGCCCAGTCTGTTTTGGAAAAGGCACCGTGTCAAACAACGTACTTTTTATTTGGTGTATGAATGATTATACTCCATCTACAAGACATTAAGTGTTGACTAAGTATATAAACTGGATGTGAATCAAACTCCTTTTTGCTATACTTCAAGAAATAAAAGTGACGGGAACAAAAATTACCAAACTTGATGAGTCCTGTTGTGCTAGCTCTGACTTTTGCGACAGCACTGGGGTTAAGTAGATAAAAAATATCAAATTCCAGAATACTGCTATTGTTCAGGTTCCTAAAAGTTCAGTCTGCTTCAGGATAAGGAAAAGCAGTTAACTTCACAGAATAGAGATCTTAAGAGTCAACAATGGGGAAAAAGTATGAAAGCTGACCACAGCTTCCTTAGTAAGTTTATGGATTACTGTGATCAAATGGCTTCTTCCTTAGGTGGGGAAACCCTCTGTTAAAGAGACATCTCTGGCAGTAAGAAAACAGATGTACTTTATTTGTTCCAAAGCCAAGTTTCAGTTCTCGTAAAGGTTGGGTTGATTTTTTTTCCTTGTAACAGGTAAAGTTCTACGGGATTTAAGTCTGTTGCAGAATAAATAGGAAATGGGCTAGCGTATCTGGCAAAAGTCTACTCACCTCCTTCTGTACAAAATTATTCTGTCTGCTTTTGAGGCAAGCTTTTCTGCTTTGAGAAATCTGCAGTCATACAAAGTCTAACAAAGCTGGAAAGGAATTTATTCATTTTTTTCTCTCTCATTTCTCTGATGTTAACACATTCATTAATCATTCTGCATATTTCCTCTTTGGGTTGTTTGATGTCACTAGCCAAATACAAGGTGGTGGCTCTGCCTGTGGAATCAGACATACCCTATAATCTTCCCCCTTGAAGTGTATTTTCTATTTCTTTACAAAGTACAGTCCAAAAGAATAAATTGGAATCATGACTGAGAGAATTTTTTTTCACAGGTAAACCATCTTGCAGAAACAGTTTCTTGAACAAGAATTCCCTGTTTTCTTTTTTAAATTGCAATGGTTTAAGTTTCCCTGCATCCCAAGGAATGAAAACTTCATAGATCTGCCACATAATGTTAAGAAGTTACTCGAAAGAATTACAGTTAGTAGTAATTCCACTGAATGTTTTACTTCTCAAAAAAAAGTCCCTTTAGTCTCAACCAAAAATTTCGTTGTGCGAGACAGTCATGTATTTGCAAAACCTGTGATGGAAAAAGGAGGGATTGATATTTGGTGTGTTGCTGAACACAAAAGATCAAGTTCACAATCACCAGAGAAGACCAAGGTAGCATTTGAAGTTTTCTTTACGTTTATGCATTGAGAGAGTAGCCCAGAGCGTACTTGCCTTTTTTTCCAGTAGGTTTCTCACTGTCTTCCTTTGCTTAATCTGACTCTATTGGGCTCCTTTGTCTTTCACCCTACTTTTATACTCACTGCACTTGCTTTTATTCTTTTTCCTTGATTTTCTCCATGTTGTTATTTCACTTCACATTTCCATAATATTCTTCTGTTTAGTTGCCTGAATCCAAGGTCTACTTAAGCCTGACATTACCAATTGCTGCAACATCTTCTCTTTCCCATATCCAACCTTACACTTCTCGGGATGGTAGTTTCCATCTCTTTTTTGGTGCTTGAGAATCAGAAAACCTGAAAATGAAGAGGCTGCTTCAGTTAATTAATCCATCATCACGAGCAGGCAAAAAGCCTTAATATAAATGTAACTACAGTGCACCTATTAATTTTAAATTTGCAAAGTGGCAAATCTTGCACATACCACAGAAGATTGTCTTCAGACCTGTGCTGTACAAATGTTTATTTATAGAAGGATGGTTTTGTTTGCTTTTGAGTGCACATTTTCAGTTAAATATATTCATCTAGGATTCCCTGTAATGGAGCTTTTGTATCAGACAGAATCAGAAAGGCAGAAGAGGCTCCAGAAGATCCAGTAGCCTTAGGGATTGTTAAGGAGCAGGCTTATCTCTGACAAACGCTTCTTTTGGAGGCTGGAGGGGATGCTGCCTAACCAGCTAGCAAGGGATTAGAGAAAATGGACAAAGACATGCTGGAATTAGGCATCTGGGAGGGAGAACATGGTTTATTGCCTAAATTTTATAAGCTCCTGAAGGTGTTGCCAACTAATACTCAGCACCTGAAATCAAACAGGCCAGAGGCAGGAGTGAGATGCTGCACTCCACTATTATAGATCTGTTTAAATATCAATATTAATTTACATATCAATATGAATTTAAGAAAGCTCCACCAGTCTTTTTCTGATCATTGAAATCTGTATAATTGGAACTGGTGAATATATATAACCTGTAAATATGACCAGGGTTCAAAGACATTGAATGATGACACGGAATATTACTTAGAATGACAGTGTTATGCTTGGATTGTCGCTGAACTAGAAAATGGTGTCTTTTGCCAGGACTAAGCTACTGAACTTAAACGCAGCTAGAGACTGCTAAGTAACAAAAGTCAACTGGGAACTCAAATGTCTAGACCTACTCCCCAAGTGATTCCTAACTTGCTCTCCGCTGCTATTCAGATCTCTGTATATCTAGATTCTTGAAATGTTCATTAACAGAATAAACTTAGGAAAAACAGAAATTTCAAAACTTTAAAACTTTCAGATAGAAGAGCTCACTAAGACAGTGCAGGATAGGAATAGATGTCTTCAGGGTCACAAAGGTAGGAGCATAACATAACAGCCCACTGTTTAACAATTTCTTAGGTTCTTCAAATCAATAAACTACAGCAAGTTAATCAAAAGGAGCAACTGCTCTGCTCTAAGTCCTTGAAGCCTGAAAATTCAGTTTCCCTCTATCCTGGTTCTTTGTTACTAACAGTAAAAAGGCTGGGATTGCTGCCTGTGACATGGTAAGGGAAATCAGAAAGCCTGTGAAGGCAGACATAGAGAGAGATATCCATTCTGTCCACACTGGATAAATATTTTGATAGGGCTTTATGCAGAACTTAAGCTTTTAGACAAGATAAATCATTAAATGGAGCAATTAATCAAAGGATCTTGGAGAATTCCTGATTTGGACCAAGCAGGGCAGCAGACCTTCTTCAGAATTTCTGTATCGAAGAACTGTTTCAGAATTTTGATCATGATATATTCAAATTTGACACCCTTGTAGAAGTGAAAAGGCCAAATAAATTTACCATAGCAACAGTGAATGTTGAAAAGATGACTACATAAAATCAAGGAATTTTGTTAAAAGCAAGTTAAAAGGAATAGCCAAAGGGGAATATTACCTGTATTCGAATTTCTGAGCAAGCATCTATCATCTACTAAAGCCAGTAAGAGAACCTTCAAAACACTAGCAGAGCTCTACATGAGAATAAAGGATAGTATTAAAACCAAAAAGGCACTTCTAAAAAAAAAAAAAAAAAAAAAATTTGTTGAGATGAGGAAAACAGAAAATAGCAAAACCTCTGGCAAGCTAAATGTAAAAGGAGGCAGGCCAAAAGCATTTGAAGGAAAATGTTGGTAATGGTATAAAACTTCATTGTAAGACCTCTTCCAAGTCCGTCAGACGCAGGAATCCTGCTCTTGTAGACTTTGCAGGGCCAATAAATGACCATGATTTAAAGACACAAGGATTCAATAAAGATAAGGACAGAAGAAAATACTTATTTACTAAGTGAGATTCCAGCAGGTGAGCCCTTTATAGCACACAAAGCTATGAGAGTTTTTGGAAAGGTATGTGGAAACAGTGAGTTTGGATGACATGATTCTGGTATTTCAAAAAAAAATCTTGACAAATCTTCACTAAAACTTCTTAAAGAAATTAAGCTTCCTTGCAATAAGAGGAAAGGACTGGTATTTAGCCTGGATGCAGCAGTGTAACTCGGTAGGAGCCGAGGCCAGTTTTGCTCTAACGATTAGCTGGTGGGTTTGCTCCTGCAGCAGCAGCGTGGGCAGTGCATGCTCCTGCCATGGCACTGACCATGTACCTTTTGTGATACGATCAGCAACCTGAAGCCACGGATCTATTTCTAAACCTGAATATTATGGTTGTCAAGACAGTGCCTGATGGTACAACTAGCCTCTTAATTTTGTTCTTAAAAATTGCGATTAAAAAAATGTCTTCTGCAAAATGTATTTTCCTAAGATTTGGTGCTACATGAGCAGGCTTCAAGTTGTTTACACCCCGGTCCATCCCCATGTTCCCTCAGTAAGTCCTAGCATTCCCAATGTTCCTTGAGGGCAGGGCTACTCTCCCTCGTTTTAGAAACTTGGGTAACAGACTGCCCAGCTAGCAAGTTCGAATTCAGTTTAGAGGTATTTGTATCATGCTCAGGTTACGCACCATAGCAATGACTCTGCTCAAGAGCCCAGCAACAGACATACTTGTCTGTAGTAAATCTTACCTCAATTTTTTCCTATTTAACATATCTTTATCACAAATTCTTATATGTCAAGGTACCGTTCTTCTCTAGAGTTTGTTTTGTTGGGTTTTTTTTTTTTGCTAGGATATCCTTTCTGTCTAGCTAAAGGTGCAGTCCATTTTGAATATTACAGATTTCTTAACCTCAGTAACTCTGTGACAATGAACCTCTAATCAGTGACTGGAAATTATTCTCTTTATGTATTTTTTTCATTTTCCACCTTGTAAGTTAGTTGATTACCCTGCTCTGAATGCTGGAACCTGATTACCAGTGCTTTTTTCCAATGGTAGAAATTACCTAACTTGTGTCTGGCAATCACCCTTCACACACGAGGTTCTTTCACAGAAGAACAGAAACGTGTTTGTATAAAAGAAACTCTTACAGAAATGGGTAAGCCTTTCAGCTTCCAAACAATTGTCCTGTCTGTCTGTCCATGGCAGTAGCATTTATGATATTACACAGGATTAGAAACTGCCTTTAAGTCCATAAACATCAACTTACCAATAAAATCTATAAACCTCTTTGGTGTCACTGAGGTCCACATCCTTAGCTAGTGTAAGGTGGCGCAGCTGCTTTGACTCGAGTGGAGTCATGCTGATTTACACAGCTAGGTCCCTAGCTGTTGAGTCTGGGAATTTTAACAAAAAAAAAAAAAGAAAACATTCAGTCAAGTTTATCCTTTCCTTCGGTAAGTCATAGCCGTCAGAAACTGCATTGTGCTTAAGTCATTATTACTGTAAAACTACAGAACAAAAATGTAGTAAATTATTAAAGAAAAATCACCGCTGTTACATTTTAAGTCAAATAATATAAATATCCTTGTCTATGGATCCATATGAAAAGTCGCACTAGCTTCAGTAATGTCTAGGAAGAAGTAGTGTCTGAAAAAATTACTGAAACAATAATCACAACTCTTATCTCCCCCTGCCACCGGCCAAAATCCTTGTGTAGATCTGACATCCACACTGTTGTACTTACACTATTAAATCCCTGAGGAATCCATAGAAGCAACTTGGTATTTTTATGTAGTAACACAGGTAAAATTCAGAAGAACGCTTGTAATGTATATTGGGATTTTCCCATGGAAAGTAATAGGTAAGATAAAAGCATTTCTTGGCTATTTAGCACACAAGTATATCATAAAGCCACAAACCTCACAGAGATGCATATTCAAATGTATTATGCTATCCACTGTACCATACCAGGTGATACAATTGGACAATTATGCAAAATACACAGTTAAGATCATTTTACCTGAATTCGACAAAATGGACACCTTTGTAGAAAGGCAGCCTGAGGTTCCTGATTACTAAAACACCATTTAGTGGTTACATTCAGTCCCAGTGCAGGACAAAAAGGTATATACGTTGCAAGTAGGCTCTTTGCCCAGAGACCAATATAAGTCTTTGCAAACGTTCTGAATTCCAGTGTTACTTGATAAATTTCAGTCAAATATCTTTACTTAGTCTTTCCATATGAGCTTGACCAAATTTTCTATTCTTTTGTTCCAGCCTTTCAGATCAAAATGAAATGAAGGTAAACCAGCATTCATTCTCCTACCATCCTTTCTCTTAGCCTGTGTCACAACTGGTTAGAGTGCAACTCTTCCAAATAAGAGTTGTCTCTCACCATGTCCTTGCACTTTGCCTGGTAGAATGAAGCCTATGCCTGTGCTGCAATGCAAATGAGTAGTAATTTATGATGATGTTGTAAGGGTGTTGACAGAAACAGAGCTAGCGGCACTAGCAGGGAATAACTGCATTTATAGTAAAAATAACTACTGTCCGTCAAAAAAAGCAAACAATTTCCAGTGTTTAATCTTTATTAGCCAGAACTCCCAGTAGAAAGATGATGTTCAGTGGCAATTTAGCCAGAATAAGAATTACAGAATTTTTCTACTGACTTCAGCAGACTTTGGAGCCAGCTTTAGAGGAAAAAAATCCACAGAACGAGTGAAATAAATATTGTTGGCATTTAACAATAAAAATGAGAGTACATTTTATAGGTGGCTAGCAGCTTGTAATTACCCTTAGTAAAACTAATCCTTTCCCCGTGCTTATTAAAATGTTTCATGTATCAGCAAGCCATGGAAAGGACCCACTACCAATCTCTTAACTCACACTAAAACTGAGAAACGTCCACCTGAGTCATAGTTCCCAGTGCCAGTCCTGTTTCTCTGCCTGCTATTGGAATTCAAAGCCTCTGAGGGAATTAAAACTAACACATTAGTTCCTAATTAAATCCAAAAGGGATGTGAAATGTAACCAAATAACTTTATAGTATTTCTCGGGAATATGGTCTCAGGAGGATAAGGAAGGAGCAGTGGCTTTCAATTAATGATTTTCCCTCTTGTAACACACAGAAAATGTCTGCAATGTTGTTTTCACCCCTTTTAAATTTCTTCGAGGGGATCATTTGACTCTTCAAGCTTTCTCTTGCAAGTATATTTTTTAAAGTTGCTGCAGGTTTGTAATAATTTAGTAGGATAAAGAAGTATAGTCATTACTATTGCAGTCCTTTTTTCTTCAATTAGTATTTCTAATCACATTAGACATGTTTTCAGTATCCAGAGAGGATGCCTGGTCCCTACAGCTATCGTGAACCATTAACTTTAATTAAAATTTACAAGTCTAATGTTGTTACATCTGCTAAAAGCATTAACTGCCATGTTAATTACCAAAATGTTAATGTTGCGTTAAAATATGAATGTTCCCTTTTGACAGTTCATCTGTGGTTTAATTATTTATTTTTGGTAGACTATCTCCTAAAAAAAGGCGTAAAAACATAAATGCTGACTGAAATAATGAGACATAATGAGAAAACTTCATCTCAATAGAAAAATTCATATTTTAGAATACCAATTGTTAGCAAAAACCTCATTTGTATTCTTTATTGTGTCTAAAATAAATACATGGCATTTGTGTCATGTCTAAAATGTTATTTGTAATTGCAGCACATTCTTTTGCTATTACTTTGTAGGGATATCTAATCTGCAGGACACAGCTCTTAAATCCCTGTAGCTGGGCATTGTTACTGTCTTGGCCTTGCAATAGAAACTCCCACCAAAACAAGATTTCAAAATTTCACACCGAAACCTTCTCTTGAATTTCTGAACATTTACCTGTATAAAACTCGTTTCAAAACAGATTTTAAAACAGAGATGTCTAGAATTTGCTCATGAAGTTACTGTACTCCCTATCTCAAGAGTATAGGATCAAAGTGTAAGACTTTAAATTGCTACAATTAACAACAGATACAGCAAAGTATTTGCAGTAATTAATCTAAAATGTGCTGGTTTTGTGTAAGATGGGAGTTAATTTTCTTCACAGTAGCCGGTATGGGGCTGTGTTTTGGATTTATGGTGAAAACAATGTTGGTAACATAAGGATGTTTCAGTTATTGCTGAGCAGCACTTGCACAGAGTCAAGGCCTTTCCTGCTCTTCACCCCACCCCACCAGCGAGCAGGCTGGGGATGCACAAGGAATTGGGAGGGGACACAACTGGGACAGCTGACCCCAGCTGACCAAAGGGATATTCCAGACCATATGGCATCATGCTTAGCAATTAAAAGCTGGAGGAAGAAGGAAGGGGAGGACTTTTAGAGTGATGATGTTTGTCTTCCCAAGTAACCATTATGCGGGATGGATCCTGACTTTCCTGCGATGGCTGAGCAACTGCCTGCCAATGCAAAATGGTGAATGAATTCCTTGTTTTGCATTGCTTGCATATGTGGCTTTTGCTTTACCTGTTGAACTGTTTTTATGTCAACCCATGGATTTTCTCACTTTTTCTTTTCTGTTTCTCTCCTCCGTCCCGACACAAGGAGAGTGAGCGAGCGAGCGGCTGTGTGGTGTTTAGTTGCCAGCTGAGATTAAACCGTGACATAAAAAAAAAAAACCAACCAGAAATCTCTGGTTAAAGTAAAGCTGTCACTTGAAATATTTCATGGTAAGATACACCTCTATCATATTATTCTTAAAGGCATTGTCATTGAAATGAATAAATGAGTAAGTTCTGACAAATCAATGTTAAATATAATTGGTTTATGTTTCTCTCACATTGAATAATTATTTTAATGGCTGAAGTTAACAGTCTGCCAAGTAATTTCCTAATGTGATTGTAAATAGGTACTGCTAGATTTCATGCCATAATCTATTTTTAATTTACATGAGGAAACCTTAATTTTGCCTGTAGATCTTCTATGTTACACGTCAGATGCACATTCCTCACTCTGTACTCTGCTGAATGTTGGAAGTAGGCAGCTGTTTAGTGGCAAGTGAATAATTGTAGGGTGTGGGAAAATATGTTTTTAGAGATCAGATGCCCAGTTCACAAATTTAGATGATTTATTAGAATACTAAAAATTTTTAAATCTGCAAATCACAACCTTCAGAATACAACATTTCAAATTACTGTCCTAAGCTTATTTTAGCATTTTTTAAAGAAACCAGGTCTCTAAGTTCTTTCTTATAGACCACTGCAAGTTGTCAATGAACTGTCAGCTAGCAGGACAGCATGTATAGCACAACATCTCTTGCTTGTGAGACTCCACCTCGAATACTGCATCCAGTTCTGGTGTCCCCACCATAAGAGAGACATAGATCTATTGGAACAAGACCAGAGGAAGGCCACAAAGATGATCCAGGGAATAGAGCACCTCTGCTACAAGGATAGGCTGAAGGAGCTGGGATTGTTCAGCCTAGACAAGAGAAGACTCCAGGGGAACCTTATAACTGTCTTCCAGTACCTGAAGGGAACCTACAGGAAGGCTGGAGAGGGACTTTTCACAAGAGTGTCCAGCGATAGGACAAGGGGAAATGGTTTTAAGCCAAAGGAGATTAGACTGGATCTTAGGAAGAAGTTCTTCAATACAAGGGTGGCGAGACTCTGGAATGGATTGCCCAGAGAAGCTGTGGATCCCCCCTCCCTGGAGGTGTTCAAGGCCAGGTAGGATGAGGCCTTGAGCAACCTGGTCTAGTTGAGAGGCGTCTCTACCCATGGCAGGGAAGTTGGATTAGAGGTTGGATTAGGTGATCTCTAAAGTCCCTTCCAACCTAAGCCATTCTATGATTCATTCTATGATTCTACGATTAATCACACTGCTTTTTTCTGAATTTTGGATTTTCTCTCACCTGTATGGTGAAATGAGGTAGTTCCACTTGTAAAGCAGGAGTTTTCATATAATACATTTAGAGCTCTTCTTAGAGGTAGGCATTGTACCATTCTGATTGGGTTCTTCTAGCAGACAAGTTGCATTCAGTTGTCTTTTCAAGGTAGCATTGTAGGAAAATGCTTCAATGAAGCATCATTTTTCTTCCATAGAGTTTGGAGGACTTGTCTCCGTATCCACTTGCAAGGCCTTTAATAAAGGACCATCAGATGAACTGGTCTGAAGTAGAGAAGAGCTCTACAGTCTCCCAGACCTTCAGAACCAAAGTTGGTCTGATTGTTCATGGAATCTACCCACCTCCCAAAAAATCCCAACACTTTCAAGCTCAGACAGTGTAAAATTCAGGCTGCTGCTGATTTAAGCCATTCACATTCAATAGGATTAGCGATAAAACACTCTGATGTGCTCTGATCTCTAGGCTTTTTAAAAGACTACTTCAAACAGAAAATATTTCCATTTAAAAATTATATTTGATATTATCTTGAAGAATGTAGCAAGTTGCTAAAAAAATTATTTCTACTACTCTGCCAGAAGGCAACCTGTCTCCCGGGCTTTGTTTACTTGTATAGATTTCATGGCCTGCAGCAATACTTCTTAAAGTCAAGTTTACAGAAACTTTTGTCTCTCTTGGGGAGATGAATACCTTCCAAAGCTCATTATTTATTTGGGAATATCCAAGCACTCTAGAAAAAGCAAGTAAATATTTCAAATTATTCATTTACAGTCAATCTGACATTTTGTGTTGAAGAACTCTAACTTACGTAACTTCTTGCAAAGTTCTATATTACCACCAGTCTTGCGGCATGGAAATCACTCATCTCTTTTGGAGTCTTCCAGTTCTTACAACATGAGGAAACTACTTAACTCCTGTTTTCCTGAGGAAAAAAAAACAAAACAGAAACACATTTTTTATTTGTTGCTTGTACCTGCTTGCTTGACTCATTAGAAAGCAGAATGTGAAGGAGGATGCTGTACAGTATGCGAGAGACGCCAAGAAGCCAGAAGCTTCCCTTTTCACTTCTGCAGTTATCATAACTCTTTTTATTTTGTGAAATGTAAATTAACCCCACTGTACCATGCCCACAGAGTAGCTCCAGCAAGAATGTTGCCTTTCTCAGTCGTTCTGATTAAGGGAATGCAGGATCTTATTCAAGGATGTACCATTAAGGAAACAACAGAGTGCCTGTATTCAACAAGTTCTGATTAGTCACAGATTGTACACTACAAAAAACCAAAACAAAACGAAAAAAAACAACACAAAGAAACAAGACAAAAACAAACAACAAAAAATGTCTTTAACAGCAATGCCTGCTTTGAAATTTGCATGTCTTCCTTCTCTGTCTACTTTTAATCTTTTTTTTTTTTTCATAGTGCATATACTATTAAATGGAAATTTAAAAAGATTTCTCTTGTTCTCTTTACCAAACTTTAGGGTGGAGGATGCTTATCTGAATACGCTGTAATAGCTGACAACCAGCCTAGCACACCATCCACTGAAAAACTATGTTATTGAACTGTAAAACCATCGACTCTTATTACTAAAAGTTGATTAAAAGTCCAACACAAGGACATTATTTTATGATCTCTTTCACAACAGTTTTTATCAGACAAAACATCAAAGGGCAAGCTGCATAGTTTTGCTGTGCATAACTTTTTTATAAGAGTGACAGACTCAGCTTCAACAGTAAACCTTTTTTTGACCTTTCTTGCAAATATACTTATATTCTTGAATGAACGTAGTGAAAAGGGCTGCACTTTTAGAATTATAGTGGAGTTCTGAACATCTCTTTGTTGCAGAATCACTGTTATTATAAATCTAGATTTACTTTAAAGATAGCAATATTGATCACTCATACCTAATTTTGTCCACAAAGGAGCTCTAATGTGTGGGTATATAAGACCATACCTCACATCAAGGATCTGATTTAAATGGGACTACACTATTCGCATGTTTAAATTTGGGCACATGATTTATGTATCTTCCAGAACCATACATGTTTCTGGTTCATTATATGTATGTATGAATCTTTATGGCTGTACACTTTCCTCGCAGCATGTGGCAGAATTTGTAGAAGCTCACAAAAAATTCACTGAATTGAGGATGTGATACTAAAGATAAAACCAAACGAATGAACAAGCATTGAGTGGGTATATGGTCAGAAGCAGTTATTAAATCAGTTACCTTAACCTATATAAGAAAGCAAAACAGGACAAGTTTCTTCCTTTTTGACTGCTGTCTCCAAACCCCTACTCTGATCCTCTCGAACCCTTGCCACAGCCTTAATAAATTCCTTAAACCACTGGGAGCAAGGTTTGGAAACACTTCAGCAGATAAACTGTTTTGTGAAAACTGAAACTTTTGTTTCAAAAACAAATTCAATGCAAGCTGACTCATAGAAGGCCTGAAGTTAATGCCTCATTCTCTCTTTTCTGGACTCAGTCCAAGCAGAGAAAACTCAGAGAGAAAAAGACTGTTTTAGCAATGAGGATACAAATAAACAAACTGTGTATGAAACATTAGCATGCATGTGCACAGATATGAGAAAAAAAATAACATTCATTCAAAGCTGCTTCTACTTCCTGACAGGTAATAATGATTGTTAATGGTACTGACATTTCCACTGTACAACCAAAACATAGTCTTCAAAACCTATTGCATAATTAACATTACTTCCACACAATTCACATCAAACAACATCAAATTAGGAAGACTTATGGGGCTAGAGAATAACATCCGGGAAAGCATCTTGTCCAGGTGTTAAAAGTGAGCCCTGATTATGTACCCAATGCCATTCTAGGTGGCTTCTCTCTGTCACAGAAGTCTTCCTTGTATTCTACCATTGCTAATAGTAAAAGGTTGCACACACAAATACAGGACTTTCAGGGACTCATTTCCCTTCTATACATTTTTCCAACAGAAACAGTAATTGATTAGCTGTACAGAAGACATGTTGCTGCATCTGGCAATTCCTATGAAATGGCAGGAGAAACAACAGGAAAGGGCAGGAGCAAGGTTCATGTCTTTACCCATCTGATTAGTGGGATAGTGTTGCCCAAGTAGCCTAAGATTGGGCAAGACAATAAAGGACTTTAAATTCCTAGTTTCATTATGTACTTGTCAAACCAGATACTTGATGCAAATTCTATTTGTCCTCTAAGCTTTTCATTTTCTAGAACAAAAACTACTCTGCTTACACATCTATGCACAGATGTTTTCAGAAGCGCTACTCCTACCACATATAAACATTTTAGCTGTGTCCTGGTTGTAAACCATAAGAAAGACTAATTGCAGAGTTAACCACGTGGCCTTTTTGCTGAGCTGGAGACATGATGGCCTCCAACAGCTTTGCTAAGCTAGAGACATGAAGGCCTGAAACAGCTTCCCAATGAAACAAGGCAGAAAGCCTAATTACTTTTAATGTGGAGGTCAATCATGCTGGGGTGCATTAAGAAGAGTGTCCAGCAGGTCGATGGAAGTTCTCCTCCTCCTCTACTCTGCCCTAGTGAGACCACATCTGGAGTACTGTGTCCAGTTCTGGGCTCCCCAGTTCAAGAGGGGCAGGGAAATACTAGGGAGAGTCCTGCGCAGGCTACAAAGATGATTAAGGGACGGGAAGATCTCTCTTACGAGGAAAGGCTGAGAGACCTGGCGAAGAGAAGCCTGAGAGGGAATCTTATTAATGTTGACAAATATCTGAAGGGTGGGTTCCAAGTAGAAAGGGCCAGTCTCTTTTCAGTGGTGCCCTGGGATAGGATGAGGGGCAGTGGGCACAAACTGGAACACAGGAAGTTCTGCCTCAAGATAAGCAAAAACTACTGTGAGGGTGACAGAGCCTGGGACAGGCTGCCTAGAGAGGTTGTGGAGTCTACTTCTCTAGAGACTTTCAAAACCCACCTGGATACGTTCCCGCATGGCCTGCCCTAGGTGATCCTGCTCTGGCAGGGGCGTTGAACTCAATCTCCAGAGGTACCTTCCAACTCTTACCATTCTGTGATTCTATGATCATCACATGAACATCATTATATGCAGTAATACCTGAATGATGACCTGGGAGGTGCCTTTCAAGTCTAGAGTTTGTACAGTTGGGAGGGACCTTGGAGACAATAACTCAATCATTTGCTGTTCAAAGAAGGAACTTGATGTATCTTTTGGGTCTGCAGTGAGAGAAGGAGGTTGTTATCAAACAGTTGTTAGAAACATGCTAAATGAAAGGTCTAAATGAAAAAAAAAAAAAACCAACTAAAAACCCTTCTTCTGCAGACTTTGATGTTTCCAAACATTGATTGTGAATTGAACAAGAAAAATATAAACCAAGCTGAAAATATGCTGTCAGGACTTTAATAAGACCAAGCTTTTTTATGATTTTTTAATGCTCTTATGACAGATATATGAAAATGAGTGCAAAACGCACAGAAGAAAGAAAATAAAGCCTCACTGTAGAATCTGCATTGACAAAGAAGAAAGTATAATTTCCTAGCACTGACAACAGCATAAGCACAGAGTAACTTTCAGGAGAATTATTTTTGCAAAACACCAGTATGTTTCACATGCTTCGGTTTCTAATATGTCATTGTTAAATCAAAGAGTTGAGGGTTGGGTTTTTTTAAGGCATGTAGAAGAGTTAAGAAATGTGAAGTAAATGGTAACATTACCAGTAAGGCTTTTTTTAAAAAATAAAGTAACTTGTTTATATTATTCCTCTACATCAAGCCAACAGATAAAATAGCCTACAGCTTTCCAGCACAGTACATGAGCATGCACAAAATACGTTAATTAAATTTTGTACGAAAGTTTTATATAAAAGTGTAATTATATCTGACATTTCAGTTTATCACTTCTTGAGAATTTGTGCAGAAGATAGGTGGTGTACAAGTCATATCTTCTTACTGAAGCTGAGCAGGTCTAAATTTCTCTCCATTTAGTCTTTGCTTCCTCTTCTCATTTTGCATACCAAACATTAAACAGCTCAATCTGAATTTTAGGAAAATTGCATACTTATGCCTTCTTAGAGCTGAGGGCTTGTCTACGGGATGTTAGTGGATTAATCCATGCATGGATTACTCAAGTATAGACACACATTATTCTGTGCTAGGAAACAAATCAGGATTTTGCTTATTTAAAATATTGCATTTATATCACATAGAAAGGGATCTGAACATATTTTTATTTAGACATCTACAATTCAACTGCAGTTGAATACTGAAATTAATGACACTGTTGAAAATAATCATAGTATTGCACTAATCTTCATGTATATTAAATGGATCTAAATTGTAAGTTGAATGTTATCTTGCTAGCAGTTAATCCAGCATATTGTTTCTGGCTATCATTTTATCCATACAGTGTATAAATAATATAGTAAAATCGAAAATGTAGCATTCAAAGCAATAAGAGTTAAATTTCCATGGAAGGTATTTGATTTCATTGGGTGAAATTGAAGAGTGGCTTCAAAATCAGCAAGCTACTACACCACAGTTCTGATTCCTAAAAGCAGTCAGCAATGATCGTCAATCAAGCTGTTGAGTTTTCATTGTGGGTAAACTAATTTTTGCCTCCAAATAATGTATTCTATGTCAGGGTACTTGTCTACCATATTCCTTGAATATAATGGTTACATGGCTCTAATATCCCACGGTATTTTACTTCTCTTACTGAGTTGTTCCACATCCTAGATACCTTTGGCCACTTATATGGATACAAATATAAAATTGTATTTCATTGTCTACAGCAGCAAATTTGCAATTCTACAGGGGAGTAAAGATACTTTAGCCTGTCAAAGTGTGCTTTTTTAAAAGAAATCAAAAGCATTTGATTTAGTGTGAAAGTTCAGATGAAAGCATGCAAAGACTAGGGGTTAATAAGACTAGATCAAGAAAATGTTATTTTAAGGAGTTTTAAAAAGAGACACAGGATCAGATTTTCACAGTTTAGCCACTATTCTGTCAGCTGAGCTACAGTACTTGTCCACAGGCATCCTCTTAGCTTATAGGGAATAGGTAATTCAAGTAGTATCTCTCCAAGAATTACAGAAAATTAAAGTTGACTTACTTTGCTAAGAGCAGGCACAGACACATAGCAGGGCCAATGTATAGCAATGGTTTAAGTCAGAACAGCCTTCCAGAGTGTCCCAGCCCAAATTCTGTAAAAACATGCATGGTTAATAGACTACTTTGCAAGATTTCTGAAGAATCCAGATACTCTCTTGTCCCAAGAAGAAATACCCCATCCATCTGACCTCAAGTTGCCACTGACAGAAATCTACAAGTAGGTCATAAGTATGTTGCTAACCTCCATCTCCTGGAAAGTGGGAGGGAGAAGTAGGAATAACCAGAGTACATTATGAGTGTATTGCTCAAACGTTTTCAAAATTAGAAAGTTTTACCTATCTAAATGACAGGAAAGAAATTAGCAACAAGGCAGAAACTGAGGGTGATTGAGAGAGAGATTCATGCAACAAAAAGAGGAACAAATGAAACCAACTTTCTCAACATTGGTTCCTAAGTTTTAAACTTCCAAGAAAAATACCCTGAATTCTGCGGCTCAAGTTTTCCTTCCTCAAAACTATCATTTGAGATATTATATCTAAAATATCTTTTAAAACTTTAAGTAATACTGATTTTTACTTCCTGTAAAACTCGCTCTTACATGCCTGCCAGCATGCCAATCTACTTGAAAAACCTTGGTGGAATAGCTCTACTGTAACAATCACTCCATATCATGACTGGCTATTTCCAAAGTGATCAAAGAGGTTGAAATGTAGTCTAGCCCAGACTGAAGCTAGCACAATGACACCAAATATTCATTTGGCTCATTTTTTTTTCAGTTTCGGTTGTGTTCTTTTGTATTTGCACTTTTACCATGAAAACAATTTAAAGGGAAATATCCCGTATAATGTATTTTGTTGGCTGCCAAGACTGTAATTCTGAGAATTCTGTTATGAAAATGAAAAGGCTATCAACTCCAGAAGCAGTTTCTTATGGTAACTTTTGTAGGGTTTGATGCAGTAAAAACAAGCTTGGAAGCACTTAGGATCCATCTTTAGATTACATACTGTATGATTTTCTTCTATGGCATTTCTCCCTGCTTTGGGATGCCTGGATGGATGATTCTATACAAGTTTGTAACAGATCTCACTGCCCATAACAGTCCCCCCACATCCCTACAAGTCTTTGTGATCAGTGATACTGTCCACACTCTTTGCTACACAAGGGCTGAACAGTCACCTTTCTCTTCTCCTATTCCCATCTTTGGAAAGGAAATGTTATACCACCCTCGGTCCAAATCAAGCCTTCCTTCCAGGAATCATTTTTTAAAAGAGGCAACTCTCTGCAGATTCTTAGAAGTAAGAATACAGGCAGGCTGGAATGTAGCGCAGAGATATTTAAGCAAGGTTAAGCAAGCTGGATCAGCATTGAAATCAGCAAAGTATTTAATGCAGGCTAATTTACCCGGTCTCTCGAAGGGCACTGGAAAGATTTAGTAGTTAATTACGTGTCGAGGCAGCACGCCCAGGGCACTGCGCTGTGACAAGAGACAGAAGGACCCATTCTCTGCTCTACAGCTGATCTGCTTCTTAACCATGAACCACTTTGCCTACCTCTCCTGCCCTTGTGACTCTGTCTTGCTCATTAAGATTATAAGGTTTTTTAGGGCAGGGAATGTTTCTTGTCACAGGTAAAAACCTTGAGGTGTTGCAGTCAACAGTAAAACTCCAAGCTTTAAGCAGTCCAAGTTTTAATTCTATGTATTCAGAAGCTGTTCAGTACAGTGAAGGCCCTACTTCAGTTTCCAGGTGCTCTAGTGTATATATAATGTAATATAAGTTATAGCTATAAAGCATCTTTCAAATTATGATTTTAAAGCAAAGCAATAGACTCTTTCATAGCTAGGAGGGTATATTTATTTATCCAAATATTTGATTAAATCCCAAGCCTTCCATAGAGAGGAAAGTAATTTTTAAATCATAAAAAAATGCATGAAAAATAGACATGACATTGTTTCCTTATCCCCTGACTAGGCACACCTCAGACAGATCAACAACATGTATTGGAACCCAGACAACGCGAGGCATTCGGAAGAGGGAAGAAAAAGCAGAAAGGTTAGGAAAAAGGAAAAAAACAAAAGCAGATCTCAGGTTTAGAAGACATTTGAATAGTTTAAAATTGGTTTGAATATACCACTCTGAACTGTTGAGGCATGACAAATTTTGGCTTTGTTTTAAACTGGTGTGGTCTGCTGGTACTGAGAATGCTTTTAATATTTCATTTTAAAGATATCCTTTAGGATGACATATTGCAAACATGCTTTCTATTTTGTTTTCAATTTTGTCTTTATTTTTGGAGTTGCAATGCAATTATGCACCATATTTTCCTCTTCATCTTCTTCATTATACTCTTTTTAAAGTCTTCTCTATGGAGTATCTTCCCCACAGTACCATAGCATATGGGAATATGTGTCTCTGTTCTGAGTTTGACACTGAAAGTATTCTTAGTAGGTAGAAATTGTGAGGGTAAGCAACAATATGTGAAACTCACCTTCAAACATTGAAGATGACTTCCTGAGCTGGCCACAGCAAAGTGTGAAATAAGCAAATGATAAAAGCAAATAAAAAAAAAAAAAAGCGTATTTGTTGATACAAAGAGGAATTTCCTACTTTTATTCCTGTCTTGCTTCACCGTGGCTCTGGTTCCTTTCATGCAAGTCTCTCCTTTTCCCTCTTTACTTGAGAATTAGGAAACTCAAGGTTGCTTTAACAACCTATTACTACACTTCACTCAACATCCACTGCTGTCCATTTCAACAGGTTCAGTATCATGATACACGCTTCTAGGAAAGTCTTGTTTTCTTATTTTTCATTAATTTGCTCTTAATTCACCCAGTCAGCACCAACATGTGCCATCCTATTTGAAATCCAAGGATGAATTTTTGATTAGTCCTAAGCAGGTAGGTGCCTACCAGAAGCAAAAAACAGAAGAGTGCTCCCTAGGAAAGGAAAACTACAACATGTTTTTTAAATCATGCTTTTTAGACTGCCGTATTCTTCCATAGCTGTTATGTTTCCATAGCAACTACAAGTACTTGCTATGGACCACTGTGCAAGGGACCATACAAAACAGAAATAGTCCTTGCTATAAATTAAAAAAAATTCTAAGATGGGGATACAGATGCTTGGAAGAAAAAGTACAGATTATTTATCCACACCATAATGTGCACTATCACTATATCAGTAGACTCATAACTAGCAAGTTTATTGTAGATATCACAGTAAAGGAGGAAAGAGGGAGCCTAAGGGCACAAAAAAATGAGTGTTTGAATATGCTAGCTGATGTCTGAACACAAATGCAGGGTTGTCAGAAGGCAGGATTTGCCACTTTTAGTAATGAATAGGATTGATAGGATTCAAACCTTTCCTAAAATTGCTGGCTAACACAGGAAAAAAAAGAAGTGTTAGTCCCGATAAAATTTATCATCAGTTGTGGAGTGTTATCATACTTTAACAATTAATTACCTTAATTTCATACTTGAATAATTTTACAAAACTTTGTATCACTATGACCAAAAATAGTATCAAAGAATTATTCTACCACACACCTTATAATTTGTACATGAGACATTACATTGACTTTAGGTGTTGAAATTAGGTGTCGTATTTTTGTACTGGAGCACTTGTCATTGATTTCCTGAATTTAAACTTGACTATAAAAAAAATTGTGGCATTAAATTTTTAAACATGCTTAGATTATTAAATTTCAAACCAAAGCAGGACTTGAATTAAGTGGTAGGGAAAAAAACCAAACCTTTCTCTCTCAGATTCAGAAATGTCAAATGCATCACTCTAAGCAGCACTGGTTTTGCCTTTTTCCTATTTGGCTGTAATAACTACTTTGAAAAATGTGCAGCTACACTTTTTGCTTCATTTTTCTTGAATTTCTGGGCTCGAATCAAACAAATGCCATTGTTTAGGCATGGTATAGGCAGAGAGGTGTTCTCAGCATCCCACTATTAAATGCAGCAAATGGCAATGACTTTTCTGATGCTGAAATACAATTCAGATACTTGTTTCTGTATTTTCTGGCCCAATTCTCTACAATGTAGACAGTAACCACATTTACAGATTTCTGAAGGTTGTTCTAGCATAACCACTTTACCAATTTGTAAGACTCAATGCTATTTTTTGGTATCTCTGTTCTTGAAGGTAAATGAGATTTGTACTTGAGAACAGGTTTGTTCAATCGAATCTGTTTTCAAACAAATTTCTCAAGATGTTCTTCTGTCTGATCAAATTCACTCTTTTAATTCTTTTCTGAAGATTAGGGCAGCTAATCACTCACTGCTAGCAAGTAATTAATTTTTATGTATGAAATCATTGGTTACACAGAGAATGTGGTGGGATTTTTGTTGTTGTTGCATCAGGTATTTTTTTCCCAAATATTTCTAGAACTGAAAGTACTAAAATTTATCTAGATTTTGATTGTTGTCATATTTGAGCAACTGTTCATACGTGCCAGACTTTCTGAGAGGAGTTGGCCATATTCTCCCACAGGTGTCATGTATCTGTCATACTGACTCCAGCTAGAAAATACGTCAAGTTGGAACCACTCTTTTAGGAGATGTGAACATCCTTTATAACAATGCCATTTGCAGTATCAGAATAAATCTGGGTTTGTTTTCAAATGTGAATATTAATATTTCAAAAGAAACAAGAAAGGCAAAGTAGCCTTTTGTGGAAAATTGGCTCATTTATGAGCGCAGTGAGGAATACATAGACAGAGTTGCAAAGTAGATCAGGTGGGATTTAGATCCTTTAACAGCTTCCACATACCTTCCAGCAAATCATTCTACATAGATGTAGTTTTCATTAACTGCCTTACCTTCTTCCAAAACAATATCTGGCAAAAAGTCACAAATAGAAGTCTGTGATGAAGAATTACAGTCCAAGACAGTATCTATATTCACTAATTTCATTTTTTTCAAGTGGCAATTACTGCTTCAAGTTTTCTCAATGCTGGTCTTTTCAAATACTCACCCTCCCAATCGATGTGTGTAGACAACAGACAATTCTGTAAGCTCTTCATTCTTCCAGGACTTAAGGAAGTGAGGTTTTTTCCTAATAAGAAAAAGTATGTATTTAAGAAAATGAATAGATAACTTGACACAGGAATAAGACAAAATGTAATTCTCTCAAACCAGGATACACTGAGTGATTTAAGAACTCCGCAGCAAAATTTGCTTCTTGGCAAACTGCTTAAGCATATTTCTATGACAGTGATTTGTCTTTTTTCTTTCCCCTGACACTTCAAGATATGGATGGTAGATTTCTAGCATTTTAAAGTGTCTGGTTGTTGTGCTTCATCATCACAATATATA
The DNA here is from genome assembly GCA_013396935.1 of Baryphthengus martii. NCBI lineage: Eukaryota > Metazoa > Chordata > Aves > Coraciiformes > Momotidae > Baryphthengus > Baryphthengus martii. The sequence continues at coordinate 70,349 of VWZK01009604.1, forward strand.
CACACTACCAAGTGTGAAATACTTGCTTGTGCCATTTTCCTTCTATGTCTTTCACTGAGAGGTATTCTAATAATCCATTTTTTACACCTATTTTTTGATTGTCTCATCTATTCTACATATTATTCTACCCACTCTGTTTGAAGACTACAGTGCAGCAAAACACCCAGGTTCCCCAAAACATGACTCTAAATAACAATCTACTAAAAAAGAGGTTTATTTATTTATATGCAATATTAGGCTGTGATTAACAGAATGCTTTTTCATATAAATTAATTTCATTATCTCATTGGAAATCGAATGCTACCCAGAGATTCATCAGTGATGGAGTGTGAAAGTTATGGAAATAGTTTGCATATGGTGCTAGGAAAATAACTTAGGTGGATTTAAAGAATTGAGCCACATGAACAAAATGAGAATGTAAAGCATTTAACAGCACACTGAGCAGACATAAACAAGGCAGAACTGAAAGGGATAGTGACAAAATTAAGTAATTTAATTATGAGTTCCAGTTGTGTGAATGAATAGAGAAAGAGAAATCTCAGTTATGAAAAATTAGGAGAGATTTGACTGTCACGTAGATGTGGGGATCGCAAAGAAATGCTAATAAAATTTTTACTGCATAAGTGACAGAGAAAGGTTAATTTTGTTCACAATGATTAAAAAGGAGAGGAAAAACAGGAGGAAAACATTAGGGGCTTTAAAACAAAGCCAACTTACATATGAACTAAAATCAAAACAACCATAGCATCCTGTAAGAATAGCTAAAGCTTTAGTTTGAATGGAGGGAAGCAGGTGTGAGGAAAAAAAAAAGTGAGAAGATGAATTTGCGTGTCATCTGCACAGCAGCAATTCTTGAAGGACAGATTCCTTGCTTAATGGAAAGAGCACAAAATCAAGGAGGCCAGGCAGAACAAGATATAAAGGAAGAATACCTACCACGTTCAGGATAACACCACCAGTCATGAGATTTTGCTTGGATGAAGTAGAGACTTTGGCAAAGGTATTTCAATTATGGTTAAGGCATAAAAGTCTACGGGACTAGATTTGAATGAAAGTTTAAAGGCTTGTGTACTTTTTGTGTACATCCAATTAATCTTCTCTCTGCGAAAACAAGGTTTTTCCCTCTTTTCACTACATCACAGTTCTTATGCTTGCCTTGGACTGCAAACCTGGCTCACACTTCAAGTTAAAAAGGCTAAGGTACTGCCCTAATAATCCCTGACATGTTTAAACAGATGGATGCTGGCCTACCTAAGGTCTTGTTTTAATTTGTGATGTTACTTGTTAAACCTGAGTAAGACACGGGGTTTCTGGTGATAAAGTGTAATTTTTGGTATATTCAGTTGTTGGTATATGAATGCTAACACCTGAAATGTCACAAAGCATTCAAAAGAAATTACTAGTACAGATATATTGGGTTTAAATCAGGATTTAAACAGATCAGGACTTCATTATGTTGGGTACTATGTGCATTAGAGAAGGCATTTTCTTCTACCTCAACACACTGAACACCAGACAAAACTGACATCTCCTCTCCCATTTTATAGGCAAGTAACTGAGACGTGGACAGGTTAAATAGTTTGCTTATGAGCATGCAGAAGACCATAGCTGAGCAGATGGAAAACAGCTCTTTACGGTGCTGGCAGGGCCTTAGCCTACACCAGCCTGGTTTTCTGATACTTCGCTACAGTCTTCCCATGACTTTTGATAGTGCAGTTTAGGCCAGAAAATTTTAGATTTCAGATTCATTTCTTGGCTACTGCATATTCATTGTAGACATTCACATAGTGTAGACTACATGGTCAAAATGAACAACTGTATGTTGATATGTAATACTGCCATTTACCATAACTGATATGGGACAGAAGACTAGCAGATCAGGACTCCTCCTGCAAACATGAGTTTATACTGGTATTTTTTAAATCTTATTTTAAATACAGGGTTTTTTGGTGTGCGTGTGTGTGTATATATATATACGTGGATGTGCCTATATATAAAAAATTAGAACAAAGCATTAAAAAGCAATATATAATCCAACCAAGGCTGTTACTGTGTAACAAACTGTTTTGTGATCAGTTTTGAGGGAGACATATTTAAAAATCCAGTTCTGGGTTTATAAAATCCATATGAACCTGTTTATTCAAAAAGGGCCAGCAGAAGATTTTTGTAACTCCTCATTTAATTCATCAGATTGCTCTGCAGATGGCGGTAAAACTTATTTTCTATTTAAAGAGCGTCTCGCCTCATTATAATCAAGGAAATACACTTTCCAATTTAACCAAATACTTGGCAAGGAGAAAACGCTGCACTAGTACCGACTAATCTTATACAAAAAGCCTGTCTCTCATCTTACTTGTCTTCCTGTGCCAGAAATATTTTTAAAAGTCCACAAAGTAGACTTTTCATATTCTACTGTGAAATATTCACACTCACTTTTAAACACACATGCTCTCAAGGCTCTAACAATTGGCTCAGCCTGGCCTGCACCATATGAAATACACATTTCCTTTCTCCACAAACAGGTCTGTGGGAAGTTAGAGCATCTCTAGGCTGTCAGGAGTAGGGTAGAGGAGCATAGCTGTCTAATTGCCTGCTCAGGCCTTGCTGTGTGAAGGGAAAAATGTCCTGGAAGGAAACCAAGGTTTTCCAGAGCACATCCTCAAAACTTTCAGATACAGCTATTGAATCATTTTTCCACAAAGGAGAAGAAAGAAGGGCTTTTCCAGTAGACTGGGAAATCAGAACTCTCAGGTTAGGTGTCAGAAGGTCGAAGGCAAAAAAACGGGAAAAGAGGAGAAAGACTGTGTTCAGCTCCCAGATGAGCGCAGAGCCACTAGGACGAAGTACCCTGTTTTTAAAAGGAAGTCACCACTGGCAGACAGCAAACCTGAGATGTTTCCCTGGGACAGGAATAGACTGCAGACAGGGTGAAAGTCTGCATAAATGACGTTATCAGAAAGGCGAATTCTGTATCTTATCACACTTCCATGCTAATATTCGGTTGCCTTTTCCTGGAAGCTCCTCAGGGAAAGAAAATGGCAAGCAAGGAATATGCAGATGACACTCAGGCTCTGAGAGTTTGCTTCTTAGCTGTGTTATCAGTGCCAAATCGCTTGCAGAGGTGTACTTTGCTTGAACTTATATGCTTATATCCTGTGACAGTGCATTCAGGACAATTATCATCCAAATGTTTTGGCAAATCTGCAACTCTAATGCAAGAATTGTCATCACTTGGAGCCAAAGGGAGCTACCACCACACATTTGTGCAGCTCTCACTTTTCAAAAGCAATTTCTATATAAACATTTTTACAATAAAAATAATGACAACTCCACATGCCTTCTTGAGATTGAAAATTGGCTGGCAAGCTAAGAAACAAAATCTTGGAAGACCAAAGCATTTCTGGTGACTCTCCAAAAGAACACTTAACTGTGTTAATTGATCTGCTCAGCAGTTCAGTTATATATTTTCCTAATCAGGTGGTTCTTGGCTTTAGATAGATAAAACCCCTTTCATTAAGTGATAGAAAAGATCTTGGAAATAATTTATCAAGTTATTCAAAGATACAGCTACAGATATGGAAAATACTTCAGCACCACCAAAAATAGTTTAAAAGTGTATTTACAATTGTAATATATACAGTGGAAAAATCCTTATAGTATAAAGTTTTCTAGCTCCAAACCTGCTACTAGGAGCGAAACCCTTGAGACAAAACCAAGGTAGATCTTTAGGGAGCTAATGGCATGAGCATATATTGAACTGCTGGGAAGTATAGCATAAATTTGCATAGCTCAGTAAGGGCAAATGTCAAACAACGGTCTACTGCTTGCAGCTAAAATGTGTGCATACATTTGTTTTTTCTTTAAGATGCAGAAGAATTTAACAAATAAATATTCAAAGCCTTATACTAAAGTAAGTTTCATTTTTAATTTTCATATTTAATGTATTTAGATTTGAGGAATCTTTCCAGATTTCGTTACTGCAGTGTGGTAGCATCTCCTACACTAATGACAATGGGACTGATAGTTACAAATGAAACATAAATGTACATTTTAAATTAAATTTAGTAAATTTTACCATGCAAGAGAAAGGAATGTGAGGATAGCAACATAGATCTTATGCTACTTTAAAGTCTAATTGTCAAGTAATTTTATAATGCACAAAATCTTTACTTAACCCAAACACTGAGTAATTATTTGCCAGTACCTGGCAGTTATTGGCAGGGCTTCTCTTATTCGGTTGATAAACAAAATGTAAAATGGTAATCCTTAAGACAAAACCAGCATTACAGATGAAACTAGTCCTTTGTTAAAAGTCTGCATAATTGTAATTCTACTTTGTTTAAAATATCTTGAGAGATCATAGATGCTTATGCCTGAGGCAACAAAGAACAACAAAACTAAACGTAAGTCCTTCCTGTAAGGGTACTACTACAATACACCAGCTATGCTTCAGTGGGATTGTTCATCATCAAATATACATGAAAGACCAGGCTCCCTACTTGGCTAAACATGACAATTTAACATTGGCTCTTCCATTGCAGTGACATGATCATAAACATATTATCAAGTCCTACAGTGTGATCAACAACAGATGTAAAATTAAGAGTTGACAAGTTTTAGCAGGTAGCTGAGCCTCACGTATCTTCTGCCAAATTTAATTTTCACTTCCAAAAATCTTCTAGGCGACTATTTTTTAAAGACTTCAGAAAGTACTCTTATTTTCCTTTTCTGCTCTTGCAGTTAGTACCAGTGTTCTGGAAAAATAGTATTCATATATTGTTTCTTTCAGGACAATTTGCCTTTCCTTTTTTGTTTTTATTTTATTATTTTGCACAGAAAAAAACAGATCCAGGAAACAAGCTGCCTTTATTCACTACCTGAACGACAACATACTGCCTGAATCAAGGCAAATAATTAACTAGAAAATTATGTACTGCAACTCAAATGTTTAGGAAATACACAGAAACAAGAACATCCTCAACAGCTTTTTTCGTGCCTAACATGGGCTTGGAACACACAACCCTGGGATTAAGAGTCCCATGCTCTACTACTAAGCTGTTAGAGCCCTGCTTCCCCCGAAAAAAGCTGTGGTGGTTTGACCTTGGCTGAAAGCCAGGTGCCCAGCAAGCTGCTCTATCACTCCTCCCTCCTGATTCTTCCTCTTAGTTGGACCAGTGGGAGAAAATAAGATGAAACTCCTAGGTAAAGACAAAGGCAGTTTAATGAAAAGCAAAGCAAGACCATGTGCAGAAGCAAAAGAAAAGAGTTAGTCACTACTTCCCATCAGCAGGCGATGTCTATCCTATATGGAGAAGCAGGGCTCCAATACTCATGGTGGTTGCTCTTGAGGACAATATGATGTCATCCCTCCTCCTCCTTTTTCTAGTTTTTTAGAGTTGAGCTGACATCATATGGTGTGGAATATCCCTTTGGTCAGTTTGAGTCAGCTGTCCCAGTTATAGCCCTTCCCAAGATCTTGTCCATCCCATTCCACTGAGGGGAAATGTTGAAAAAAAACCAAACCAGTCTTGGTGCTGTGCTCAGCACTAGCCACAACGTGAGTAAGTTATCAACACCTTTCTAGCTCTCAATACAAAGCATAGCACTATGAGGGCTGCTATGAGGGAAAATTAATTCCAGCTCAGTCTGACCCAATACAGTGCTTTTCCCAAGAAAGATTGTGCCAGATGATCCTTGAGGTCCCTTCATGATGATGAAGGGATTATTATATGATTCTTTGATAATAATTAAGCAATAATCCATGACAGGTAATGCACCTCTTATCTGATGATTAAATCCCATGGCTTTATTTTATTACATTTTTCTTGAACTATATGCTATGATTGATGAGTGTTGATGGGAGGATTTAGTGGTGCTATGTGAAGCTCAAAATTTAGTGTTCAACTTATGACACGGCTTAACAATGACAGTATTGTGTTGAAACATGAACACCAATCTTCTACAACAAATTTTAGTCCTAAGACTAAGCACCATTCATACTTAAGACCAAGAGATTCTGATAATTACTTACTCTGAAAATTCACAAAAAAAAAAAAAACAAACCAACCACATGTTAATATGGTAGGAACAATGGTGGTATAATGATCACACTCATATGATTTATTGAAGATTTTTTATCTATCCAGTACCAATGCAAATGTCTTGGGTTTTTTTCCCCAGTCTAAAAAAGCCAAATCACAAGACAGCCATCTGCAGCATGGGGAAGGGAAAAGAGGATAAGGAAAAAGGCAGCGTACTTTGAAATGTTGGGAACATTTAACCTAAGACATTATTAAGGCCTAAAACAAAATGGAAGAGTGAAATATGAACACTTGCAATACCTGGATCATTTAAGTTAAAATGGATGTTAACCATAGCAAAGGAAATAAATATCTATTGTGGTTGATAAGAAATAGCATCTTTAATGAATTTGCACTCTCTCCTGATTATATTGAACACAGTATAGCCAAGGTGCAAATAACAGAGCCACATTAACAATGTATGGTCACATGTCAACCATTGAAACCCACAATAAGACTTTTTTTTTTTTTTGGCTTCTATTGCCCTGGTATATTTATAGATTGTTTTTCTTAACTGCTCTGAAATGCAAAATTGTTTAGATTTTTTTTTTAACTGGATTTTTTTTATTTAAATATTCGCCGCCTTTGACATTTCTGTTTGCAACCTTGTACAAGTCACTCCCCCTGTATAAGCCTTTATTAATCTAATTTTGAAACTTGAAGATACCTTTGGTTTACCTACAGTTAACTGAGTGTGTGTAAGATAGATCACAAATAGACTTCAATGAGAGTTTAGGCAACTTAATTAAAAAAAAAATTTAAAAAATCGGAGTTTGAAAACAAAACTGAATTTCTTCATAAGGAAAAATAATTATAGTTCTTTATAAAGTACTGGTAGTAAAGTAGTAAAGCGGATCAAAAGGTTATAAAATCAACCCTTATGAAAAGGTAGTGATAACTATAGGCAACGAGGAGAGAATATTGGAAGGAAAAGGTGATAATCCAGTTTAAGAAGCTTGGGACAAAACCTGAGAATTGCAATTAATGAATAAAACAGGATTGAGGAGAGGTGGGAAGGGATAGCCATAAAAATCACATAAAATAAGTTTGTAACTTCCTCTAGTGAATGATGGGGACACAGACAAAAAAAAAAAAATGTTAGGTTTGATCTATACTTTTTTATATCTAGGTTTTGCTTTACTTTTCCTTCTGAAAAACAAAACCAGAAATCCTGCTGACAGATTCAGGGCACACTTCACAGCAGTTAAGAGTGGTGATTGCTCTGCTACTATTACTTCCCATTTTATTCTATTCAGTTATGACTTCTATGACCTCTGTCTACACCTCCCAAAAAAAGATTCCAGGACACCTAACACAGGAAAGCAGTCCTAACCAATTTTATTATTTCCACTTATTAAATAGCAGATTCACTAAAACTACCTCAAGATTTCTTTTCTTGTTTGCCATACATTTTTATGGTATATCAGTTTTCTCCTTCTTTCCTTTATTTTTTAAATTAACTATTTCTAACTGCCACATGTTTATTTTATCTTCATTTATTTCTAAAATCTAGTATGATACCTCACTCTTTCTCTTTGACATCAGTAGCCTACAGCAGAAAGCTGGCAGTAATACTATTGTACTGAGAAATTTCACTTCTTATATTCTAAATTAAACCATTTGTGCTTCTTCATTAATTTGAAAGATTTGATACAAGTGAAAACTACCAACATCTCCAGGATACTTTTCTTCCTCTCACCATACAGAGGCCTGAAAAATTATGCTCACTCCCTCCAAAAAAAAAAAAAAAAAAAA
>VWZK01009604.1:82889-102941 GCA_013396935.1 Baryphthengus martii
AAAAAATCAAACCACCAGCCTTGATGTTACAGTACCCTGTGGGACTTGATTTTTACTTTAAATCAGAAAATATTGTTCCTGAAGAAACAGCATATTGATTTGCTAAATTTCTGATTTGAGTGTCTTTTATAAATAGAAATGTAAATGGCATATTTTCTTTGTGAGATAGAGAACTCTTCAGAGAAAAGGATCTTCTAAGAGACTACCAGCATCAAAACATGACTTATTTGTAAAATGTTTTGTGAAGAAATACCAGACACGTTAGTAGGAAATAGTGCTTTGTGTCAGGACAAGATGTGTAATCATACTAAACTACACAAAACACTAGGGCAACTGCATCAGACTATCTTGTAGTAAAAGAAAAGAAATACTAGAAAAGTCAAAGTGCTACAAGAAAGCAAAAAATGAGCTGTACCGTCTATAGTTCAGGTAAAGATCAAAGGCAATCAGGAAACTAAACCTTTTTTTCCAGATTTTTTACTAAAGGGGACACATTTTAAGCCAGAAGTAGTTCTTTCTTGAAGCAGAACAGTTTGATTCAGATCAGAACTTACTTTTTATAACTATGCCTCCCAAGGCCCAAAAATCTATTGTGTAAAGATAGTGAGGTTTTTTTCAACTGTTGTTCATTATCACAGATTGTTCCCATATTTCTTTCCAGCTCTGGCTTTAAGGATACCAGTACTTGCTATGCCTACAGTATGCTTCTTTCAGTCCTAAATATGACTACCCAAGGTCATGCCTGCATGTTAACTTGCATTTGTACCCTTTACAAGCAGGACTGAAACTTAAGTGTTTGGTTTGCAGTTGTCTCACCCTCTAGTGGCAGAAAGGCCTCAGTTCTCATGGACGAAGAAATGGGATCATTTTTTTTTCCTTCTAGTCAACTGTGCTGTGTTGCCTATTATCAGCAAGCTGATAAGGAACGGGTATTGTTTATTCGAGTGGCTTTTTTATGACACTGCAGCTCATGGTCTTCGACATGTCCATCACATCTAATGGAGCAATGCAAAATACTCGAACCTGCAGGCACTGGAAGGATTAAAAAGGTGCTAATGAAGGGTAGTGTGTGCTCAGATGTACTCCTTCAGTTACGAGAAATTACTATTAAAGCCTTCCTATGCCACCACAATTAAGAGCAGTATTATGCTACTGCATGAAGACTAACAGAGATGGAAGCTCTGCTTTCCTCTAAATTCAAATCATCCTTTAAATTTTCATTTAAAAACAGAAGATGGACACCATCTTGTTTTGATCCCCAAGAAAGACTTAAAATCATAAAAGCAAAGTTGTTAGGAAAATAGAATGCTGGCCAGACATTAGATGAAATTTTAATACAGTAAATAAATAAATAAATCGTATTGAGTAGCTTTGACTCCCGCAGAAATTTATCTGGTACTCTACAGGATTAGACTCTCTGAAACAGAATTAATTCAACTCTAAATCATTTAAGTTGGTGACAGTTTTGTTACTGCTCTTTGGTTTGTACAGGTGGACCAAAATAGGACAGAGAAGGCTTTACTCTTTGCAAAGAAAATATGTGGCATTGCCAATACTTAGTCATAGGTAGCCATTGACTGAATAGAGAGCTCTGGAGATACTAAGCAGCTAGAAATTAGTTCCAAACACGGTTTATTTCATTTAAGAAGAAAGGCCTGTGGCCGTATTTTAGAGGAGGACGTATAAAGTACAAAACCAGAGGGAGCAGTACCTTACTTGCCACTGTGCTAGCACATTTGTTTAAACAGTTTTACTAGTCTTAAGAAGTATTTTAAAATTATATTTCTTACTTGTAAATTTATTGTTGTTGACAATCAGATAGAGTTCTACCAAGTGACATGAAAATTGTGGTTTTTCAATTGATTAATAATAAGTAAGATTATGGTGCATCATTTTAATTGTCTGCATTCCGCAGTATGATGTTTCATTTTTTTCACATTTTGGCCTATTGCAGTTTGGCCAGGCTTTGGCCAATTGGACTTTTTTCCTATACCAATAAAAAAATAAATATTTCTGAAAGTTAGAGTACAGAAAGCTACAGTATTTTTGTTATAACCAAAAATCCTACTGCCATTTTAAAAGAGAAACCCTCCTAGTAGAGCATAGAAAAATCTGCATCTAACCACATTTATAGGACTGTGAAGCATTCATAAGAAGCATGAAGCCTTAATGGTTGTTCCAAACACCTACATCATCCAGCAACCACGTAAGAATGTGAGCAGCATTAAGATTCATTAAATCCAGAAAGTCCAGATTGTAGAATTAGGGTGAAAAATGGGTCATGCAGCATAGGATACCAACACTATTATTTCAATTCTAAGCATGCAGCAGCATTTTTGCGAGAATACTGGCACACATTTGCACAGTTATTTCCTAGCTATAGAGATCAACGGTGTCTTCAGAAAGACTTCTAGAGGAAGCAAACTTTCCAAGAGAGTAGCTGTCAGTCACAGGGCCCAAGGTTTAGGCTCCAGAGTGAATCTGTCTTCCTTGGCTATGAAGTCAAAGTTTAACCTATTACCACACAGCTGGATGCAGCCTCACTATCACACCATATGATATAGGGTGCAAATGTTACCTTAACCTACTGCCCTACTTGCTGAATATTTTCTCAGTTTTCTTATGTAGTTTAAGTGTCCAATTAAAATGTTTTACTTAATGTTTCCTTATATATAGATGTCAAAGCATAGATAATGGGCAACAGATGATATTAGCACATACAAGCAAACTCAGTTTATATATATGTGAAGTATCTTTCAGAAAAGAGGTTGAATTCTTGTAAGTGGGATGGATTTAATTACACCACAGACTTTGATCCTGTTCACAATTCCAGTGTGAATTTGGGCAAAACGTCACTGAAGCGATACAATTGCAGGTAAAGGTAAAACAAGAAAAAAAAATATTTCAAGATTCAGAGCTACTGCAGAACATCTCTGAGGAAAGAAGATACTATTAGATATATGCTTAGAGCACATATGTTGTACCTGTGTACCAAAGGTGGTACCTTTACTAACCGCAGAGTCTACATAATGAGCATTTCAGTTGTGTAAATAAGTCCATTAAAGAACAGTAGCGTAGTATCAGTGCACAGGGAACAAATGATACAATAGTCTAGCAATCATTTTATGTATATGCTACGTTTGTCATCATACTAAGCATTTTTCAGAAACTTTGGATTCCTATTTCCCCATGCTGTGTACTGGATTTCACTTTCACTAATGCACATTAATGATAATACATGTACCACAGCAGTAGCACAGAAATACTTACATACTGGGAAGGCTTGCCCAGGATCAGTGGAAATATTGCCACCACTCCTTGCTCTTAAGGGCAACACAGACACCTGGTTAGTGCCTGGTGCACTCCCCTTGACAAGCTGCTGAACTTCAGGGTTGCTGCAAATAATGTTGATTAATTCCAGTAATTTGCTCCATGTGTGTAATGGTAAACACCCATGATCCTATTTCCCTTTCAAACAGGGTGTAGTGCAAAATCAGAGCACATGAATGAGGACCACGGTGACTCTGCAGTTTGGAGTCTATAGGTCTGCTTCTCCTGAAAGTTGCTCAAGTGTAATCATTGCCTAACTTGATTAAAGACAGGAGTGGTGCTCGTATGTGTAAATTCACACTTAGCTGACATTCACCACAAAAGAATTTGCACACTGGACAACACTATCATCTAAGAAGCTGAGCCCATGAACTCTTCAGTTCATCACATACCATTGTATGAGTTTAAATGTACAACATATAATGCTTCCTTCTGGGGAAGACACAGATGTTTACCTGTTCAGTCTCCTATTGCTGTTCTCACTTTGTATATTAAATAATAGAAGATCAAAGTTTAGCTTGAATTAGGGTCAGACTAAGTCTGCAAAGGATTCAAACCGTGCATATTGAATTTCATCTGTACATGGCACAGTGCAAACAGAACGTTACAAAATGATATTGTATATGCCCATACCAGTATTCTGCCTTCTGACATGAGTAACTGGTCAATTATCCAAACAGAGTTACTCAGAACGGAGAATAACAGCTTTCTGGAAGATCTGAAAATAAACCTCTCTGAACAGGACTGCTATTAGCACTACAGGTGAAGAACCACCCTAGGACACGCTATTAGCCAGAGAAGAAATGGCAGCCTCTGTTCTGACACATGTCAGCATCAGCACAAAACAAGGGAGCAGCGATGCGGATACTGGCATGTGTTCCCACCACTGTGTTTGCTCTCGCTGCGTTTTACAGTTAGAGTCAATTGACAGTCACCACACAAGGGGATTTATGCTCTGGGCAAACGGTTATCCTCCTGAGGTCACCATGTGGAACTGCACGCAGAGTGTGGAACTGGGTTTTAAATGCTGTAGCATGGTTCTGAAAGCATTGTTGGACTCTGCTTCTCTTTTAGGCTTTGGGTTGCCTGAATGTTTTTACCTAAGGAGAATGAGCGTGAAACCACTTTCACTTGTGAGCAAGGAAATGAGGATCAGGTAAATCTAGAAATATTGCCTTGAGTTTGAAACAGCTTTTTTCCACAGTTTTCCAAAAGCTACTCAGGCTGGTTCTTGCTTATCCTCTTCTAAAAACCTTGGTGCTTTGTATTTACACATTGACAGTAAAAAATAAAAATCTGGGCATGCTTTATTGTTACCTCTCTCTCTCTCTCTCTCATATAGCTACTTCACAGTTGTGCTGAATATTAAGTATCATAATTTGGAAGCATAGAAAAAATAACATCTGCTGTAACCTGAAATACCAAAAGTAGGCCTTTTCATGCCATGCCAGTCAGTAAATTAATAACATATGTGCAGAATATATTACATATATGACAGTGATATATTTCCAAAATATTCAAATTATAGTTTCATCCTTTGACCATTTATTGCCTTGGCCATTAATCCAACTTTTTCCATTTGTTCAAATGCTAATTCCTAAACAAATACAAGCAACTGACAAGCAATGCAAAATTCAGCAGCTATAGGGATATTTTATTAGTAGTCTACTAACACACCTGAAAGTCTTTAAAGTCTTTTAGAAGGAAACAGAATTGGTATAAATTGTCCACTAAACTCTGATTTTATTGGTTTATACCTCCAGTTAAGTCCAATACTGCAAGTAATTCCATTTAAACACATTTCAGTGGTATCACGCAGGATACAGAATTTAAAGACATGCAAAAATGTTTCCACAACCAAGATCCTAGTGTACAGGTGCAAGTCGGAAGTAAAAAGAGGAGCTTAAGTTAGATTTTATCAGGGTTCGTCTGCCCGTTATCATTACAGTGTCTTGCATGGGACAATGAGAAGCTAGTGGCCCTCTGGAATTCCTGCAGCTCACCATCACAGGTCAGGCTCAGTATACGTAAAAGTACATATTTTCCTTTTCATGTAACAGCTCTGAAGCCAGAGCACGCTTGCCGCAAGTGCTGGGGTAAAGGTTTCATCCCTTCCTCCTCCCAAGCCTATAGCTTTCACTGGCAAAAAGCAGTTTCAGTCTGTGGAAGGGGGGAATGCAAATAGGAGGGAAGGTGCCTGCAGGCCCTATGAAAGCCACCACCTCTTGCATAGCCAGCACGGATGAGCCCCACGAGGTACAGACCCACCTTGCATGGGACTGACCCAGCACCGTACCAGGGAGAGTGTCACAAAGCGTACATGGGTGCCCTGAGGACAGAGCTGGGCCACACAGCAACACTACTGGAGGCAGAGACAGAGCCCTGGGAAAAAAAAGGAGCAAAAGAAATGGGAGGATTCAGCTTGCTTGAAGTTAAGAGGTTTTCATAACGAAATGTTATTCAGTTTAATGGCAAAATTCTTCAGAGGCTGAACAGAGAGACCTTTGGAAACTAGTTCTTGGAAAGTCTGCTTGCAAAAAATGGTTTACCCTGTTACTTTTCTAAAAAAACAAACAAACAGACAGACAGACAAACAAACAAACAAACAAAAGCCAGGGACATTTTTAGAACTGTTCTCAACTGTATCTGAGTTATGTAAAATTGTTTTTTTCACTGATGTTATGCAATACTTCATTTTTCAATTTTGGTAACGACCAAAAAGTCTAATAGCCCATTAAAAGACTTTTTCTGTTTCAGAAAGAGCCAAATGAGGAAATCTAAGAAATTTAATCAAAAAGCTCCAGATTTCACCAGAATTCAGCAATCCATTCTGGAAATATACTGAATTCAGTCAGTTTGAATAGGTTCAGGGACACAACCATACTTTTGAGTTCTCCAGTTTTAAGCTGTTGCTGTTATAATACATTGGGAGAAAAAAATGTCTCAGGATCTGGATGTTATATGTAAAAGATCTGAGCACTCCAAGTCATATAGTCTTCTAATGCTACTGGTTTAGTGGTACATTGTGATTTGGAGAACATCTTCATTTGGATCTGTCCACAACAGCAACAGTGGTTTAGAATTGGTGTATTTAGTATCATGTTAGTGCTCTGTTACAGATTAAATAGCAGAAGAAAATTATTCACTCAGGACAATTCTAACATTGCTGAATACAGAAAGCATTCCTGTGCAAATAAACTATTTCTACTAGTTTGCAGTGAACAGCAGCAACTCTAACTTCTTAATTTGCTCCAGCCAGACTCACAAAAAAAAGCCCATATCTGTCCAAGGGCTTGATTATTAAGAAAAGTTTTTTACAGAATGGAGCATGAAATTACTTCAGCTAATGTACTTACAACCTGTCTATTTGACCTTGTATACAAGAAGCAAGGGATCTTCAAATAAAGCAGAAGGAAAGCAGTAGATTTTTTAAGACTGAGACTCAGATCCTCAATGCAGCAGCATTTTATATCAAATATGTTAGCAGACACATAAAAGGCACACAATCCTATGCATGCACTTTATGGTGTCCATTTAAGTTTCTTTTCTGTACCTCACTTTTTCTTATAAAGTAATAAAAATACTCTACTGGACAGCTAGAAAAGAAAATGAGATATTGTCTAATGTTTGTGGCTGCAGCCCGAGCCATAATTATACAAGTCTCTTTGTGGATGAGAAATATTCACCACTGAGATGCTGAGTTGCTTACTTTCTAAACTTATCTTACTACCCTACTGACACTACATATGTGGCTCCTTATAGTGATGGGATACGTATTTGCTTGGTAAAGTTAATTATTCTCTATGAATTAAACAGAAATCTCGAGCCTGTATATGTTTATGTCTTAGAATGTAATCCGTGCCCTCACCTTTCCTGATGTTGCATTTTATTTTACTGGTTTTGGATGTTGGGCAACATTTAGTTATTTTGCTAGATAATTATTCTTGAAAAAATTGTGTTACAGATTGTTCTCTCTGGTGTCTTAGTTGTGCGATCAAGGTGCATGTGGCAACAGTAAGCTACTTGATCATTTACTCTCAGGAAAGTCCAAATTCCTCAAGGAAAATGGTGAAATAAGGGTTCATAGGATGATAAATAGGAAACTACCACATCTCTCCCAGTGATTGCTTATATTTGCAGACATAACGATTTCTTAGCTTGTTCTTCCCCTTATTATTTATTTGCTATATACAGCAGTCTCACAGATTCAAAACACTGTGCATCTGTTCAGAGTCAGAAATCTACATTGAAGTGTGCAAAGGAAGTACAAAAGAGAAGCGTATCTCACTTTTGTTTTCTAGTACTAAAATCATTATTAGCAGTATTTTTATCCTCTATTAAAGTCCAATTTGAAAATATTTTCCAAAAACTGGAAAATAACACTGATTTTTGTCAAGATTAGATCAGATTTTCAGTCTAGCCCTCTGCTCCTAGCAGTAGTGAATACCGGAAATGTCAAAGGATGCATGCTCGCAATCACATTTCCAAAAACAGAAGCACACTTGAGCTAGAAATGAGTGCATCTTAAAAGCTATCATTTCTAATATTAATAATGGTTAAAATTAGAATTGAATGCATTTTATACCATTTGTAATGACAAAATCAATTTGTAGAGGGGAATACCCTTACAGTAACATGCAAGCCATGAATTAAGTGACAGCAGTAGATTTTCTTTCCTAGATATTACAGGAAAAGCTGGCAAAATAGTCTGTACAGTTAGATATTTCAAGCACTACCTTTTTTTTTTTTTTTGTCCAAAGCTATGAAAATAAAATTTAAAAAAAATAAAAATTAAAACACCCCAGAAACGACATACAAAAGTACAAATTCCTAACAGAAAAACTATTGCAGAAAAAAGATTTTTTTGTAGAGGAATATCAAAACAAAAATTATGACAATTGCCTTTGTTGGAATGTGCAAGCATGGAGAGTTGCTTCCTGTAGGTTTGAATGACTTAAATAAATATGAAAGTACTGGTTATCTGAAGGCAAGACAAGGATATGTATATAGGTATGTGTCGAGATAAGTCTGTGTCAAGTGAGAAGCGCAGAAGAATTGTTCAACATTGCAGAATAACTGAATAAAGTCTCCAACACTATAGTAGCTTCTGGAAATTCCAGTACTATAATTTGTGCCCTGTATTTGGGTGAAGCAGAAAGAAATATTTTGAAGTCAATTTAGTGCATGTGCCAGGTGCTTGGATTAGCAGCTCTGAAGAATGAAGTCCAAAGCACAGAGAGGCATGGCTGTCCGATATATTCTGTCTTATTCTGAAGGTTATACTTTCTTTAGAGACAAGAGAGTAATTTAATATCCATATTCATTCAGCTTCTGGCTGAAAGCCTACAGAATCAGAGGCAGAGAATATTCACCAATTTCAGTGGTCCGCGGTGTCAGCCTTCTGTCATTTGACCTGGTCCTGCAAGCCATTTCTTTGGGGAGTGATTTCAAGTAAGATGTTCTAGGACTGCACAGTTTGACTTCTTTTTCAAGACCAGGAGTGCAAAGAAATTTGTCATCTTGACTTCGGTATGTATCCGCTAGAAAGACCACCAAAACATTTCTCTCTTGTGACAGTCCTGAAAATCTAAATTTGCCTTGCATTCTCTAAAATATTGTCTGAAATTGTGCCTTTCTTTCTTTCTGATATAAAGCTGCCCTTTCAAGATATTTACTCTCTTAACGCAGGAGCCAGTTCTTTATCTTTCAGAAAATTCGGATTGGTTAATGCAACTACTCAGGTCAATCAGAGCACTATATGCAGGACTACCTCCAAACACACAGTGTTATGAAGAAAAATCAAACCTTATTATCTCTAATCAGACATGGAGAAATAAAATTGTCCGGGTTTAATTTTAATCAGTGATGATTTTGACCTTGACTTTAGTGGAGCTAGTATTTCACTTATTTTTCTAATTTAAATCAGGTGAAAAAAGCAGCACATGGATGATAATTTGGACTAGAAATATATCTGTAAATATTAAATCAGGAGGAGAAGGAATCTAACTTATTAAAGGATGCAGTGATTTACAAAAGAAAAATTACAGTACTCAGTTTTTGACTTGGCCCTAAACAGCACCAAGTTCTTTGCTGATATGAATAATTAATGCTTATAATATTTTTCTATGGACAGCAGGGTGGGGAATCACATTATGGCTGTGACACAAATAATTGCTTTCCTGCATTTACTTACTCTCTGCAGTAATAAATGCACATAAGACTCAGGTTAAGAATTTAACAGTATACTTAAATTTCTGATCAAGCTGATTTGAATTAAGTGCACCGTGCTAACCTTTTTCAATAGAACTTTACAGCAAACTATAAAACTGTTGTTTAAACAATGCTTCCCATAATTGCCACCAATAAATAATACCTTTTTATTGCTGTTAGAACACTCTTGGTTACTGGTTTCCAGAGATCGCTGCAGTAATCTGTACATAACTTTGTGTTATGTCGTCAAAAATTATATGGTTTTCTTTTTGAAATTCAGAAACTGGAAAAGTTTAAGAAAACATGCAAAATGCTGAGGATACACGTAAGTGAAATATTTAATGTCCATCATTCATAAAAGTTACATTGTTTACATAGGGTTCATTAGTATATAATAAAAATGTCATCTTAATGAAAGATTTTCTGGCAAGTCTTTTATATGTTAATTTTTTTAACATACGCTTTGGCTATACAGCTAAATAGGAATATATTTTAAAAAAATCTTTCCTCAAATAGTTGCTTAACAGTTACAAAACCTCATTGCTAAGTACTGGTTATTGTTACACTTGCTTGTTGGCTTGTAAAAATCATCTGTGATTTGGACTGGGAATCTTAGGACCAACTTTTTGTAACATACTTGCTCATTGCATAGTGACCATGTAAACAGCTCAGGGATCCACAGTCTAAAAGTCATTGAAGATTTTATATACTGTACTGCTTATGTTTTCTTATCTTGATGAAGAATTTGAGGGTTGTTTTATTGTTGGTGCTGATGGGAATTTTTTTTAAAATATATCAGTTTTATACAAGAAGTTAAAAAATTAAAAAGTTAACACCAAATGAAAATTTTACACTGTGCAATAGTATTGCTACTTCATTCTTTTTGATTTTATGTATGTATATAACATATTGGAACTGCACTGTACTGCTTCTTTTCAAAAGAAAAATTTAAATTAGTTGGAACAATTAGCTATGTGTTTACATAAAGTTAACTATGTTTGCATCAAATAAAGTGTTTATTAATGAAAGCTATTATACAAGAAACATCAAAGAGAAATTCATCATACAGAAATGTACACTATATGTGACAGATGGAAAAGTGCATGCAGATTTGTCTCATTTAAAAAAAAATAATTCAGAAACAATAGTACTAAAGTTACTGGGTTTTGATTCCTATGGTCTTGAATGAGTGAAAAGTTCTCTTTGAATTTACAAAAATCCATTTAACAGATATGACTAGTACACATTAGCAAGCAAGTGGAATGAATGCACTCTGATTTTATTTTACAAGTACTTGTGCTTGACAAATGTGATTATTTTTTTTTTTGAAAGTAAAGGTTTCTTCAAATATGGGCTGGGTAGTTTGCTGCCAGGTTGCTCTGGTTTTATACATAGTTTCTCTGAATTTGTTTTTAATATCACACAATTTGTTGAAGCCTCCAGTTCTGTTAGTTAGACACCATAAAATAACATATGTTTTGTTAACATTCAGGAAATGACATCAAGTCTTTTATTTTTATTTTTTGGCTCAATAGATTTTTTAAATGTATGATTATCATAACCTAATATTGTCTTTGTCTTCACTGCAGTGGATTTCCGATCAAACTTTTCCCCTTCTTTTAATACTTTAGGGAATTTTCAAACGTCGGGATGTTTGGCTGTAATGCCCCATGATTTGTTCTCCCTGAAAGAAATCATAGTGACAATTTATTAAACTACAGAGCAACCTGGCTTTTCGGGGTCTGCAATTCTATTTTGTGTTCAATATACCTCACATTAAATCTTGATTCATTTCATTATACTATTTAGGTTATATTTGTCATGCAATTACTTTAGCTGCTAGTTTTCTAGCTTTTTTCGAAATCTAAGACAGAGTTTCAATATCAAATCAGTGGGGCATTACTTTGCATGTTCGAAAAAGGAGATTAAAAGGCTAAGATCTAGATTGCACCAGCAGTAGCATATACATTGAATATGAAGAAATTGAAAACCTAAGAAGGAACCGTATTGTAAAATATTTAAAAGGCTGTGTTTCCGTGTTTAGTACCAATTGTTCATAGGTACCGTAAAGGCAAAGAGACGCACTGGTACATGTAGACTTTAAATTAAAAAAAAAAATAAAAAATAAAACAACAACCAAAAAAAACCCAACAAAAAAAAAACTGATGGGAAATAAAACTCCTTAGATTCAAAATGGTTTATTCACACAAATTTAATAGGATATATCACAATTGTTTGGTCCATAAATATTTAGGGGAAATAGTTTCTATACAATGCATTTATCAATAAACAAAGAAACATGGACAATTTTGCTAGACCACTTACTGTACTATAAACACGAAGCTCAATATATAAGATTATTGGATTTATCAACTATATCCGAAAGAGTGCACAACTGCTTTCTATGACATGTTTGTCCCCTCTAACAGGATACACCATAAAAAGAGTTTCAGAAATAAGAGGTAAAACAGTACAAAACTAGTGAGGTGTCAAAAGGGCTTAAAACAGTTAATTTAACAAACAACACATATATCCTGATTTTTCACAAACTTACTCCCAAGGTATATCATAAGGCACATAGTAGAACTGAGTTTTAATTAGTCTACTTAATAAAGTAGATCTCTAGTACCATATATTGTTCTGTCAAAGAACAAAATTTATAAGTATCAATATTTTTACCTGTAAAAGTGTATTAATAAAGATCTCAGCCTTACCAAGGTCGTTTGGTCTGGTTAGTGGTAAATGCCCATAAGGTAATAGAAATAGGAAAAGTCAAGATTTAATATCCGTAGAAGATGATAACCATACTTGCTAAATATATAATGGCAAACACACCTTTCTTCTATTACAGTGTTAACATCTCTTCCATCATCTTTTTTTTAAAAATAAGCTACTTTTCTGTGCTAATTTTCTAAAAACCCTGAGCAAAAATTACAATAATGCACTTTAATATGGGCAGTGAACTGTCAATATGTAACCACACACTTATACAGCCAAAAAGGACACCTTTAAAATATATTAAATAGCCACTTTGACCACCAAAAAATAGATTTGATGGTGTCTAAAAAGTGGGGTATATGTGCAAAGTTATTCTTAACAATCCACTAAAAGCAAGACATAGATCTTGACTGGTTTTTGTTCGGTTTTGTTTCTGAGACTCTCCACAATCTAATTGGTGTTCAACTACAATAAAAGGATGCAAATGAACATTCACCACTGCCCAGACCATTCAGACTTTTAGCTTAAATAAAATTTAAAAAAAAGAAAGATCGCTATTGTAAACTAAGAAATGTATTCAGATCAGCATCCACAAGGCTTCTGAGTTTATCTGCTTCAAAACTATTCACTGCCAATTCCCCTTTTTGTAAGATTTTTTTAAACATTTTTTTTTCTTTTATACAAAGTTTAAAAAGCTAGAGTATGCGTTAGAGATATTAATGAACTAAAGATTTTAAGTTCACATGTTAAACAAAGTGTCTGATACAATCTCAGGAAACATCTAAAGTAAATTCAAAATAGTAATGGATCAATTGTACTGTAATAATTTTCCTTAAACATCTTAATAAATTATATTTTGCTTATTTCCATTTTCACTGAAAAAAAAGTACAATTTATCAAAAGCTCATTTTAACAGTATACACACATATGTCTTCTTGGAAATTGTTTTGGTGCTTGCCAAAGTAGCTGGGCAACCTCACGTTGGCTTTAACGGTATGGCATCAAGGCCATATAGTGACCCACGCTTTTTTTTTTAATTCCAAATCAGAGCTGCTTGACAGACAACAATTAAAACCCCTCCCTATGGGACATTTCAGATAAGTAGGACTCCTCACTTGAGTTGTTATTCTGCTGTTATTTCTTTAATAATATCCTTATATCAGTGAGCTGGTTCTGGAGGATGTTTTCCCGATCTTGTCTCCTTAATGTACAGGACACAAATTTGGAGACCAACAGCCTGATCCTGCCATCCTCACCCATGTGCACTCTCATCAATGGGTCTCTCTCTCCAAGCCCTCCACCCAAGCACAGCTTTCAGTGGTGCCAAGGGTGTCTCAGATGGGTGAAGAACTGGCAGAGGAGTGTTTAGCTATTCCAGGGAGAATCCCCGGTGCTCAGGGAGGATCAAACTTGTGACTAATGTGTTGGGAAGAAGCACTGGCATTTCCAGTCTGACTGTTTCAGTGATTAGTGTAATTCATTTTGTGTTTATTTTTCAACATTTAAAAAATAGATCATACAAAACTTTTTTTTAAATAAAATTAAATTTAGGGTTCTTAAAGGCTATACCTGGACGTACAATCCTGAAGCAGCATTCTTTTGGCTGCAATTAAATTGATTTTTATCTGGTTATCAAGGAGGGAAAAGGATCTTTTTTTTTTTTTAGTAATAATAATTCCTTCAAAATTCTGGAAATAAGTAACATATAATTTTAAGAGGCACTTTTTAGAATGATTCATAACCTTCTCTTCAGTTACTTGATTATTTTTTTTAAATGAGTACAATTTAACAGCAATAAATGTTTATTTATTATAGCAACATATTACTTCAAACTCATTTGCCAAGTGGCTGCAGATGCTACACATCAAGCTGTTTATTTTCCCAAATNCCCCCGAAATGTTAGAAAAGGTTCGTTAAGGTAGTTTGTGAGGGGCTCCCGGATTCGTGGCTGTCCAAGTTAGAGGTCACTGATGTCACTACAGTGATAGTGGGATTGGTCAGGTCTGTTAAAGTGGTCGCAGTGCCGGGTGGAGTGAGTGCGCCGCTGTCTGCTGAGGGCGGTGCCGGAAGTGAGGTGCCATCAGCTTTATCGACACCCCCATTCTCCTGCCGCAAAAGGTTCCTTCTGAATTTGGCTCTTGCGTTTTGAAACCAAACCTGCAAACCAATCCCAATTGATTTCTTTACCGATGCTTGTTTTGTTTCCCTTACTTTTGTCTTTCTTCTCGCTTTTAAGTCATTTTTTGATGTTTGTTTTTGTGTGGCAAATCGCCTAAGTCACTCTATATCTTCACTTGCTACTGGTGGTACTGACTCTTTCACAGGCAGGACCCTGCATAGGAGGCCCAGTGCTACGAGTGCTCGCTGGAATGTTGCACCCCAGTGTATAGACCTCACAGAGAAGCCTTAAGAAAAATCTGCTCGTTCACTCGTTCAAGGAAAGAAACTTTCTTGATGGCCATGTAGTGTATTCTTGGGTTGGGTAGATTTGGGGTCGAAACACATGATAAAGATTGAGTCAAAGGGTGAATGAGCAGATTTTTCCAAGACTGAAAATTTGCCTCGATCATTTTAAAAGAGGAAGGAGGAGTAATTGCACGATTCCTACCATACAGATTGTTGATATGGGTCACCTCGTCTCTCTGTTCTGTAAGGTTCACTGAAAACGTTTTAGACGGCATGAAACACGGACAAGGAGTTGCCACTAGTAGATTCTCCTTCTACCTTGATCACTGCCCTTTTTCACACTCTGCATATAATACACGCTGTATAGGGTTCTTTGGAAATGTAATTAGCTAGACTGTGCTTCACAGGGAAGTGATATTTCACTTTTTAGGCCCTTAATGATAACAGTTGTCTAAAAAGTATTGATAGAGGGAGTTGACTAGTCCTGAAGGATCATATTGGTCAAAGATTGCTTCCTGCATATCTGGGGAACTACTCATTGAGGGGCCACATCAATTACTTCAGGGGAGCCCAAAGGCTTCACCCAGTGTGTATAAAATTAGTAGATCTGCTACCTCTACCCTTAATAAGGTCACCATAGGGAGACTACAGATCCCAGGACATGTACTGGGTTGGTAGACTCTGGAGATAGTTTCCTCATGTTGAGGATGCAACTAATTACAAACCAAATCATGGTCTTTGGCTGCCTTGGGGTGTTAGGGCATACATTCTGCACTCCTGCCGTGTAATACCACACTCCTCTGCATACCCACTAGGGACGCACCCAGCAAAAGTATTTCTAAATATATTGCTATTATTACGCATCAGGGAAATGCTATTGACTGGCATGGGTAGGGGAAAATGCTGTGAAGCCTGTGGTGTGGCTTCTTACCTGCAGAACTCTCTTGGTCAGGCCTGTTTTCTGGGCAAGCTGCTTGAGGTCCTTGGCATCTGGGTTGTGGTTGATAGCAAAGTAGGACTTCATGGTACGAAGCTGGTGGTGTTTGAAGGAGGTGCGCATGCGCTTTGTCTTCTGGGATGGGGGATAAGGCTGCTGGTCTCTGTCCAGGTGATCTGCCTCATTCTCATTACAACCTGTTCCATAAATAATGAACCACAGAATTAGTGGCCATGCGTCATGAAGGACAGAAGGAAGGAGAGGAAGGAGAGGAAGAAAGGAGAGGAAGGAAGGAGAGNAAGACAAAAAAGATCCAGAAGACGACCTTTTCCTATTCTTAAAACCTGCTATGTCCCTCAGGCCTATACCTACTAAGGGCAGACTTAGAAAGTTCTTTCTCCTTTGGCATTTATTTTCAAACAAGTCTTTTCCATGTGGTGATGGTTTTGCTTTAGGCATTCAAAGAGTCATTTGAAATCTCATTCAGATTTTGAAATCTCACTCATTGAAACACTCTTAGCTTGAGAGAGGAATAAAGGTCAAACCAGCATTTTGAATGTTCCTGAGCATTTCCCCCAAATCACAAGCACCTATAAAAAGAGATGTACAGCAGGAAGGTTTGTTATGACAGTTCATCAAGAAAGCACAAAATCTTGAGGGTTTTGCTGATAAAATAAATGCTTTTGGACTCTGCCTGGTAGTTTATATAAACTGCTCAAAGATCTTCATCTGTAAAACATGTCTAGAAAGCATTTACATCAAGACTTTATTCGGTACCTCAATCTCAATCTCAATCAGGAGTAGCTCTACTTAGTGGTTCAAAAGTTTAAAAGAATTTCCCTGCTTTCCCTGATTCAGGATTTTCAAAGTGTCTACAAAAGATAACTGTATTTCAGATTACACTTCCATGGGTGTGAATTGTACACAAGAGTTGCAGCTGTTCAGGGGCCATGGTATCACTATTTCATATTGGGGAAAGAAATTACAGTGTTGGACAAAAAAAATAAAAAATAAATCTATATTTTTCTTTTCAGCTTAAAAAAAACAGGTTCCCAATTTACAAGATATCATTTTACAAACATAGCTCAGTCACACAGGAGAAAAGTAATGGTGTCATCATAGCAGGGAATATTAATTAAAGAATAGCTAATTAAAAATGTTTCAGAATGTGTGTAAACTAGACCAAGTTTCATTAGTTGCTCATCTGAATTTTTAAACTGCTTTCCAATAGTTATTGGATTATTTACTAGGCCTAGTTGATCCCTATTTCTTTTTACAAAAAAAAAAAAAAAAAAAAATTTAAAAAATGCCCAAGAAACTCCCCCCNAAAAAGAGAGAAAGAGGGGGAAAAGCACACCAATATAGGGAGACTGATGTTGACAGTGCTAAAAACAGAGGCAAAGCAACTTGAAACCAGGAGAAAATAAAAAGCTTCTTGAAGGTGTTTTCTCTTTTGAATTGTAAGGCAAAGTCAACATGAACAGATGCTGGTAAGACAACACTTTGACAGAAAATCAGGTGAATATTTAATTATAGCTAGATCTGCTTCTAGTCTGCGTAAAAATGTATCTGCACTTTCAAACAAAGTTAAGCTGACACTTCTGAAAATATCTGGAGTTGAAAGTTGCCTTAAAAACAATTTCAGACCAGATTTGGACTGTGTTTACTACTTGTTTTCACAAGTAATCACACTGCCTTCAGTCAAACTATGTGGGCCATAAGTTATGAGCTGACATAAATCAGAGTACCAGAATTCAGTCCCCAGGTTTTACTTCAGAGTTGCAAGCTGTTTGTTTGTGTCGTTTTCCTTGGGCTGCTCAGGTTTATAGCAGCAACATGAACTTCCTCAAGCTCCTCCATCCTCTTTACTCCCTTTGTTTCCGTGCTCTACTTTTTTTATCTGTGATCTACTTTATTTTGGTTTTCATTTTCAAGGGAAAATGGGAAGAGGGCTCCGATCACCCTCAGACAATCTTAGTTCAATACAATGATTAGCTCACTCCTTTTTTTACATGGATGAAACAGTGTTATGTGGTTTGGCCACCTCATAGAGCAGAGTTTTACACTATCACCTGGATAACTAAGGGGAAGCAAAAAAATCAAGCAAGACATTCTTGCTCATTTCTTTGCAGCAAGACTGGGGGTTGTTTAATTTTGCTTTGGAAAGAGCTAGAACAGTTTGCTTTTTATTGCCAAGAATTCTTCAAATGAATCGTTTTTCACACACATACGCACATATACATAATGAAATAAAGTAAACAGCTCTTTGGGCAACAGCTGTGTAAAATATTTTCCTAGGGAAATCTTCTTCACCATCTCATTTCTATATCCTGTGGGCTGTAAGTTAACACAGTTTCCCTCAAAATACATATTAATTCTATGATATAAGGGGTAATATAGAGAAAGTTTTGAATGTTTTAAGTACTTCTGCATAGTTTCTTCCATTTTCACATTAATTCCAGGCAGCTCACAAGTATGAATGGCTTTTACCTCATAACATTTCGAGTTATTTATTATTGTGTTTCCACTTTACAACCAAGAAGCTGAGAAGCAGAATGTAAACTACTAAACAAAATACAGAATAGAAAAGCTGTTGCAGATGCAGCAGCAGAATCTGATTTTTCCATTCTGGCCCTGTCCTCAGCTCCTCTGAAACAAAATGTGCACAGCAATCTAAGCCGGGTACAGCCGGATCGCTTGTGGATACATATATTTTTGTGCTCAACTGTTGAAGTTTTTAGCTTAATCACAATTAGTGCACTGTTTTGGTTTTAAAGGTTGGATTCGTTTTCCACAATGGCTTGTCATACGATGTGGGCAGCCTAGGGTATGACTGTTAATATCGCCTTGGCTTGCAGGGGAAGTTAAATTCGTGGTTCTCGCCAAATACTGAGTGACAGGAGTAAACTTTTGCTGTAATTTAGGACTCGTCTGCTGGGAGGCAGAGCGCTGTCTCCCGGGTCGGGCGTGAATATTAGCGCAGGTAAGCGATGTGCGGGTCAGGGCTGCGCCTTTGCCCTCGGGTCTCCCGTCCGAGCCGGGGGGGCCCCGAGGAGAACGGCACCTCGCCGCCGGCTCGGCCGGGGCTGCCGCCGGGGCTCCCGCCGTGCGGGAGAGCAGCACGGACAGCAGCGAGTGCCCGGGAGAAGGGCTGCGGGGTGGCTTATTGGGGTCGTGCTTCAGATCCCACCCGTGTCCCACCTCTCCCACTGAAGGCGGCAGTCATTGAAGTTGCTGTGGACTGGTTGCCCTTTGTAAATGATTTCGTGGAAGAGCTATTACGGAATCACAGGGCAGGGAATGAAAAAAATGCGTGTAGGAAAGTGGCTGCCAATTTTTTAGAGATTTTTTTTTCTTTCTTTCTAAAAGCGATTTCATCTACTGCAACTCATTTTGTAACTGTTAGATATTTATTTTCCTCTCCTGGATCTCGAGCATAGTGTGTCAATGGGCTGGAGTCGTTTTGCGCCGGATGCACAGTTTGGGTGCAAACTATTTTCTTGATACCATGTGTCAAACCTGGACATTGCTAGATAATATCAAAAAAAAAAAAAAAACAACAAAAAAAAAAAAAAAACAACAAAAAAAAAAAAAAAACAACAAAAAAAAAAAAAAAACAACAAAAAAAAAAAAAAAACAACAAAAAAAAAAAAAAAAAGGGGGGGGGGGGGGGAAGGGGGGGGGGAAATAAAAAAAAAGACAGTCCTAACAGATCAAATTTCTCAGCCTGAGTCCAAAGCATCAGATTTTAGTGTTCGTTGGGCTGCTTTGTTTTGTGGGTTTTCCTCCCCACCCCCCTTACCCCCTTCGTTGCCCGAAGGATTCTGTGAGGTCTCAATGCAGGAAGCTGTATTTTCATAACGGGTAGTGCTTTTTAGTATCACTTGGAGCCAGTGGCACTTCTTATATGTCCTGTTGTTGTAAAGAAGGAGAATTTTAAGACTAGCACACAAAACCTATGACGGCGTTCGCAAATAATTTTGAGTCCTGACCTGAAATTTAAGGGGTGTTTTATCATATCCACTACTTTTCCCAATCTTTTCCTAATTTTTGGCCCTAATTCTAACGATAAATTGTCCCTAGAAATATTTCCATTTAGAGATTTGGGGAATTAGGGTGATGGTGCGGGGGTCAGAGATAGAGCGGACCGCGGGGCGGGCGTACGGGAATCCACAGTTCGGAGCCGGGACTGAATGAATCCTGGCTGCGCTACAGGTTCCCTTTTCTTTAGCAGCTTTCTAGGTTGATTGGTAACCGCTTCGTAGCCAGGGATTCCGATGTCATCTTCAATTAACAAGGAACAATTAGTGTAGTGATTACCCTGGCTCCAAGGTCTACGCATCAGAGGAGATGAAATGGGCTTGCACAGCTACCCAGTTCCCAGCTAAAGCCCGCTTCACAAGCAGCCCCAGAGGAGGTGCCGGGGGAGGGATGGAGGGGATTTGCGGGGG
>VWZK01009604.1:122886-140485 GCA_013396935.1 Baryphthengus martii
ACTTGTAAAACATTTCCCGCGAAGCACCGCACCAGCGGTCGGTGCCCCTTCTGCTGCAGGACGCCCCGGAGGGGGAAGGACGCCCAGAGCGGGGCCGGACCGCGGGGAGCTGCGGGGCGGGGGGGTTGCGAGGAGAGGGACCAGGGAGCGGACGCGCTGCGGGTGCTGAGTCACTTATCACATCTGCACGCCGCTGCCGGGCGATTATCAGGTCATTTCTTTCGTAATGCAAAACATGCGCTCACGGAACTGCGGGGGCTCCCGTGGCGGCGCGGCCAGGATNGCCTCAACGTGACCCAGCTCCTTTACTGGTCCATCTCCCATTGCCTGTTCCAGGGTAGTGATCACCTCTTTACTCCTTTTTTTTTCGCCTTTGCAAACACGACAGTTCTCAGGGAACACAGATGCTCATCAGGTGTCCTCCTCCATGCTGAGTTTTGTTTCATTGCCTCAGTTGAAGTCTGCCCTGTTCTTTTCCACTGAAGTCCAACCCTTGCTGATCCTGTGTATAAATCAGACACTTTCGTCACACACAATCTCTAAAGACAGTAATCTGCAGACAGCACCAGAAGAAAGGTTGCTTGTCACCAGTTCCAGACCCAAACAGTCTAGGAAGACCCCAGAACAGTCCAGAAGACAATTGCAGAAAAAGTCACGTTTCACTCTGAATCTGAGCATTCCTACTGAAATGCAATTGTCAGATAATTTAGCTGCACGTATACAGCAGATATAGCATGATACATGGGTACATGCAAGGCATAGTTTGTTACAGTTTATGACTTAGCCAAATTAGGATACATTTGGCAAAAAAATGTGCTCCCAGCACATAATGCTCCTAGCACACTATCTCCCTCCCAAATACATTGCTGCTCCAGAGCATGGGACACGTGTTGCTTAAAGTCACTGGAACTACTAATGTAAAACCAACAAAATATACTTTTTTTCAGAGCCTAATTTACCTACTAAACAAACAAACAAACAAACAAACAAACAAACATATCTTTCCTGGCTAAAATTTTGCAAAATATTTGCACTAAAGCAAAGAGAAGTTTGGAAAAGAAGAGCTTAATTTATTAGAAATGGTACAGTTCTGAGCTGAAAAGAAGGGAGATGTAGGGCAGCTTTACAGACAGCGAGCTACTGGCTCCACCTATGAATTTATGAAAAGCATATTGTTCAGCAGGAGTGAATATCTCTAAATAATTCTCTTTAGGATTGAGTAACTGCATCAAATTATTTTTAATTTTCCTTATAAATTCATGTAATGTTCTGTGTGATGCTTTGCAGGTTCCAAAAATATGTGCAAACATTGTGCCTAATCTGGAAGGTTATTTCCTTTCGTAGGACTGTCTTTATTTGTTTGATGTATGCGTCATCAATCTAGTTCATAGCTGATATAAATACTCCTTCCACCAGAGGTCACATTCCATAAAATTATTTTGTTATCACTGACATCTAGAAAAATAATCAAGGAAATCAGCAGCTAAACCAGTGATATACTGTTAGTTCACTTGACATTTACATCTTCATTTATAAATGACTGTGCAGGTTCCCTTGTACTATCACCAATTTTGCCTTTAAGTACCCGGTGACCTAACTGATGTAAATCTTGATGTACTGCAATGGAAGAAGCAACTTGGCTCACCGGCGCCGCAGTCCCACCGGAGTCCTTTGGAAATCCTGTACCTAATGAGCGCACACATCTAGTTCTTAACAGCCATAGAGACATGGACCCTCAGCAAACTTAAAATCTCTATCTTGTATACCATATTATTGGAATTCATTTGTAAAAAAAAGTGGTGTTCAGGATAGATGCTGCAGCTGAGTTTGGATGATGGTGCTAAGATTGAGAAGGCATCTGAAACAGGAATGTAGATGACAAAGTAGTTGTTCCAATGACAACTACTTGTTTTGTCCTTACAGATTGAGTTGGTGTATTCTGCTGTTTAGCAGTTCTGACCACAACAACAAATAATGATTTAAGAAAATCTCTCTCTACATGTATAAAAACATCAAAACCTAAAAATATGCTAGTTTTCCAGCTAGGTAGCCTATATTATGGGTGGGTGAGCTATGTATTTCAGTTAAATGAATGAAATAAAACTAGACTCTTCTGCAGATGTTGGTCCCAGTTCCACAGGCCTTGTAGGATTTACCTTCAGTAGTAGTTTGACAAATTCTCATTTTTTAATGAAAAAACATTTTTTTATCGAAAGGAGGAGCCAGTTTTATTCATTTATTCCAAACCACCACGCCTTTAATTTTTGAGACAGTAAAAAAGGATCAGCAGGTAAGGCTTGTACGGGTCCATTTAGCCAGAATGGTTATGAGCAAACTGCTTATTTTCAGAGAATAATCGGTAACTACACTCTTGAGATACAGAGCGGGCTTCAGCTGAGCAGTGCTCACTTTGCTCATTACAGACAGGATGCCCCAAACACATGAAGGCA
Organism: Baryphthengus martii; assembly: GCA_013396935.1. Lineage (NCBI taxonomy): Eukaryota > Metazoa > Chordata > Aves > Coraciiformes > Momotidae > Baryphthengus > Baryphthengus martii. The sequence goes on from VWZK01009604.1 coordinate 125,337, forward strand.
GAACGTTCTATCACAGGCTTTAGTTGCTCCCTCACAAAAATCACGTGTAGGACAGCGCTTTGATAACAACAATTTTAAGTTGGGTTCAGTGATTGAAATCAAGATGGAGTGTCACGATAAGAACCTAAACACTTAATTTCAGGTGGAAAGATATTGCTGAATTTTTTTCTCGTGTGCCTGTGTATTCACTAGGTTTGTGTGGATGTACATGGTGAGATACTGTTTAGGGCATTGAAAAGGGGCCCATACAAAAGGTAGTATGAATTGTTGTATATATGGAGACTACCAGACTGTAAACTTTCTGTTGCAGTTTACTGAGTCCTCCAAGATGATGGGAATTTTTCAGGAGACTGCATGGTATTAAATCTTTTAAAGCGTTGAGCTTCCTTAGATCTGTTACAGAATGTGCTACCTTTAGAGCACATTTTGGAAGTAGTGGAAGCGTCACTGGTCAGGAAGACTGTCTTCTACATAGTCTCTATTAGGGAACGTTCATGGAAATATATCTTTCTGTTTTGTCACTTGATATCTCTGTACATAGCCCCAGAAGCTGGCAATTTTAAGAGCAGTAAGTAGTCCTGGGAAAGATTTAGTAAACTCTTTCAACTGGCAGCCATGTCTGCAGTTACTTCTCAGTGCAAATGGTATTAGTCATGCAGTCACTAGGTGTGTAGTTATTCTGTGATTAGTGTTTGTTTATGAGCTTTCCGTACATGTGAATTCTGAGCCATAGCACTAAACAGTTTCGCCTATTTTTCTCATGGTTCAGTTGCTTTCCCCTTGTTTTGCAGCCCTTCCAATGCAGCGGAACCTAAATAAGGACATGTTGACATGTTGCACATCATTCAGCCCTCTTCTCTGGATGTTAGGAAAGTTTCAACTCTGGGTAATAGGAGCTCTTCCTACAGCTTTGCAATTTACTTTGTAGAGCCTGTTCCTTTCTAGTGGCTGGCACTAATTTTCTTCTGTGTTTCCCCCCTGCCCTCCCCCCGCCATGCTCCGTGGAAGATAAAACTGTATTTTTTTTCAAATCATAGTCACAGACAGAAAGCCATCTGTGACAGACATTTGGAGAATATGCAATGCATCTTATTGAGCATCTTTTAATAGACTCTGCTTTTTGATACAGACTAACCTTTCTTTGAAGAGAATAAGATTTTTTTGTGAAATGTTTTTTAGTGAACCATCTCACATTCTCAGCTGTCTATGCTAGATAATAGTCAGCTGTGAGCTTAGCAATTACTTGTATTTTTAAATCTAGAGAGGAAAATAGCCTTTTGCTTTATATGTGCTGATATATTAAAAAGCACATTATAATGCTAAATGGAGTATATCTACTTTTGGTAAAGAGGCTGTATTGGTACATGTACTTCTACATGGTGTGGTGCATTGGGACATCTGAGCACAGCAACAACAAAGTAATTAAAGAGCATACAGTTCATGTATACCTTAGCTCTGCTTAAAATTGATTCTCTCTGCTACTGTCTGACTTTGCTTTCTCTTTTGGTGTTCCTCACATAATCACTGCACTCTTAGCCAGATTAAAAAAAAAAAGGCAGCTACGTAATTATGAGGACCTGATGTTTGCTAACACTATTTTACTTTATCATGATGTAAGGTAGTCTTAGCAAAAATGAGAGTCAGGTCTTGAATATCATCTCAGGTCATCTAACTATATAGAGGTAAATCCTCTGCACATCTCTTCATGAAAGATAGACTGTCCAGTGCCTACAACACATTTTGAGGTCAAGAAAACTGGGAAAGGTGAGCAGTCTGAAATGTTCATCAGTATCTGGGAGACCTCAGGAGTCTGAGGAATTGTTGTAGTGTCAAATTCTCCTTAGCAGTAATAACCACTGTGATTTTTACAGTGAGCAAGCAAGAAAAAGAAGAAAAGGAAGAAAAGGAAGAAAAGCAGAGAAGCAAGAAAAGCAAGAGCATAATAGGGAGACTGCCGTTAAATACGTGATTATTCACTGCTGTCCCTTTTCCCTTTATTTTTTCTTGTTATGTAAACTTATCTTCCTTGTCATTTAAGTTCATGTACATTTATGGTACTTTAACTGTTACAGAAAAATATAATTTTTAGATCAGACAGTATCTAATGAATCAGAAGCACTCATTCAAGAGTTGGTGGTTGCAGTCATTGCTGTTATGTATTGCATGTGCAATTACCAACATAAAAATGATAGTATCAGTATCAACTAATTGACATGCTGTATATGGTAGCATTTAATGTGAAGGGGCTGATTTGCTTTAGCCTGTGTTTTACTCTACCATTAATTGCTTTTTCTCTAGCACATACAGAGGGAGTCCATTGCAAGGACTAGTATTAGCACTGCAAGGACTTGGCGATTGTGTTTGTATAAAGAATACAGAAATGTAAAGGGCTCCAGTTGGGAAGAGTGTTTTTTTTCTCTACAAGTAGGATGAAGATTATGTTCTCTCAGACAAAAAAAAAATAAAAAATAAATCTTTTGAGGCTATTATACTAAGGATTGTAAATGAAAGCACAGATTTGGGAGCACTTGTAGCATACTTAGAGTTATCACATAGTTTTAGCTTCAAGTAAGGAAAAGATAGAGTACTTCATAGGTTTCATAGTCTTCCTTAGAGTAAAATTAATTAAGCTAATAATTTAAACTAATAAAGAAACAAACTAAAAATAAACTAATCCAGTCTACTTCAAACTAGCATCAAACTTTTTGTTCTTTTTAACTTTGACCTGAAGTAGTAGTCAGCATAAAACAGTATTCATGTCATACACAGGCAAATAAAGCATGATACACTAGTATCTGTGATACACGGGAACTCTGTTGAGACTGATTTCTGGCAAGATGGAAAGACCATTTAGTGGTGTGTATATATTAGAGACATAATCCATGTAATCTAGAATCTATTGGTTGATGCCACCCTGCTGGTGCCTACAGAGATTGCACACATGTTTGTCCACAGATCCATTTCATCCCTGTAAGGTAGGAGGAAGGAGTATCCTATCACGCCTCTGGACTGAATGTTTTATTACATTTCTTCTATTGCACACTATGAACACTGAGAAATATATTTTTATAAGTAGCACAGTTCAAAGGTTGATAGTGCTGGTGGAAGCTCCAGTAAAAAAGGGTCTTTCTACCATGTTGATTTTAGGCTAAACTAATGATACAAACCACCCTTGCATTGCTATATGGCAGAAATTCCCAGCTGTTTGGACAAAGGCACTTAATGAGCAAGATGGTGAAGGCTTTCCTATATGAGTAAATGCAGATAGATTAGCAAATTTCAATAGGAATGTACTAGAGAAAATGCCAAGAGGAGTTTATTCTGTGTGTGCATATATGGGAGAGACATGCATCTTTCTTCCAAATCTGAGTAAGGTAATATAAAATATGTTTAACAGCTGGAAGGAGTAGAAGTAATTGTCCAGTCCCTGAAGGCACCAACAAGCCTCAATGCAGAGCAGCCTCACCTGGGCACTCATTCACACCCTGTCCATAGGATCCAGGGCTCTATTTAAGCTCAGCCTGAGGCTCTCACTCTGTCCTAGCTGTGCGAAGGTGTGGTGGTCTTCAGAGCCCTACTGCTGATGTTCTGTCTGGCTGTGACTCTTGCTGGCCCAAGCACTGATTGGTAGGTGTCCTGGGTTGACCTGGGATCTGCTCCAGTGTGGAGGCCCTGCCTGATCAGTCTCCAGCCCATCCTGTTCTCTGGTCAGAGTGGTGGAATGGGCTCTGGCAGTGTGGCCCTGCCTTGCTGCACCCAGGAGAGGCCCTTCACTCCCCAGGGAGCTGCTGGTCCTTTTCAGTGCTGTACAAGGTATTGCCACAAAAGGGGCCTGAGCTTGAAAGTGGATTAGTGGTTGAATATACCTGACAGATTTGTTTGTTTTCAGTAGGAAAGCAATAGAACTAATACTATCCTAAAGGAGCTGCAAGAAGATTTTCCTCTATTAGGGATGTTAGTGATTACTGGCTTTTCTTATTTCTGAATAGATTTTTAAATTATCGTTATTTGGGGGAGTAGAGTATGGGTATTTGTGGCTTTCTTGCAGGAGGGAAGGGGTTGGAAGTACTGTATTTTATTTTCATAAATAATCAATTGAACTGCAAGCTGACTTCTCCTGGAACAGATAAAATGACAATCTCCAACTGCTTCATGGCTGCTGAGTGTTTTATGCAAAACAAGCTGGTAAACCCAGATGAAAGTTGTTATAATTGGGACTTTAATCTCAGCAAAACCCAAAAATTCTTTCTCAGCTGCTGCGTCCAGGGGTAGATTTTGATGGAGTGGCAGAGTTTGTGCATGTTTCTTCAGCACTGTGGGCAACTTTGTGTTGAACATGTGAGTACTCTAGTCGATTGCAGGAATTTACCTCTTTTAATGGAGTTTAGCTCCTTTACAAGACTATCTTCTCCTTTCTGTGACTCTGATACCTTTATTCAAGTACTTAATCTGTGCTGGCATTGGGGTGGGGGGGGGCGGGGAAAGAAAGCTTGGATGATGTTTGAAATTAGCTTATTCTTATGTATGAGCTGCTGCTGCCTAGAGTTGGCAAAAATCCATACTGAGGTCAGAGGGGATTGTGCCTCACATGTGGGAGTTATGGCACATCGTTCTTGTCACAATGTGGGGATACAGCTGCCAACCCCCATTTAGGGCTGCATCTACTCTTGAGTAATCCTTCCCCTAACATTTCTGCACCTTAAAGTGATGAGTAATTAAGAATAGTGTCATTGAGATCATTATCAAATATTTGATGATAATATGGTGATGAAGCAATTACTGACTTTTTTTATTTAGTTTAGAGGGAGATGTCACTCTTGAAGCCTTAGAAACTAGGAAAATAAGCATGGGGCCTTTCTTGTAGTTCTCTTCACTTAGCCTTATGTCACACACCAGTCAAATGCCTGTATATGTACTGCAGGCTGTTGAAAGCAGTTTCTTTTCAGTGCTTTTTTGTTATGACTGAGCAGAGCACTGTAAACAACCCTCTTCATATGATCTAAACTGATTAGTATAAACATTAACTAATTAAGATTTTTATTGCTTGCACCTGGGAATAGTCTACTAAAGAAAATACAGCTTGAAAAAATAAATAAATTACTAAAACTGAATGAATAAATTTGGATGTCTGTTTTACTCTACTCTTTAGGGACCTAGAGCCACTGCTGGTGTGAAGAGCTCTGTTTGTGGTCTACAGATTCTTTTCACTATTTCTGTGGTAGCACTGTTAATGCTTTTCCATTCGCTTTTGTATGTAACTTGTGAGGTCTAGGATCTGAAGTTTTCTGCTTCCCTGAATTCTACCCATGTCTAGCAAGAGCGTTATGGAACAGTTTAAAAAAAAAATTAAAACAGCTCTTAGCTTGGATAGTCAAGTGTCCTCTCTTTCTAACTTCAGTCTATGTTCTGGATGCTTTCTTTGGAGAGCATTTCTCCCTTTCCTTATTGTGTATAGAATAAGCCACCTGCCTGGCTGGATCAGTGAAATTCACTTAGTTCTCACTCAAAGTAATCAGTACATGCCAACAGAGTACATATTTCATGTGAATGCTGCCAGCTTGATACAGATGCTTTTTTTTTTCTTGGGGTAGTGCTCCAGGGTCGTATGCCTCATAAGCTCTCTTGCTGCGCATACAAAAAAAACAAAGGCAATAGTTTTGTATAGCAGTAGTATTGTATAACCACAAAATAGGAACGTCATCTTTAACTGCAGAGTTAATATTATAATTTCCCCAAGAAGCAGAAAGTCTGTGATATTTTTCTATCTTCCCAGTTGCCTTTGTCTATTGGTAGCTATTTAAGAGACCTTAGAGTCTAAGGAGAGACTTGATTGATTACCAAGGAGCAGTATTGCGTTTACAACTAACCTATAGCCTTTATGCTTTTATCATTAGAGAAAAATAACAAAATAAATAGTAATAAATCACTTTATTTTTATGCTGCAGAAAGAAAGGGTTAGTAAGATAATAGCTGTTTATCTGTTTTATTAGTCAATTAAAAATAAAGCATCTATTAGTGTCACCTGTGTAAAAATTCCCCTTATAGGGCCCAGTTTCAACTATTCAAAGACATAAGTCTCATTGCCTTTAATGGGTTTGAGTGTAGCCTTATGTGAAGAAGGGGAGCACCTGGCAGGGTACAGTAGCATGCCAAGGCACCAAGGTGTTCTGGTCTGGGGTTTCAAAGGCTTCATGTGTGAACTTCGTCTTTCTCTGTCTTCTGGACTCTGCCTTTTCATTTGTATGACAGCGCCACTTTTGATTCTTCAGTGACTTCTTTGTTATGTAAGTTTTGAAGATCCCACTGATTTTTTTAATACTTTTTATTGTTTAGTAGCAAAGCACTGTTGTGTGGTTAATGTTTTGATAACACAAGACTGATCAAAAGCAGTGAGATACATCTCATTTCTTCTCTATAAAAATATGTTTTAAAAATATGCCTGGAGCATTTAAAAAACATACAAAATAATTTCATGCTAGATAGTCCAATAGACAGTACAATACAGGTGAGTAACACATTTCATAGTATAAATGAGAATTCATTTATTTTGAAGCAAGTATCTTTAGGTAGCAACACACAAACCAGACAGCCTCAAATAACCTATTGTTCTAAAAACACAGACCAGTTGCAGTATCAAGGAAGACAATGAAGCAAATGAAGCAGTTCATATATTACACTGCTTATAATAACAGGGGAAAGCAAGTCCCAGTAGGGGGGAAAAAAAATCCAATGTCTACACAGTTCAGGAGACTGAGGACCTGAGCTTGCTGACCTCCTATCCCATGAGGGTTCTAGCACTTCCCACAGGGAGGTATGTTAAGGATAAGACAGACTTCACATTTTATGAGATTTTTGCTCCTGCAATGCAGTGAATGGGGCAAAGGCTTAACAGAGCACTTCTAAAATCAGTTCCCTAAAGTCTTGAAATGAGTGAGCATTCTGAGAGTTGGAAGCTCTTAACTACTTCATTTGTTCCTGTCTAAACTGCAGGCCACCTCCAGTATAGAGTTTGTGCTTGTTATCTGATGTAGAGTCTGTGTGGGTGAGCAGGGAGCATCAAACCTCCACAGAGGAAAGGAGAGGCTCCGACAGAGGGCAAGGGCTTGACAGGCTTTGGTGCAACAAGATGTGAAGGTCATTTTAAGAAGTCATCAATATAATATTTGCACTGTCACAAAAGCAAAACTTTAATTTCAGATCTAAATTTCATAGTTGTTTGGTTGAAGACTTAATGCAATTGCTTCTGTATCTTTATGCTCCACAGTGATGCATTCACAAAGGCATTGACTGAGGCCTACACAACCTGACCTTGGGGCAGCACTTCCAATTCTTCTTAGTAATAAAAATTTATTTTAAGACATGGTGGCTTGATATGTACCCTACCAAAATCTTTGCATGTGCCTTTGAACTGTAGTTGTCTCTGCTACAAAGCATGATTGCTTAAACACAAAAAGCACAATAGAATAATTGCTGTAGTAGTCTTAGCTTCAGTTCAACTCAGATTGCATGAGGAAGATGAAAATAAAAAAAAACCCCAAGAAAACAAACTTGACTGAATTTCAGAGGTGAAATGTCTTTTGTGAGGGAAAAATGCACTGTTGGGCTTATGCTTTGTAGTAGGGGGAATAAAGGTTAACTGTTTTACACCATATGAGAATGTTAGAGGTGAACACCACAGGAGAAACAGAATATCCTTGGGTTTGGTTTGCTTGTTTGTTGTGTATACCAGCAATTTGACTGGAATCCTAAGCAATCCCTTCTCTTTCCAGGCAAAGGAAACTGTCAAGCATGGGTGGCGCTGGGAACAACGCAGTTGAAGTCCCCCCGTGCTGAGGTTTGGGATGGAGTCAGGCATCAAGCTTTTTAGTTAGATTTTAAATTCACATTAGAAAGATAGTTGAAAAATATGATGTGCTTTAAGAATCTAAAGGATACACACCACAAATTTAGCTTAAAAGGTTAAATGAAATAGAGACCCCTTCCATACAAAAGGTAATGATTAAAAGCTTTCTGGAATTCCTCCAAAAACCCAAATGTGTACTTCAGCTCTACTTTCCTCCAGGAAACAAAACATTGGAGGATTAGTTTAGCATTTCTTTATGCCTGAGATTTAGAATATTTCTGTGTAGATTAACACTGGCAATTACATAGCATAAACTGAATCATAAAGACTATTGCTCTCTGAAATAATTTCAAAATCCAGTCTTAGCTTTAAAGTTTTCAGAACTGGTAGAAAACTACTTCACAGGATAGAAATAGAATTGTGGCCTTTAAATGGCATTTTATCTGACTTGCCAGTAAAAATACAGTTCTTCCAGTAGATAATATCTGGCAAAGCAAAGGTCTGGTCTTCATGTCATCTCTAGACTTAATGTGTAAGGAGTGTATAAGCTAATATGATCTTAAGCAAGACTTTGTGGTCAGGGCAAATTTTTTTAAAGAATCAGAGCAACTAGTTATATTCAAGCTTGTTTCCCTTGAGTGATGCGTGGAATTACTTGTTCCAAATTTAGATGCTTGCACTGTAGGTATCTGTACCTGAGCTGCTAGTTACTCTGTTTATAGTCAAGTTACTGCATTCTTCACAAGTACAATTAATCTCTCACAAACATCTCTCTTGCAATTAAGTGATTTATGATTTTGAAGTGCTTATTTTTCCTCCATGAAATATTGACTGATTCTGTCCTACTTCAAGTGCGGGTTTTTGAGATCTGCCAATCAGCGAGATGCAGTTCCACCCATCTTGTCCTTCCTAGCGTGTGCAAAGCATACTGACAGCTTTCTAATTTAAGTGTGCCGGATGTTTCAAAATATACTTCTTTGCTACTGTGATTATAGTTTAACATAATTCCCTGTGGTACCAGGGAACTGTTTCACAGAAATGTTTCAGCTGGATATTGAACCTTAGAATGAAAATGTAAACTATCTCAAAATTAGCAACAGCTCTTTAGTAGATGACATCTACATATAAGGTTGCTTGGTTAGTAGGTGTTCATCTGTCTAAACTCTTAATTGTTTTTTATGTATCTAACTTGGATGTGGGAGTGTCTGGAACATGGGTACAAAGCAGGAACGCCTGAGCCACGAAGCGTAGGACTAAGAGCAACTTGTGGGAGAAGCACAGTAACAAGCGTTCAAGGCTTGCATCGTGAGGCAAGGAGATAAAAACAGGGTAGGAAGGGAGGATTCTTAATAGAAAGAGCAGGATGTTAACCTGTCAAAGTGATTTTAAAATATAATGGTAAATACAACTGCCACAGCAAAGTATACGATTTCTCACTCTGTGTGGGAGGTTTCCGTGCTATATTGAAACAGTATTTGAGATGCATGAAATTATAGCCTGGATACTGTGTGTGCGGAGGGATTCCCTTAAGGTTGTATTGATGGGATTGATAGGAGATGGAGATGTAGGAGATGTACAGTGATTTAGTTGTACACTTATTTCTAGGAGTCATAACCCATCTTGTGAAGCTGCATGACTTTAGAATGGCTTGATGATCACACAAAAGAAAGACAAACCATGATTCAGCTCTAATTTATGCTATGTTGTCAGCTGACAGCAGCAGAATTAGTCTTGAATTTTTGTGATGTAAGATCAGAACTAAGAACAGTTTGTGTGTTTGAAATTTGGGCTTCCATACTCCATTAATTTGTATCACAAAGACTACATTATTCAGGCACAAGTTGATTCATATTTAATATCATATTACATATGTCCCTTGATGAACAAAGGACTGTAATGTAATTGGGTTCAATCGTCAGGTTAAACCCTCAAGAGAACAGAGTTCAAGCTGTTAATAAATTGCTGTAGAATCCTGACATAAAATTGAAGGTTGGGAATTCCATCTGTTGTTTTAATAGAGATAGAGAACGATTACTTAAATATTTTAGAAAGGCTTGACTGAGTAATAATGAAAGAGATGTGGTAGGACAGTATTTACAAGCCTCTGAGCTACTGACTCACTGTGATGGCATGATAAGACAAACATTAGGGAACTACTAAAAAGCTTTCAGTTTTTCTTTTCTCAGTCTGCTTTCAAGCTTCCACAAAAATTCTTCATCCTGGAATGAGATGTACCATTAAAAAATTATGAAGTTGACATAGTCTCCATTTAATTTATAGCCATTATTGCTATAATATTGCCAGGTCTAACTTTGGGCTAAGTGTCTCTAGTCTGAAATATCTTGCTCTCAAGAGTTATTCAGCATAGTTTTACTGGATGATGTTGGAGACATGTGTGATGGAATGAAGAAAATAACTGATGACTGGCTTTGAAGCTGAGTGGCAGGAGCTGGGTGGAGAAATGAGAGTAATAATTGGGTGAGCAAGCAGGACTCATGGAATAAGAGAAAAGAAAATTCTATTCATTAGAGACCATGTAATTTGGGCATTTTTTATTCTTGGGATGAACTAAAGACTAAATTTGTGCTCACTTCAGTTCTTAAAAAGAGTACAGAACTGCTTAGATGTGCAATGCAGAAACTAGAGATGCTGCATATAGAGTTGGATAAGGACTCAGAGGCAGATAATTTTCTTTTCCCCAAGACTTTTCTTTGTGAGACACTGCCACTGAAGAGATCAGAGTGCTCTATTGAGGCAGTGGTGAATGCTGACCCCCTTTACTCCTGTTAAGGTCGTCTTTTTGGTGACAGCACCAGCTGCTCAACAGTGTGGCCTGGAGACGGAAGGAATGTTGGCTGTGATTGTCAAAAGCAGTTTACCTTTTTGGCCATACCTAGAGTACCTTTGCTTACTACTAGATTAAAACTCAGGCGGGCAGCAGAGGATATTGCCCATCAAGACTTTGAATGCTAGCCTTCATTATGAAATATAAATGTGCTTCCTAGGTGAGAGAGTGTCAAGATTTCTTTCAATTAAAATCAAATTCGCGTTTCTGTGCCAGGATGTACAACATTTTTGCATAACAGAAGGCTTCTTTGTTGAAGTATATTCAAAGACTTAACTGTGAGGTTTAAAAATACATCATATTGAATTTTTTAAAACCATCAGATTTTTGTAACTGGGTCATCTATCCACTAATTCATATCCCTTGTTGCTGAGAGATATTAATATAGATATTTTTTGTATCATTAATCTGCTGTAATATGAATCTTTTTGCTTCTGAAATAAAATCCATTAAGCATTTGTTGGTTCATACAAAAATACAATAATCTGATAGCCTGATTAGATGTTATTTAATCTGATAATGGTGCACCAGTGGCTAGGCGAAGACTGTTAAATAAACATGGAAGAATTGCTCTATTAAATAACAATTAATTTATCCTCTTGGACCTAGCCTTAAACAGACCTCCTACTTCCTCGGCAGCATTTTTAGGAATAGATTAATGAAATCCGGGGAATAATTTGCATATGCAAATTATACACGCAGTTACTTTTATGTAGTCACAATAGACATAGGTGACAACACAACTGCCTATGAGTTTTTGCCAAAATGTAAATGTATCCTGTTGCATTTGGTAAATTAATACACACATCTTCAGCCATTTGTATCTGGAGAGAATGAGCAAGGATGGCAAAGAAATTTAGGCCAGAAGCACTGCTGGCTGGGGATTGTGGTCTATATGCAAACTGTCCCCACCTTGGCTGACCAGTCTGTTAGACTGTAAGCACAGGACCTTTCTCCCTTGCATGACTATGGAAGTGCTGATACACCTGGACTCTACCTCTGAGTCCCAGAAGGCTATAAATATGGAGCAAAAAGAAACAAGGAAAAACTCATCAGTCTTGACTATGCACCAGTTTCTGAAGGGGAATGCGGGGGAAGAGGTGGGAAGTGGAACAGTGGTGCCTGTGTGATATGGGGCTGGCATAGGGGTCACATGCTGCAGGAGGACATCTGTCTGCAGCAGCAACACAAAGGATATTAAGAAATGTTGCAGCTGTTTTTGCTGTGCTGGAGAAGTGATTCTAAAACAGAAGCTCTGAGAGGTATCAGGGCAATTTTTGGTTGCAGCTGTAACCTGCAGTCCCTGCAGAGAGAAGCTGCTAATGTGGAGGAGTGAGCTGGTATTGTATTTGACACCATGTACCATCCTTGTGGTAAAGATCTTAGTTATTTTCTTACGTAGCTCCAAGTTTTCTATGGAGAACAGAGCCTGTGTGTTTAAATGCAGTGCCATACCTTCACAGGGTCCTTTGCTAGGACCAGCAGCACCCAGAACTGCAGTGTGTGCATCCTGTGCTACCTCTGCAGCAAACTGAATTTGCTTCAGTGGACTTGCTCCAATTTATGCCCGAACAGAATTAGGCCTTCTATGTGGTTTGGATTCAAATTATTGCACAGCCACTGTGCAAAGTCATCAGATGTTAATTTGTTGGAGTACTGTGGATTGTCTGTGCTCTCGTCTTTTACTGTCAAAGAAATATCCCAAACTGAAATGTATCCAGAGCTCATGTACAGCATCTCCCATCTCTTTTTTTCTGCAACTTGGAGGAAGGAAAAAATCTTTTGTAGTATGTACAGAGACCATAAACTAGGTTGTAAATAGAGTATGAACTATAAGAATGTTTAAACAATCCTTTGTCAAATAAATCTTATAAATACTCCTTGTGAGGATTATGCACACAACTAGTTAGCAGGAATTACTGGGTTTTAAGCACTAGTGCGTATTTAATGTTTTCTATTAAATGTAGCCTGTCTGTAAATATATCTTCTTACCTTGCTTCCTGCTGTATTGTCGCTCTTTACACTATGCCACAGACTCTTGTTGTTCTTTGGCTTGATTTTTTTCTTCTCCATTCACATGTGGGTGACTGGAAGTCTTGGAAAATGATAATATGCTGGGATTTGTTTAACAAATCCGATAGAGCAAAATGAGACCTGGAATAGGGTTTGAGTCTGGGGACAGCAGATCCTCTATGTGACCCCTGAACACATATGTGGATCTCATTCAGTATGAGAAAAATGTAATTTGTATGATTTATTGTTACATACTTGAAACAGTTTTTCTACTAAGTGAATAACTCAACTGGAAAGATGGTTTTGATGCTGCTTCTTCATTTCATATGGTGAAATATCAAATAGTTTGCAGTTATAAGCTCATGCTTTTAAAAGTTTAAAAATTCAAGAGAATTTTTGAGTTTGTGAATCTTCTCAGACCTTGCTTCTGTTTGCATTGTCATTCACATGCCCCTGCTGTGTTTTAAGTGCCAGTTGCTAGAATCCCGTAAGTATAAAATCATATTATATGGCGAAAGACACTAAAAATATTTTCGTATTTTATAACCAACTGATTAGTCTGATTTGTGCAGGAATGAAAGATCTATTTACTAGAATACATTGCTAGCTAATGGAAAAATGTAAGGGTTTTTTGTATTGTCTCTGTAAAAATATAGGTTATTCTGATCCAGAAACTTTAGTATACTTTTCTCAGACATGGACAAGAAAATGGAGATTTCAGAGAGCTTTTTTTGTGTTCTTTTTGCCCTTTATTTCAGCAATGGGGTCTTGTGGCTTGAGCAGTTAACTAAACTGTGTTACTAACCTAGACTAATGGTGAATTGCATGGCCTTTGGCAAGTAATTAAAAAAAATAATTTTTGTCTCTGAAAATTACCTACATGCCAGGAGTTGGAGCCTTGCAATGATTGATCAATTTTTGTAAAGAGCTTTCAAGTTCCCCAGTATAGCACACTATAAAGATGCCTAGCACTCAGCAAATAGCTCACAAAATCTAGGGTGTTAGAATTTAGAAATGATGCTCTAAAAATACTAACTTGAACTTCATCATTACGTGTGTTGTTGTTCATTCATGTGATGAACCTCTATTTTATCTACTGAATTTCAACTTCTTTTAGAGGCATTGTCTGGTAGATCTTGTATGTCTAAAGGAAGTACTAGTGAATATGATCCTGTATTTTGGGAGTTAATGCTTATTTACTGCTTGTCTTAGTCCTTTGGGAGTCCTTAGTTGTCTCTCTCAAACGATTGATCTCTGGATTTCATAGAGCAGTTAGTAATCCAGAATTAACTGTCTCTGGTTTGCTTTAGACTGAGGTAATGGTGCTGTGGTTGGATGTACCAGGTTTCTCAAATCCCTGCTAAAGTTCACACAGAAGTGTTGCCACTGTTGGAAAAAGTGAACCAAGAAGGTAAGATCCGTTTCATTTTTTGCTGACTCCTGTAGATGTTTGCTTTCTTCAGTGAATGCTGAACTTCAAGGACTGTAGAAATTACACGAAATTATTAAATGTTTCAAGATCTGAAATATTTTGACTAGTGGAAGTCAAGAGTTGCAGCTGGAGTTAAACTGGAGACCTATATCTCGAATGATCAAAGATAGGTTAACTTTTGCTGCTGCAAAAAAATCTTGGCCTCCATAGGTGATCTTTCATCAAAGGTGGTGATCAAGGAAATGAGTGCTTTCAAAAGTACCCACACCTCTTTTTTTTTTTCTGTGGTTTCTAGAAGTGCTGAAAAATTACCTGTATGTGTAGGCAGTCAAGCACCTTGAAACACTGTGCTGTCTGCCTGTCCGTGCTTTCATTTTCTGTCTTTACAATGAAAATAACCTAGTATTGTTAAATATCTAAAAGTTTTACAAAATCTGTTCAGCAAGCCAGGAACCAACGAGCTCTTAAGCTTTTTGAAACATCTAAATTAACTTTAAGTTGTCAGGTGGTGAAAGACTGTCCCTCAAGAGATGAGAGAGAACAGGGAGTTATTCCTTCTGGGTGGATATTATATGGCTGTGGTTGTTTTTGGTCAGAAGAATAAATAAAGTTCAGACACCAGTATTAATTTAAAAGGTGATATTCCCATACCATCTGGGATTAATACATGCTACAGAATGATTAATAAAACTGCATGGAATTGATGTATGTTCATCCAATATCTTTGGCTCTTAACACTATTTAGAAAATATAAGAACTCTACTTTCTTTAAAATAGAGACGTGACAGAGTATAATGTTCCCTGCTTATTGTTACTATCTCATCTAAGGTAGGAATGGACAAGGAACCGTTTCATTTCTCCTATGTCCCAGGCAAAGGACAGATCAGTTTATCTGCCCATTATCCTGCCTACCAAAGGTTCTAGATATAAAATTACAAATAAGGGAGATTTTTCTGCTAAAACTGATCTTGTCCAAGTTGAAGATAAACTGTGTAAAAAAAAAAAAAAAAAAAAAA
>VWZK01009604.1:140511-220113 GCA_013396935.1 Baryphthengus martii
AAAAAGGATAAAAAAAATAAATGTGGGGCGGGGCAGTGCATGGGGAGGCAAATTGAGCACTTACTACATAAAAATGCAAAAGACTAGCACTAGAATTCTCCCTGGACTATTGTTAAGCCTTTTAAAACTACAATAAATGTTACTGAAACAAGAAACCTCAAAACAAAACTCAATATTTTAAGGCAAAACAAGCTCTGGGCAAAACTAGATAGAGCCTTAGCATTCATTATACATTACAAGATGCTTATTCCTATAGCTGCAGGTGATCTAGGAGCTCCATAGCAACAATCTTGAAGCATTTTTATTAAATATTATATTATTAAAGCAATAGTTGCAGGGATTCTTTAAACACAATTTTAATATTTGTCAGGCTACTATAATTTTGGAAACTGAACTGTATTTTTATAGTATGTTTTATAGTTTATATTTTACTCTCATGACTGTCTTGGTTTTGACTGAAATAAAAGTTGATTTTTCTTCCTAGTAGCTGGCACAGTGCTGTGTTTTGAATTTAGAATGAGACTAATGTTGATAACACAATGGTGTTTTAGTTGTGGCTAAGCAGCATTCACACTAAGTCAAGGATTTGTCAGCTTCTCATACTGCCCTGCCTGCGGAGGCTGGGAGTGCACAAGGAGCTGGGAGGGTACATAGCAAGGACAGCTGACCCAAATGAGCCAAAGGAATATTCCATATCATATGATATGCCAGAGGGATGGGATGTCACCTAGAAGGACCTGGACAAACTGGAGAGGTGGGCACAGATGAACCTCATGAATTTCACAAAGGCCTGTTGTGACAAGACGAGGGGCAATGGTTTTAAATTAGAGAAGGGCAGATTTAGATTGGATGTTAGGAGTAAGTTCTTTACCATGAGGGCGGTGAAACACTGGAGCAGGTTGCCCAGGGATACAGCTGAGGCCCATCCCTGGAGACATTCAAGGTGAGGCTTGACAAAACTGAGCAATCTGATCTAGTTGCTCACTGCAGGGCGGTTGGACTAGATGACCTTCAGAGGTCCCTTCCAACCTAAACCATTCTATGTCATGCCTAGTATATGAACTGGGGAGAGTTGCGTGGGGAACCCTGTGGCTTGGGGATTGGCTAGGCATTGGTGAGTGAATGGTGAGCAATTGTAATGTGTATCACTTGTTTTGTATATTCTCCTCTTTTCCCTTCCTTTTCTGTCCTATTAAACTGTCTTTATTTCAACCCCTGAATTTCACCTTTTTATTTTCTTTTTTTCTTTACCAATTCTCTCCCCCATTCCAATAGGAGATGGGGAGTGAGCAAGGAGCCATGTGGCAGTTAATTGCCAGCTGGGGTTAAAACACAACAACAACAAAGACTTTTGGAAAAAAAAAATACTACTATTAAAAAAAACAAACCCCAAACACTTCCCAAGTGAAGGAGTGGTGTTTCTTACAATGCTTTTCCATGCAAATCTGATCCCAGATTCATCAGCTATACTATACTGTGGGCAGCTCTGAGCAGAGGTGGCCAAGCCCTCAGTGGTGGGGCAAATGGCTGCACAGCCTGTTGGTGTGTTTGGGCCCTGATCAGGAAATTGAGAATTTAATCAACTTATCTGAATTAAGTATTTATATGACAACCCTTTTTAAAAATAGCAACTCAGTGATAGTACTTGGAAAAAAATCTCTACTTATCTTACTGTCAAATTGAAAAACACTTAATAGGACCAGTTATGTTTATAATGCAAGTTAAGTGGTGCTGAACACCCTTATTGACAGCCTCGGTGAAAGAGAAGTGGAAGGGTAGTCTAACGCTTGCATTCAAGACCTGAAGATCCAAAGTCATACACAACCCGACATGACAGTTCTCTGGTACCTGGTGACAATCCAGAAACTGCCCTCAGGGTAGCTCTGTGATCCCAAGTGGTTCGGTCAGTCATCTGAGATGCAGGAAACTGACTGCGACGTTTCTGCAGTGGAACAAAAATAAATGGAGAAACTTCAAAACCTCTCATGAAACAGAGTTCTTTTCTGCTTTGCTATGTTATCCGCTATACTTGTCTTCCTTTATTTGGAAAGCATGGATTGCTCTGCAGCTGGGGATTGAACTTAATCTGGCATGAGTCCGTGCTGGGAGACTACTGTATCCACCCTGGTAGCTGTGAAAAGCACTTCTCCTTGTGAATTAATCTAGACTCAGGTGACTAATTTGGAGATTGGGCACAAGTAATCGTGCATATGCAGAACAGCAAAGCTGTGGGTGGCTTGTTGCATTAGCACGTTTGGTTTTAGTATATGTAAAGTAATGCTAAAACAAGTGAACATACATCCAAGGCCAGAAATAAGATCCTAGTGCTGCGCTGTATGATGGCATTGTGTAATGGCGGTATTAGTGAGGGAATTAGAAGTGGTTTTCCCCAAAAGCTGGATGTTTTGGAAGCAACTGCTGTAGTCATGTTGCTTCTGAAATTGTTGGGAGCTCAAAATGTTGGTGGTGGCCCTGGACATGAGGGTTGCGTCTGGCTTCCTCTGAAGAGAACCAGCTCAGGTGAACAGGAAAAACTAACATTAGGAGCTGTTTTCTGTGATAGAGAAAATGGGGCCACTTTTCTTTCTGACTTAACTACTGTCTGTTCACTTCAGTTCTTACCCTGTTTTGGTGTTAGCCTGCTGGGCAGCTGGGTAGAGACAGAAGCACAGATTTTAAATGTATTGAATATGTACAGAGCAGTGCCTCAGCAGCTGTAGCAAGCAATGCCCAGAGCCCAGGCCACCAAGCAGCAACCCAGAGCATCTGCTTAGTGCCTGCCCTGAGCTGCAGTGCTGCACTGCTGCAACACAGTGGTACTGGGAACAAACGGCCCTCTTCATTGACCAAGGGGCTGACGCTTCCAGAAAGCAATGCCTGGCCTGGGGGACATACACAGGACTGAAGTGACCCAGTGTAGGTCTGCAAGGGGATGTTTGTGCCAGTATCTGATCCTTCTCCTTAGTGCATGCCTGCTTGCTCGTGGACACGTGCTCTACCTGTGCTTGCACACCCTGCTTGAGAAACTGGTTCAGTGTCCGTATGGTGAAAGCAAAGGTCTGAGAGCATTGAAATGAGAATGGCTGTAGCTCTTCCTTAAAGAGAGCACGTCAAATGGACTCTTAATCTCTAAAAGATTGTCTTAGTAAAACAAAATATGGTGCTCTTTAAACAGATGTTCAACTGCTGTATCAGACAAATTATAATTTAAATGTTTTATAAAGAAATCTCCATCTGCTGTGACATTAGTTTTGAGCCTGCAGTTCTCAGTAGCTGAGGTAGTCTGTTGTAGCTCCTCTGGAAACTCTCCCTCACCTCAGAGGTGGAGTTGGAGTGGCCCCTGGCCAGAGGTGATTGTGCTCCCTCTCTGCTGGCTCTGGAAACTGCCTCACCATCTGTGGGGCTGGTTCAGATCACTGAATTGGCAGAAAACTAACTCAGGAAACTTTCTAAAGCTTCTTCCAGATGAAGATGTTCATTTACTTCTAGGAAGGGTATAATTTGCCTCTCCATGGGGAGGGGTTGCCTGACCAGGATGTGCATGCCAGCACAAAGTGAACAGGTAACAGAGAATATGCCAATATGCATCAAAATCATCCTTTTTCCAAAAGAAGACAGGACTCTATATTGAAGCAGTGTAAGGATGCCGAACTGTGATGTATGTGTTGACGTAATGAAAATCCTTGAGATCTTTCACTGTAAAAGCTAGGGGTGTCTGCAAAATCATCAGGCTGTTTATACCTTTAGTCCATATGCATTAACAGCAATTTACTGGTGCAAATTTTTAATTTGTTTTCTGGTGGTCTGGAGAAATGCCAAGATACATATGTTAGGTAGGTGCGTGTTGGTGTTTTTTTTTCTTACTGATGAGAAAGAAAATACTAAGTTCTGTTTTCCCTGGCCAGTAACAAAAGGAAGTGATCTCTTAGCCAGGAACACTTTAAAAGAAAGAGTATGTAAAGACTTAGAGAGAAAGGTTAAGAGAATATAGTTAGCAAATGATACAGAAATCTGCATCTCTATCTTAGTCATTACAAACACTAGTGCTCTTGCAAACCAAGTTTTCTCAAAGTCAGGGGAGAGTCTATCTCTTGTTCTTCTCTTAGACCACGGGATAAGACATGCTCATTCACTTGAGATTTATATTTATTTGGCTATGTTGCAGCTTGGTGCCATCTAGAAAATGTGGTCATTGTTTCTAGCTTTCCGAGCCTAAAATCTAAAACTGCACTCTTTCAGCTGGATTGGCTGGTGTGCTGTAGAACCAAAAGCAATCTACTCTCAGCTTCATGGAGCCTGTGGTGACAATGCAAACGCAAAACCCTTTTGCAGGATTTGAAATGTTGATTATATTAGCATTATATAGGACATTGGGGACGTAAGAGTCATTTGGCACTGCCTTCATACTGGCATATTTATATTCACATTTTTCTGTTTATGATAGTTTAGGAATAGGATCAGGAAATGGATATTGAAACATTACTTGCCAAAAGCAAAGATGATTGAAACAGATGATGTGATTCTTTAGGGTAATTTTGTACAATCAGGGAAAGAAAGGAATAAAGGAAAAAAAAGAGTTCACATGTCAGTTCTGTGAACTTCAGGATAGAAAAGCCAGTAAGTACAGTAAGAAACAATCTGAAACAGTCAGCAGCATTACTTTACTGTGAGAAGTGGTGATGATAAACTTGGCTACAAAGACAATAAGAAATTCTGTGGTCCAAAAGATCATAGTCCAGAGTTACCAGGTTCACGAAACTGAAATCAGAACTGAAACTGGATGCCAGCAGAATCAGACACTTTGACTCCACAGAAGAAAACTGGGCAAGAATAAAGACTTTTTCATCCAAATGCCATGGCTCCAGTCCCTGGCTCTGTGAAAAACATGTACAAGAGCTTGGTTATTTTTTCCCTAAAGATGTATTGTACAACTTGATAAAGCATGAGGATTTGCATTTACTTATTAGGGTGTTTAGAATAGGGCAAAGCACTAGGCTAAAGATAGGAGCATGGGCTCTAGGTCTGAAATGACCTCTTCAGTTGCTGTTTTCTGCCCTGACCAAAGAAGCAACATTGTCATTATCCTTTCATCATTTATGGTGAAATCAGTTAGATTTTTGCTTGCTCTGCCCTTGTTAGTAGGCTGTTTCAAAACTTTACTGAAAAGAAACCTTATTTCCTCTTTAAACCTCCATGAAGAGTATTTTTTTTTTGGCCCAGTTCCTTGGGTTCCTTGTTTTCTAACAGGCTAGTATCTTTTGGCAGTAGCAACTTCAAGGATAGTTGGGAAACTGGCCAACTGTGCTCACAGCCTTTGTTTTCCTAAACTAGATGAACCACTCGCTTCTATTAGAAATATCTTACCTGGTGTGAGACTTCTCTTACCCGCTTCTGTGTTGGCTTTTATAAGTTCCTATCAGCTTCTGTACTTACTCCTAAGATACTTTGGAAATGGCTATCACCTGGCTAGTTCTGAAGTCTTGTCCCTATAGTTTCTCCCACTTATCAGTTCTGGGTAGTTTTAGCAGATTTCAGTTAAGGGAACTCCAAGGCTCTTTAGTGTTGATATTTTTCACTTCTTCAGGAAAGCTTACTTCACTCAGTTTCCTCTCCATACAGTTTACTCTTGAAATAAAAATCATAGCTGTAGACCAGCATTTATTTTTTGTTTTTTTTTATCAGTTAACTAAACTCGAAGCAAGTTCTGCTTACTTAATTCAAATTTATTTTGCATGTGCAACTCTCCTATAACATATACATCTAAAATACCCTTGATTGTTGGCTTGTTGCATAAAGAAATCTATCAGCTGCCATGTTCAGGAATATCTTTGTCAAATAATTAGTAGAAAACACTGGTTCATATAAGCAAAATTAAAATTGCTCATTATAGAATTTCCACTAGTGTTCAGCTTTCTAATATGAGAGTGCATTTCAAGAGTAGGTTATCAGGGTGGCCTCTATCTTTTCATGCTTCTTCCATATTCTAAACTAAACTTTCTATGTTTAAGTATGTTTTCCTTGTTTGTTTCATTACAGTTTTTTACATAATTGATAAATAATTCTACCTGCCTGTAATATTTTTTCTGAAACACCTTTTCTCTCTTAAACAATAGCATAGGTACCTGGATTTGGGTTAGGGTGACATATTTCCCTGGTTTCGAGTATCTGTGTGGTATCTGTGCTCAGTCGCACATTAGCAAGTGTGTATCTTCATTTTTCTGTTCAAGTTTCTTGTGTTATGCAAATGACAATAAGGACAGACATCCATTTTAACCTACACAGAAACTTCATACGTGAACTTGAATGTTTAATATCCATTGGAAGGTTACTCCTGATTGCCGTGATTCCAGGACTTTATACAGTCATGTGGGTAAGTCAAATGCATTGTCTTACTGAGTGCAAAGTGCTTATGCATATGCAAGAACTTATCTAAGCAAGTGAAGCAGTTAGCTCAGGCCTCCAGCTAGCACTATTAAGCTTGTATGATCTGAGCCGGCCTGAAAATGAATACATCTATCTGTGATAATTAACTATTTCATAATACTGATCTTGTGAAAAAGCCCGTTAAACAGCTAAGAGACTACAGAAGGATGGTTTCTTACTTAAGTTTTGTTGAGTTGGAAGAAACTGTTTTTCAGACAAAATAAGCAATCATTCATGATAGTGTTTGACACTGATCTGAAATACTAGCGCAGAAATTGCATTGACATGGTCTGTGATTGCCAATATCTTGCTTAGTGCTATGCAGTGGGTTGTTTAATTGTCCAGTTTTTAGTTCTTTGCCCAGGAAATACAGAATAATATTTAGCTTTCACTTAAAGATAGCATGTTGAGATTAGTTTCTGCAGGCTGCTAAATTCAGCAGATGAGGAGCTTCATAAATCAGACAGTCTAGACGTGAATTGCAATCTGGACTTTGCCTTTGGGACTCGTTTGGAAGGCAAGTACACTGAGACATTTTCTCTTGGATTATTGTACAGTAAAACTGCTGTACAAATATTAGCCAGTTAAACTTTTTTAGCATTTTCAATGTGTCCTGTCTGTTATAGAGGCTATTATTCCTGACGAGGTGATCAGAAAATTGAGGTTTGAAGTGCTGACTTATTCTTCATCACAGTTCTTCAGGGCTAGTTCTTGTTTGTTTGTGTGATCATGTACCCAGAGTCCAGCTGCAGGTTGAAAGTGGAGCTGCTGTGCAGTGGTAGTAATCTCTTGGAAAATATCTGGTATCATAGAATGTCATATTGGAAGGCACCTCAAGGATTACCTGGTTCAATCTTTCAATAAAAAAAAAAATAAAATTGGTTTAAGTTAGATGGTCCAGCACTCTGTCAAGTTGAGTCTTAAAACTGCCCATTGTAGGGGAGTCCACTGCTTCCCTTGGGAGACTACCCCAATGTTTAATTGTTCTCATTGTAAAGAATCTCCCCTGGAGCAACTTGCAACTATTCCCCTTTGTTCTTTCCATGTGACTCCTTGTAAGAAGGGAGTCTCCTTCCTCTTGGTAGCCACCTTTCAAGTACTGGTACATGGTATATATGTTAGTTCATGTCAAACCATGAGGACTATTATTCATGTTGTTCCTGGTCTTCATCATCATGGCTGTCAGCTTGATATCCTTTCTAATCAGGTGGGTGGAAAGGTTTTAAAGCCTCAGGCATGCACATGAAGCAGAGAAAGAAGCATTCTGAGGCTGTCTGGCAAAAGTAGTCTTCCCTGGCAGTGGGGAGCCAGAGAAAGGCATGGAGATCTCACTGAGGTTTTTTGTTTTGTTGTTTTTGTTAATGTTTCTTTTTAGGGGGAGGATGGGGGCAAGAAAGGCAGTGACATTGCCTATATTCTGTTTTACTTAAAGTTCTGTAAACCTGTACCATACCTTCTCATCCTATACTGTTAGAGCAAACTGAGATGGCCCTAAACTTGCCCCTGTGAAGCGTTTGTGTCTGACTGTCATCACCTAGGTCCACTTCTGACTGACTGTTATTACCCAGGTCTACTTCTTAGAAACAGTTTTAGTAAATGTGATTAATGGGAGACAACATCTTGATGATCTAAAGTGGTGGATTCTTTTTAGCAAGTTTTGCCGACCACAGGAATCTCAGTAACCCCAAAAGCACATGAAGTGCTTTGAAAGAGAAAAAACTAAGCTAGTTGCAAAAGGTAAGATTTTAAATATGCAGCTATTTAGATAAACAGGAAAACTGGAAATATTCCTGAAAATACTTACGCATATACTTAACCTTAAGCATGCATGTAATTCCATTAACTTCAGTGGGACTATATATATTTCTAAAGTGAAGCACTTGTGTATTTGAGAAGATCAAGATAATCAGCTTCCCTGCATGCAGAATTTTACCCTGTGATGAAGTCTTCGTGTATCATGCTGTAAATTTACCCTGAAGCTTGCCATAAAGTCAGTGCTTTTAAAGAGTATATTTGAAGTGCTCCAGTAGAGTCTCAAGGCAGTTATAATAGTGTGCATTTGATTTACAGCATGGCATTGAATTAGAAGGGTATTTGAAAGGGGATTTATGTTAAAATAATGTAGACAGTGATTTAGAGCATGGATTGTGGCCATAAGTA
This sequence comes from Baryphthengus martii, assembly GCA_013396935.1. NCBI lineage: Eukaryota > Metazoa > Chordata > Aves > Coraciiformes > Momotidae > Baryphthengus > Baryphthengus martii. The sequence continues at coordinate 149,095 of VWZK01009604.1, forward strand.
CAGGCAAAACAGAGGAGTTTATTGCAGCAAACAGCTCATTGCCTTCTGCGGGGGGAAAAAAAACAGAAGTAGAAAATTTGGAGATTGTCATCTTGGCTAAGTATATCTGTCAACTAAAAATACTGGTCAACACATGGCTTTTCAAAGTAAAGATGACTTTCAACAACATTTTGTGTAACCAGCACTGGATAGAATCATCAATGAGCTGGAACAGCAATTTGGAAAGGAGAACCATGAAATCAATAAACCAGCTGGGACACTGAGTCCAAGAAACACACATTTCTTGGAAAATGACAGAGCATTCTGGCAGTAAGTGCTACAAATGAGAGTAGATCTGAGAATTTTGCCAAATTCTTCAACAATACTCTGATGGCTCCTGAATAGACACATGACTTGACCTGATTAGTAAACATTTGGGTTTTATACAAAAATGCAGAAAAGAAATCTTAAAATAATAATTTCAAAGCTTTTTTTATAGCTCTCTGGATCACTCTCAGTATTGTTTTCATCATTTCTTATTGGAAGCTTAAAATGCAAGGCCAAAACATCAGCTGGTATACATTACCTGACTTGTGTGAAGATGGACTGATATTAATGATCTGGGGCATAATCTGTTTCCTTCAACATATCTACTCCCTGCCTTTAAACATGGTCTGTTATTTTGGATTTAAGTGGATTTTAATAAACACGAGCCTGTACTGCAAAATGGAAACATTATCAACGTAACATTGAAATTTACAAACGTATGTAAAAAATGTTCATGTCTGCAAAGTGGAAGAAAAAATATAAAACTCGTGTTGGGAGAGAGATGAAGACCACAGTGAGTCGTTTGACAACAAAATGCATCTGAAAGCACAGAATAAGCTTTCTGTTGCTGCACAAAGGAGCACTCTTCTACGCCTCAAGGTGCAACAGACAGAAACGGTGTCAACTGCCTAACTTCAGTTTGGATTACCCTAAATCTACTACAAACAGCTGATTTGTGGGTTGCCAAACTTATCAGTTGACTTCTTAGTTTGGAAAACAAACCAGCAATGATCTCTGATGTGAACTTGGGCGGTGATTCCCTGCTGACAGAATTTGATCAGACAGACAGCTTCGTCCATGAAAAAGATCATAGATCCATTCTTAGGTTCTGAAGTCCCAGTGTTAAATCTTCCTGGATTCACTGGGAAAGGCAGCACTGCTCTCTGTAACAGCAGCCTCATGAGTGAAATTACTCACTCCCCAGGCCTGTAAGGATAGAGTGGATAAAAACTGATATGGGACAAATGCTGAGGACAGAAAGGTCTATGCAGTGAAATGATGCATGAAATATTAAGAGGGCGGGTGTTTGGCAGCTTCATTAGGAGGCCAGGGGAAGCTGCACACCAAGAAAGGATGAAGGCAACTGTGTCTTGGAAACTTGACAAAGAGACCTTTGTGTTCTCCACTCTTGTTTGGTTTAGCATCGTCACACTCATCTCTCTTCCCGGAAAATGCCCTCGGACACAGCAGAGGACCCTGTGTTTCTGTTTGGGTGGGTGTACAGGTCTCCTTCAGTCCTCTACTCCTGACACACTGAATCAGTCTCCTGCTGGATCCACATGGATTCACACAAACTATGGGAGTGGATGGAGGGAGCTCTCCTGCTCTTGTTTCAGCAGCCTGTATATTCAGCCAGACATTTCAAGATCAATTATTCTCAAATTTGAGTTTACATACAGGCTAGCGAATGGAAGATTTTGAAAGATTGAATGAAAGATTTTTTTTAATGGGAAAACACAACTTTATCCAAGCACTCAAGGCTTTATCTAATAATCCGTGCCTCGGTCCAACATGGAGAGAGTTTATGGCAGGAGCACAGAAGATGGAGCTGTTAAATAAGTGGCAGCAGAACTGCCCAGAGCATTGGGAACTGGTGACAAGGAGCTACCTATAAAACCAAAGAATTTGACAACATAGGAATGTGGAAGACAAAAGCATGCCAAGGAAAATTATTTTGACAACATTTGGGAAAATACCAGAACAGACAAAGTTAAGCTGAATGTAGTCAGATCAAGACTTGTGGAATCTTCATGCTCAGAGAAGAAAAGGTTTAGTAATACAAACTTTTTACCCCAAAAAATGATTTCAGAAAACGTCAAGAAAATGTTATTTGAAACATAAATGCTAATTAATATTCTCAGCATAATTTATTAACATTGCAAACAAAGAACGTTTATAAGTTGTTTCATAGATACAAATGAATAAGCAGTAAAATCTGAAGAAATGACAAGGACAGGGAAACCCAGTTTTAAGGTAAATTAATCATAATGCATTGAAGATATTTTTGTACTTCTGTGTATATACCACTGTTGCTCCTTGTCACATAAAAGTATAGTGTTTCATATGGAAAAAGGAAAATGCAGGGGTTTTTTTTTTTGTCAGAGAGTTTTGAGAAACTTTCCACAACTTCTACATATCCTTTAGGAGCCTTTGTCTTTTTCCCAAGCACCTACTAGCTCCATGATATTTCTGCAGAGGTGAATCTCCTATATTAGATGAAGAAGGCAGAAGATGAACAGCAAAGGAAGCAAAGCTGCCCAGAGAAAATTCCCTTGCAGGTCACAGGTAAACCAGTGCTTGTTCTAGTTGTTTAGGAACCTATTTGCTTTGCAGTCTAGCTGCAGGACATGTCTTCAATACAACTTCTTCCAAAGTTGTGAGGAGATTGAGGTTTTATGGTACTTTTGTTGGCAGATGTTTCCATAGCCTAATTCTGCAAACATTTTCTCTTAGATGCTTAGCTGTGAACACAGTCACTAGGAAATGAGGGAGTGAATTGCCTGAATATCCTTGCTTGTCCCTAGTTAATTCACTTGGTTTTAGTATGGACGGGTATGTTAACTGCAGGATGAGTTTAGCAAAAGAATAGCTGTAGTAACACAATCCTGCACTGCCATATTTTAGTGGTTATTCTGAGTTACACATCATATGTAGTGGAATACAGCAGATGGACTGCAGGGATGCTGATTTGTTGCATGCATTGAAGGTGGTTCGCACCAATTCTTCTGTTGCAGGGAGTGAAAGCCTGCAAATATTTGGTTTGATAAGTGCAGAGATGTTGCTCTCTGTTTCTAGATGAGTCCAAAGGAAAATAAGTTAGATAAATAACTTTACATTTACTAGCAGTGGGTGACTCTGCTCCTTTGCTGTATAACTGTGTGATCAAAGATTAACTCTGTGGAAAATGCCCAGATTTTTGGAAAATACTTGTTGACTTCCTCAGCAGGCCAGAAATAATTTTATACAAGAGTACAGCATGTTAATACTTTAGCAAGTTATTTCTCTGGGTTACTGAAGTTACAAGTTGATGACCACTGAGAAATTCAAATTTTTCAGTGCTAACATTTCACAGAGGCAATCTTGCAAAAACAGCAGAGAAAATCACAAGCATTTGGATAAGTTCATGGCCACTACAGTTAAACTATTTCAAACACCTCTTAACATGTCCATTATAAAAAGTTTCTATGATGTGAGTAGATTCATAGCACACTTTGTACTGTACATAATTTTAATACACTCTGTATAGTACAAAACTGAAAATAAGTTACATCACATCAGAACCAAGGTATACTGTGTCTTCAGGCTAAGATAGGAGATTATTAAAGAGGTCTTAAGTGAACAAAATCTGTTTTGAAATGTAACTAGTTCCTGAAAATACCCTGTAGTTTTATTGTGAAAAACAAATAAAAGAATTATTTCTTTTTTTTTCTTTTAATTACCTGTATTGAATGATGAATTAGACCTAATTGTCATCTCAAGCTTATAAATTGAAGAAGGAAATTTTCTTTTGCAAGATTCTGCCTGTATTTTGTAACATATTTGAGTAACTCTCATAGATCTCCTGAGTCTTCTAGTGGTTGACATATGTTCTGTGAAAAAGAAAAAAGACATATTGTTTTGTAAAATTATTCCCTGTGTCTTCCCATTTGCCAAACTTACTATACATTATTTGAGAAAAAAAATGTGCAAAATATTTTGTAATTTAGTAGGAAAAGTGGAACAAATGGTTGCAATTGATTGTGTCAGTAACAGATATGCTTATATTAAGAGTAAATGCTGGTACCAGGAATAATTATTAAGCTTTCCAAAATATTTTCACTTGGCAAATTTCAGATTAACTGGTTTGTACTCTGTGGAATTGGCCCAGCCTTTATTAATATATATAAATTGAATGTTAATAAACAATACTAGATGAGATGAGCAAACTGTGAAGAGCTCAATGATAAAGGCTTTCACAATGCTTTTTGAAATATACATCAATAATGCTTTCCCATAGAAGCCTGCAAACAAAATATCACATTTAACGGCTGGCATCAAATAAATTTATAAGACGATAGATCCAAAAGAGCATACTCTTGGACTATTTGATATAGTGCAATTACACACTAATGTATAAAAGATCCTTGAGCTCAATTTTTGCCTTGTTTTGCAGTAGATTGCAACAGAAATAAAGAAGTTGATCCTTGGAAGTGAGGATTTCAAGACGATTATACTTACATATATAGTCCATCAGATATACATTGCTAATGTCAGTATCTGGATAGAAACATTCAGAGATTAACTGCTTCAAGAAGTAGTAGTGATGAGAATGTAGTGATCTCTATTTCTTCTGGGTCAACGCCAAATTTGGGACGGAGAACGATGCACTCTTGCATGACGTCTCAAGCTCTTGTTTGAAGGCTCAGTCTCATTGTGCCAATCTACATTGTCCTGTTGATTGCAGTTTCACCGTAGCTCCAGATGTGTTTTCTGCTCATGCTACAGTACGCATGATTAAGGTTTTCTTCAGTTATCACATAACGTGTTTGCAGGGTGTTCTGGGTTTAGCTAGGATAGGGTTAATTTTCATCAGAAGCTGGGAGGGGACCACAGCCAGGACAGACTACTGAACCAGTCAATGGGATGTTTGATACCATACTGACATCATGCCTGCTATATAAGGTTGGGTGTGGTGCTGTTCATACACAGCTAGTTAGTTGGTGCAGTTTATATCACTTCCTTTAAATATTGTTTCATTACTGTTATTGTTATTACTGTTGTTTCTTCTCTTGCATCATTCCGTTAAATTCTCATCTCAACCCATGGGTTTTTGTCTTTTTCTACTTATTTTCCTTTCCATCCCACTGGAGGGATGAGAGGAGTTCAGCAAGTGGCCCATGTGGTGCTCAGCTCCCGTCTGGGTCTAAACCACAATACAGGGACATTTGGGATCTAAATATGGTGTATGCACAAAGTTGAGTTATTGTTTAGTTCTGCTATATTTGAGTGTCTCTTTATCAGACCCTGGCTTTCATACAGAACTTCAAACACCCTGATATGTCTGCTGGAATGGTAGCAGCACCATGCACAACCAATCCATGAGGTTTCTGGAGTGTATTGAAGACATTTTCTTGAAGCAGATGGTCAAAGAACTGATTAGGGAAGATGCTCTGCTGGACCTACTACAAACAAGGAAGAACTGACTGGAAAAGATGGAGGTCAAGGGCAGCATTGGCTGCAATGACAGGAACTTGCCAAGTTGCACAGCGAAAAACAGACCTAAAGGATAAAGGGGCCTAGGAGAACAAGCCAGTCTTGAAGGACAACTTCCTTAGAGCATAAGAATAGTCTATTGCAACATGCAGAAAGTAAAGCAAGGCTAGCAGAACATCAGCATGGATGAAGAGAATGCTCCTCACCGAGCTCAAATGCAGAAAGGAAGTGCACTGAAGGAGGAAGCAGTGACGGCTTCCCAGAAGTGATATAGAAACACCTCTTGACTGTGCAGAGAAGAAACTGCAAAATCCAAACCTCATCTGAACTGAAACTAGCAAAGGATGTGAAGTACACCAAGAAGGGTTCCTTGTGTGCATGCCTAGAAAGACTGTGACCAGTGTCAGCCTTAGTCCAGTGACCACCCAACAAGTTTATTGTGATGAGGCACGTTCAAGGTCAAGCTAGGAAATCAAGTCAGCAGGTCAGTATCAGGGAGGTATGAGACTGGGCACTGATACAACTGCAGCACAGCTGCAGCGGTGCTCAGGCAGAGGTGAAGCAAAAGAGCTTTAGCTTGAAAGCAGCTCCCAAGTGACAGAGAGGGAGGCAGGCTTGCCCTTGCTGAGACTGCCTCTAGCTTTGTTCCCAACAAACAGCTGAGATCAGTAAAAAAGGCTGACCTTGAACTCAGTCAACTAAATTCATAAACCAACTAAAATCCTGGAATGGGGCGTTCACTCAAGACCCTGATGCAATACAGACTGGAGGTTCACTGCCCAGAAAGTAATATTGCAGAATAAAACCTGGGGGACCTGGTGGACAATAAACTGAATGTGAGTCAGCAATGTGCCCTTGCAACAAAAAAAAAAAACACAACCTAACTGCACTCTAGGCTCTACTAGCAAAAGGACAGCCACCTGATGAAGGCAAGTCAATCATCTCCCTGTTTATTTGCTCTGTCCAGTTTTAGGCTCATCAACATAAGAAAGAAACTGATATAACAAAGTGCAGTGGAGGGCTACCAAAAGGTTGGGTGGCTAGAGCTCGTGATGAAGCAGGATAAGATAAGAGAACTTCCTTTCTTCAACCCTAAAGAGGGGTGGCTTCAGGGGAACCCTGATATATGCAGCTACTAGGGGGGGGCTTTATTCTGCTCCAGCATTTGTTCATAATATATAGAGTATGAAGCAAAATGACTTTCTAATGGAGCTATTGAGAAAAGTGACAGAGAATTCTGTGCAAAAATAAGTAATAGCAATATAATATAACTTTTGTGTTTGCCTGGGCCTCTGAGAGCAAAATGGCCTGATCCTGTGGCAGCCTTAGAGGAACATTTGAAAACGGTTGAGTACCTGATGTTCTCTTTCACACCAGTGAGGTGTGAAGCCCTGAGATAAAATGGTGAGGTGGCTGCACAGTGTAGTTGTTGCCATCTTTCTGAACTTTCTCAAGCACATTCTCTCAAATGCCAAATAGTATGGTGTCCTACCATTCTTCTTCTCTGAAACTGAATATACAGCTCCTGTGGTTAAGGTAGGCAGCTGGACTAGCTCCAGTAAAGTCATCAGCTGTATAACGCATGGCTGTAGTAGTGCTGTCCTGTCCCAAAGATAGCCTATTGAACTTGCTTTTCTTGAGCTGTAACTTCCAATCTCATTCTAGGCAGATAATAAACTCAACAGTTCTTCAGTAAGCATACCAATAATTCTGGCAGTTTACTGTATGAGTTAATTACTGGAGATTATGCTTACATCTGTTGTACTTAGAAGCTCTCAATCAGTGTAGTGACTTTAATATCTGATCTAGGGGTGAGTCAGCAATGGTAAATACATATAGGGTAGTAAAACCACCCATCTGAACTGTTTGTAGTTATTTAGTACAAAGATAATTGAGTCAATTGTCAGAATACCTCTGAATGAAGAAACCTGCAGAAGATGTATCTGATACTTCAGTGATTTGTGATCCAATTGCATAGCAAAGCATTAGAGCAACAGAAGTGTACTAAGTCTTCCTCGAAAAGCTTGCTATATACTTACATTAGGATTCATACATTGCACAGGGATATAGCTTTTCCTTTACAGAAAAAAATTAATCAATTTTATATTAGAGGAAATTTGCTTTCTTCTATGAAGAAAGGTTGGCATTACTGAATTATCTGATGTAATTAATTATGAACAAAGCACCCACAACAAAACACGAAGATAAATCTCTGCCCAAAGAGTTTGGCGATGTGGACTTCCTGTTATGTTAGCCCCAATAATAGAATGTGGGATATTCTGCAGGACCTTCTGATTGGGGAAATGGTACAGTGTTTTTAAATCTTTTTTTTTTTTACTCAAGTAAATATAAAAATACATTATCTCTATTGGCTATTTGTAAATTAAACACTGTTTGTGGAGCTGAGAAGCTGACTTTATTCTTTAACTAATTTGCATACAGAATATCTGTCAATATATACCCTGGAATCATTGTGAACGAGTATATAGAAGGCCTTAATCCATGGCAAATCAACAACTGGAAACTGTTCTTTTACTATCTAGAATTGCTTGATTTACTATTTGGAATTCTTTTGGTAGACATAGCAGACAGTTTTCAAAACAGCTTATAGACTTTTAACATCCTCATTTTAATAATGCTTAGTTCCCAGTTTTATGCACATTTGGTCTCACCACAAGAAGTCAATGTTCGTAAGATTACAACAGTATGGAATTTTTATGACTGATAGCAAAACTCAGTTTCTTATTGCTTTGAATAGAACTTTTTTAAAAAATAACTTTCAAATACAGCAAAAAAAAAAAAATCTCACTCCACGGTAGTTTTAATGAGTACCACATTCATCAGGTAGCCTACAACCTGCAGCATTTAAAATATACATTTGAGAAGTGTGAGGAGTATATCCTTGCTTAAACAGAACTGAATTTATTCAGCAAGAAAGTGTTCAATCTGCTAAGAAACTTTAACTTGCAAATGACTTGAACGAGTAATTTCCTTCTACTGAATACATGCATATTGAAAGATATAGCCTGACTCCATTGCTTCACTAAAAAATTAATCCTTAAGAAAGCTGTCTGCTGGGCTAAAAAAATCTCCACTGTAATCACTAACTGTGGGAAAGAATTGGGTATGTTCCCTTAGTGTTGCCATGTATGTTTCTTAAACCTTTCTTGGAGTGTGTTTTTTGTTTGTTTGTTTATTTGTTTTTAATGCAAAGAGAACAGTTTCTTTGGTCTTTCATGTCTTTAAACTTCCAAATAAGGATGCCGGTTGCAAGGTGTTTGATTCGCATCTAAATGAAAACTGGGCAAAGACACTGCTTGTTTTCAAACACTCCTATGATTAATCAACATCCACTGGAAAGCACTTGGTACTTGCAGGCTGTAGGCTAGATTTGGGCAGCAGAGCTGAAAGGTGTTTTATTCTACTGTTAGATTCTGCCAGCTGTCATTTCTGAATACATTAGAAATCCAGCCAAATAATTTTCTAAATTGTCTACAAATTGAGGTCAGTATGCATGGAAATATTATTTATCTTTCTTTTCTAAGTTAATTTACATCCAAACTGCTGGTAACCCATTGGGACTGCACGAGTAAAGCAAATGTCTGGTTAGGTTGTAAATATTTTCTAGATCCATACTTCACATCTTCTATAGCTTATGGTGCAAATCTAACTAACAAAAGATATTATGGATCAGACTGTGAGGATTTGCAAATATTACCAGTAAACCAAATGCTGAGCCATGTCATCAACATTTAAAATGTGACTGTCTTAGCTCTTAAACCTCTGTAGTCTGAATTTATATTCATAAAAGTTCCCCTAACTCCTTTGTTAAATTTGCAATTAAAGCTGACCTGATTAAGAAGATCTGCTTTCTCTGTCTTGTTGGTATGACACATTGATTAGAAAGCCTGTGACTCCTCATCCCTATCCAAGCAGTGGAGTCCACGGATTAATGAATGAATGAGTGTGTTTACCTGTGCATGCGTATTTAGGCAGATTAGCTTTTGCATGGCTAAAGGGGCAGGGACAGCTGCATCCCCAAACTTTAACAATAGCATGGCATAACCTTTATAAAAAAGTCCTACCCTGCCATGTTTATATATTTTCAAGGTGTCACCTTTGCTCATGTTTTCCTTAAATCATCATCTGTTCTTCAGCAGGAGAACTTAAGCTTTTTACCTTGGTTTTTTTGAACAAATAACATTGAAAGATGAAAAAGCACGTTTGGGTGGAGCATGCAAGGAGTCAAACACGTAGAATACCTGTAGACATGTAGTTACTATATATATTTATTTAATAAACTTCACAGGCTTCTTGAAAAACACCTGTTTAAAATAAGTTACCATCTTTACAGAAGCTGAATTATGAAATGACCTAATGTAGATATCTGGTGTTCCTAAAAAGTAAAGTATTTTCTCTTTTAAATATTGCATCATTACAATATTATGGCCAAGAAGTTTAATGGAGAAATTGATGTTTTTGAATATGAAGGCTTGGAGAATTTTTCATAGGGTGATTACATTGTCATTCATTTATGATTTGGGATGAGTACATGCAAGATTCAAACAAGTCGATAAAAAGATAACCTCCAATGCCACTAAAATGAACAGCAAACTTCTAGTGAGGTCAACATTTCATTCTACGAGCTGCTTTCTAAGTCCGTGAGGTCTGACCAGGTGATTATGTTGTTAGGAGATGTACCGATAGAGGCTGAGATAACATAAAAGAACTGTAACTTATTTGAAGGAACTAGGACTAGAAGTGGTCCCAGTACAAACAGACTCAGTGGCAAATGAAGAAGTGATTCTTGATACAAGGTGCAGATTGCTGATCATACAAACACGTTCCAAGAAATACTTTGCTATAAATATACAATGGAAAATTGCATCTTTTTTAATTTTGCCATTTTTGACAAACCTATTGGTGTTCCCAATGAGGGGAGCATCTTTTCCAGCAAGCACTGCTAACAATTTTCTGAAGGAAATTACGTGTTTCAGCAGCATTTAAGAGAAAGATTATGTTTATTAGTAGTATGTATCTGGCCAGGGAGAACTTCTGTAATACTTAAGATCCCTTAATTCACAATATATATGCTCCAGTTTATGGAGATGAGCGCTCTCTTCTACCTCAGAATTGGGCAGCAAGATAAAAAGAGTCTTGCTGGAATTAGTTGGGGTGGGAGATTTAGACCTGTACAGGGGTGGATTCAGCCAGTGATCCCTAAACCCCTTGTTATTTCACAGGGTCGCCTTTGTAGGGTAAATTCTGTTTCCTCCTCACACAACGCATGTGCACTTGCAGGTTGCACTGGGAAGATTCAAAATCCCCCATGCTACATGTTTAACAGAACAATTCTTGTCTTCAGAGCCTTTGTGCTTTTTCCTTCTCTCTGTCCCTTTTACCTTCTTCCTGTCAAAAAAAAAAAAATCACTAAATTTGTGTATGTAGTAGTTTCAACTCTAAAAAAATAATGACATTCTCACTGAACTTCTTTCACTCACTTCACCATTTCCAAGCAACATGATGTGTGGCCATTTCTTGTCTGTTTCTCATATCCCTTTTTGAGATCCCAACCCTGCTCTGCATCACTTTTATAGACCCAACCCCACATGGCTTTGATTTGGCAGAGAATGAGAGATTGCTCTGTATTAGAAAGGATATGGATGTCTGGGTTTTTTTGCTTTTGTTTGGTGTTTTTCAACTGCATCTCCTGTTGTTTCCATATGAATTTGGCTGTAAACTAAGAAATAAGCTCTATGTTTTATGTTGATCCTTGAAATGAGCTACCCTAATAGCACTTCCACCCTCAGATGAAGTAGATTTTTTGGGTATTTTTCATGCAACCTCTTACTGCAATGCATTAATCAGTCTGGGAGAAAATTAAGACCTGTAGGTCTAAATGAGACCTCTTTTACTGACAGAATATAGGAGTTGAATACTGTCTGTAAGTATCCGTACCAGTTTTAAGGCTCCTTCACATTATTACAGCACTACAAAGATGAGTAATCACAACTTGCAAACTATCACTGAGTAGGAATCTTTAAATTTTATGGTTTTCAGTTGCTTGTATCTATGAAAAAAATGTCCATCCCCTACATTGTGCAAATCAGTCCCTATGCTAACTTTTCAGAGAGATTTTAGGCAGAACTCAGCCATTTTGATGTTATACAAATCATAAAAAAATGCTTTTTGTCTTCTAGATTACCCAGCAGAACACTTGACTCTGAAAAGCCCAAACATCATTTGCTTCATGGTTCTAATTTAGAAAGAAAAAACAAAGAGCAAAAGGGACTTTCTTGGCTTCAGAATACACTAACCCAATCCAATCTCCGCATATCTATTAGGTTTTTCTTTCAGTTACTCCTTCAGCCTCAACCCTTTCCTGGGAAAGACTGAAAACAAGGCAGCAGCAAGAGGTGGTTTTAGAACACTAGCACCTTCCCTTTAACATCGTCTTTCATGAAAAGCTGCTGTAGCTGCAAAACAGTCTTAAAAACATTAGCTGAGTGTAACCTGGGCGTAGACCTGCTTAAGTTTTCAAAGACTGAAGCAATAGCTCCGAGAGATGTCAACCTCATCTCAACAAGGTTTTCTCTCGTAACCCCACTATTTTAAGCCTGAACTTTCTCTGTTTCTTTCTGCTCTTCCAGGCAGGTGAGGTTCAGTTACTGCATCTAGTCAATTTACTCTAGTGACAAGGCACATATTTACTTTGGGAAAGAAACCTTACCTATTTTTTTCCTCCAATTATAATAAAATAAATTCCAAGGGATGTGGTGGTCATATCTGCCAAGCTGGACACCAGTCCAAGGGACGGGTTGGAACTTGGCATTGTAGATCAGCCTGATGGGCTACCAGACTACTCTTCAGTGTGCAAAAGTGGCAAGCATCAGCAGCTTAAGAGAATAGAGACACAAACTCACAGTAAGCTTATAAAGTATTTAATATAATCTAAAGTACAGATTTACTGAAATCCTGAAACACAGCATTTTTTTTCACTTTCTGATACACTCCAAATGGAGCTTTCCCATGAATAAAACATTTCAATATTTGGCTAATCATCCAATCCAAATTCAATCTTGGAAAATGATTGGCCACTTTTTTTCAGAAAGAAGTTTCAAATTCCCTGTGCTTTACAGTACGCACAGAGGGAGAGATAGAAGGCAGAAGGGAGGTAGAAAGACGGACATACAGCCTTGATAGTGATCGTCTCCCTCTTCATGCACGCTCCAGCTTTATTGGCTGCTGCTGCTGAAGCCCTTTCTGTGCTGCAGCATCCCTGCACGCAGGATGCAGCCAGCCTGCCCCCGGTACTGCAGTTGAGTGGCTCTGGGGATTGCAGTAGGGTGCCTGCCTTGCCCTTCCCATCACCGCAAGTGGAGCAGAGGCAGTCAGTGCTCCCCCTCTCTCCTGGCCCTTTAGTTCAGACTGATCCTATCACAGAAATTAAATTTAACAGCTATTGAGCTAAAGTTGCCTTCCTCAAGGGCCTGTCATGGTGTACAAAAATACACAGTCGATGATTTTGTTCTGAAAACCCTGCCCTGAGCCATATGAAGCTCGTGGTTATGTGTTAGGGATACAAAGCCCAAAGAATTTCATTTACTTCAGTGGAAGTTGCAAATACTCATTAAAACATAGCCAAAAAGTACTACAAAGTGAAGTCTAGGAAATATGTACTTGAAAACCAAGAAAATCCCAAAGCTAAGGTTTCTGCCACAAGTGTCACTCATTTTTGCTACACATATATATCTTTTATTGTTATTTAATCTCTATCCTTTGAGGTGTGCAAGATGTGTAATGAAGCCAAAACTATATTGCTTTGGAAAAGTTAGTATCTGTAATTTCCTGACTTTCAAATAACCTGGTTTTTCAGCCTCAGTAATGCATTAATGCTGTTTTATGTGTTTAATACATAATTGGCTTGATTTTAAAATTTTATTTAACTGTTGATACGATGATTAGTTTCTGGAGGAAGAGTGAGAACACTGATGGTTTTTCTTCGGCCCAGTACCACAGAGTCTATTTTACACATTTTTTTACATTGCAATGATTCTATGCTGGTAAGGGAAACTTGATGTAGGTGGGAATTTGGCTGCTCCGTGCCTCTGAGATGAATGAGACTTGGAAGCCTCTCAAGGATAGTGTTATTTTCACTTCCTTTCCAAACTCACTGGAAACACTCAAGAGTATAAAGCTTTTCATGTGTTTACGGGACGGTGCATTTACTCCAGGGCCTTTTCCCACTGCACCACCTCTTAAGCAGTTTGTGAGACTGTTTGTTTAGCACTCGATAAAAGCTAAACAGATTATGCAGGTTAAATTAACATTTATGACCTCTGGTATAAAAAGCTCCACTTTCCTGCTGTGCATAAAGAATGTCAAAGGGATATTAAGATGTTTAAACCGGACTCATCTGAGGAGCTTATTTTGCAGTGGGTGAAGGTGTCCGTGAGGTAAAACGTGTTCTCCGCCGATGCTGCCCTAACTATGCGCTGCCCTAATCCCACCTAAAGAGGGGGGGTGGGCCCGGGCGTGAGCCCAGCCAGGGCCCCGAGAAGGGGCTGCACCTCGCTCGGCGCACCTGCCGCGGAGGACGGGGGCTGTACACCGTCCCTGACAGGAGCACACGCCACGGCCCCTCACCACCTCCCGCTCGCCCTCCCGTCCCTCCCCCGCCGGGCTCAGGTGACACCGGCCCCAGCAGCTCTCCGGGCCGCCGCGGAGCTTCCTGGTTCCCAGAAGGTGCCGGAGCGGCTGCAACAGGAACTGAGAGACTGGGGGAGGAGGCGGTGCCGCCGCCGCTCCGCTGCAGTCGCGGCCCGANGGCCTCGCTGGCTCGGAGGCGTCGGTACCGGGAAGGGGCACCTGGCGGGGCGCGGGCGCAGCCCATTCTCTGTGGGCTGGTGAAAAAGGGTCGTGAAATGGTGGCGGCTCGGTCCTGGGGCGCCCACCCGGCGTGGAGGGAGTGCGGCCGCAGCCCGCGGGCCCAGCTCCCTGTCTCGGTCGCCGGAGCTCCCCTAAGGCCTCGGCAGTTCCGCTGCCTGCAGTGACCCTGCCTGCAGCGACCCTGCCTGCAGCAGCTGATGGGCCAAGGTTTGTGACATCAGTCTTCAGCAATTGCAAACCTGCTTTTTGCCGTCAAGGTACGGCAGGTGCAAAAGAGATTTTTAGGTGTTTGTAGGCACTGCTATTCAGCTTTGCTGCTGACATGGGTTTCAGAAATTTACAGAAATCTCTGTGTAAATATATGATGAATAAGCAGGCTACTACCGAGTAGTTGTAAAGGAAGTGAGAAGCAGTCTGACAATTCTCAGATTAGTTTGACACATTTCTGACACTTCTAAGCATAGTGGGATGTGAAGAGTAAACTTGGAAGCATTTTTCTGCGAAAGCAGATTTAGAGTGGCATAGTGAAAGACGGAAGGCAGTGTTGCTTCAGAGAGCTTTCTTCATGAGGGTAATTCAACTAGAATTTGAGGTAAAGCCCTCCTTGGGTGTTTGTAACACTTTACCAATTCACATTAAAAACACACCATTGTGTGATCTGGGTTTTAGGAAGAAACATAAGGAGTAAATGGCCTGAGAGCATAAACTCAGCAACTGAACTAGAGTAACATCATGAAGAGATGTCACTTCTTTTAAAAGGAAGGATTTTTGTTGTTTACTTTTCTCGATGGCCCAAGCCTTATCGCTTTCATTCTGAACTCACTTGCCAGCCAGAGACTCAGTGAATGGACTTTAATAACAGAATAAGTTGCCAATATCCTGGATTTAGGCTGTTGTAACTAAGAGCAGAATCTGATCTCTTAAACACAGCATCTGTAGGTAGAGGATTTTCCCAGTTAAATGCTTTAAAATACAATTCAAGGAAAGATTGTGATACGGGTGGGCTATGTCTCCATAACCTGAATTGGACTGTAATTGCATCTCTCAGTTGATGATGGTGCTGAGGTTACTAAAAGCATGTACTGATTCAATTAATTTGTGACAGATGAAATTTTCCCCAGCTCGGCCATTGGATTTCTTTCAAAACTTTCTTTAAAGAAACAACAGTGTGTTAATTTGCTGCATGCTTTATTTGAAACATTCTAGAAACCTGGAACCAAGTCATGGATTTTTTTTTTTTATTTGCCTAAAACTCCAGCTGACTTCAGTGGGAGTGTTACTCAAGAAGGGAGTTCAAGTGTGAGCCTTTTACGTGGTTAAATAGATAATTGATATGGGTGTGGTTATACCACTTGTTTTTAATATAAATAGCAATGTGCTTGGTAGGCAGAGAGAGGTAGGTGATATAATAATGGCATTTAGAACTGTTTTCATAAATATTTAATTTGGGATTAGGTTGAGTGCTAATTACTGTTAGTATATACAGTTCATTATTATCAGGTGTGTATTTACTGGGGAGGTAGAAGAGGCGTTGGCCATCACACAGAGCTGACCGTGATGGCTGCTGCAGATATGGAGGCCCTATCTTCCTGGCTAGTTCAGGTTTGTGTTCATCCCTAGTTATTGCATCAGTGTTTTCTTTCTCACTGAATCATGCCTGAGATTCAGCCTTTAAAGTCAAAGACGATGATCTGTCTCTTGTGAAAGATGGAGCTAAGTGATTCTCAGCCTGGTGGTGGTCATCATATGTGTTTAAAGGGTAGTGGATAAATTCATAGAATTAAAGTCAGGGTACAATGATGAGCTATTATTAAAAAAAAGTGGCTTTAGAAAAGGCTGCCTATGACTCCATTAATATGTTTCAGATTGAGTGAAGAAGATTTTTGGTAGCATCTTTTTCTAGCTGTTAGGTGTGGTATGATAGAGTGGTTTAGAAGTTGTTTGATGTGTAAGGCACTGACAGTATCACTGAAATAGATCACACAATTCTGTTTATCTTGCTTATTTTTTAAGGCTATACAGAAAATAAGACTTTTTGGCTCTTCCTTAGAGCTAATCTGTTTTCTAACTTTATTTTAATGAAATGTTTATTTATTTAAATTTTGTTCTGTATAAATAGAATGGAAAAGATGTAACACAGTAGAAACACTATCTGAAGCATATATGATTAATCAATTGTATTTATTTCTAGGGAAAATCCAGAACGTACCTTTGATTTGGTACTGAAAGTAAAATGCCAAGCATCTGAAAATGAAGGTAATATACCATGCCTGTTGATACTCATTTATAGAAGTGAGAGATGGAAAAAAATAGCTTGCACTGTGATATAGTGTCATCTTATGTTTTGAGTTGCTCCTGGATTGGGATTGTGTTAGAAAGTGACTGTGGTTATATTATTGCCTTTTAAAAATCTATTAATGCCTTAATTCATAGTTGTGGTTTTTTACTGTTTTCATTTTGGTTATTATAAAAATATTTTTGTTCTGAGAGAAATGTTTGCAGAGTTTGGACTCGAAATGTATCTTCTACAGTACTTAAGTCTTACGATGTTTATTTTATGTAAGATTTCGTTTTAGCAGAACAATTGACTTCTGTCTATCAGTATCAGTGTGATAGGGAGAAAGTAAGTTCTGAAGAACAGAAAGACTTTCTAGCTCATGGTTAGCAGCTGCTTTGGTTTGATACATGATACAAACAATGAGAGCTGAGCTTGTATTACCCATCATTTTCACGCCTCTATAAATGTGTGGTAAAAGAGATGTAGTAGTGCAAGAGTTATCTGAGAGAGTCTTTTTTCCTCTAGGGTAAAAAGAAGATGGGATTTCTAGTGCTGAAATTAAAAGTGACCTCTAGAAAGTCCATTGGGGGACCTCTTAGTTCATGTTCTCGTCCAAGGGTGTTTGCCTTACGAAAACACAGAGAGAGAAGTCTTGTTGGGGTTGGCTTGTAGTCATGTTAGTCTGTGACAGCCGTATATTAATCACAATCGTAAAACAATGAACTACATCTTAATATCAGGTATATTTCCTAACCTGCTGTGCTAATGTGCTAATTCCATAGTCTGTTATTCTAACACTTTAGAAGCCTCTGTAAATTTATAGCCCAAACTAGTCCTTTTTTTATTTTTTTTTTTTAATTTTGGCCATGATTTCTGTTAGCAGTGTCATGTGTACATGCCTGTTATGTTTACAAAAACCATTTTTGTTCAAGCTAAACAATTGTAGTTTTTAGACCTTTTCCTGATAATCCTAACAGACCTTTGCGTATCTGTTCTATTATATATTATCCATTAGTGGTATTTCAAGTTCCTCTTTTTTTTTTTTTTGCCCCCCTCTTTTTCATAAGATTGTTCATTTAGTTGTGGAATAAAATCTTGGTCCTGGTGCAGTCCTTGGGTATTTTCACTGTTTTTGTTACCAGCCATCATTCTTCAGTTTATTGCCTGCTTTTTTGATTTGCTGTTCGTACAGTCGTGGCTTGGGAAATCAGGTGGGCTTCCCTTACTCTCTGGTTGTTGTGGTTTGCATCATGGCGCGTTTTACCTTCTGTTCTCTCCCTTTTGCAGTTTTTACTTTAGTAATTTCATAAATGATGTCTGTGAACCCTATTTAGTTACTTGACTCCTGGTCTGTTCCTCTTTGTGTTATGCATTTAGTTTCTGACTCCACCTGACATCCCTTCCTGGGGGCCTGGTCACATTTTGGTTTAGGCCCAGCTTCAAGCTGCAGATTTTATTCCGTTTCTTCCTTTCCTTCTGGAGAGCGGGACTGTTGATAATCCTTTCAGATCTTCATCTCAAAATCTTAAAAAATGTAGGGTTTTATTCTTCTGTGATGAGAATGTGAATCTGTATCACTTCTGATTCTTTTTACCTCCCATTTGACTTCTGGTTTTTCTTTTGCATTTTTCTGCCTTTGCTGCCATAAAAATCCACTTCTTGTTACCTGCAGCTCTGTGAATGACTGCCTATGACTGAATTCTGGTCATAGTCACTTGCCCTGACTCCTTTCTTGCTGGGTATTTCATGCTGTTCATCAGTTGTCCTCTGTGGAGAGTATTGTCTTTACAAAATCTGTGTATCTCCCTGAACTGTGACCCGAGTTAATGTGGAGACTGTATTGTGAGTATACCTTCTCCAGTTCAACTTTTTGCTGTCGCTCCTTCTACCTTGCGTGGGCTCTGGTGCTGTTAGTCCGTGGGGTGGACAAAGGCGGAAAGAAGGTGTGATACCAGTAGCGTTGGAGTCTGTGACGTGCGACCTGCGAGGGATTTAGGGGTGTTCTAGCTGTCCTGGGGATTGTGTTGATTTCTTGCATAAGTCTGCAGATCAGCATAAAAACACAGTCCCCTTTCACCAATCAAATTGTGCTGGCTGAATATTCCAGTTACCATCCTGCTGTACTCAGTAACCCATCTGGGATTCATTTTAATTTCTTTCATATTCTGTGTAATTTAGATAGCAAGCTCTGGTGAGGGCTTGATATCATATTTATATATGATGTTATAAGCGCAGTGATGTATCAAATTAATATATCTGAATGTTAAAGTTATTTAAAGGAAGTTCACAGGGGATGAAAGTGTATTGTCTTCACCGCCACTTTAGAAATGAAGCACAAGTCTTGTCATGCTAAACAGGGAGCTTTCAAGGTTGGTTTATTATAAGGCCTAACAAATTTGACAGTTACCCTGTATTGTAGGTCTTGCCTTTAAATAGATTTTCATGCTAGGATAATCTTTTGAATATATCATACTTGAAAACGTGATCCATTCACCTGTTTCTTTGCTCATGCCTTTCTCTCTTATGAAAGAGATTTGTATTTAAATAGGGGCTTTCTCCCTCGCATCCCATCTGCTCCTTGTACTTGATCCTGAAGCTATGTCAGGGCTGAATTTGTGACATCACTGTCACTAGTGTTGCCGTGGAAATATCACAGCCTCAAAATTATGATCTCCCTGCATGAGTGAGCAGCAGGAGAAGCTGACTTAAGAGAGAGGAAGACCTCAGTGTGACCCATGTATCTTTAAGCTTATTCTTCTCAAGCTTTGCTGTAGCGTCTGTCCTCCTGCATTTTAATTTCCCTGTGCTAGCGTGTAACTGTTCTAACAAATAAAAATCGAGGTAGCCCTATTGCATGTGTAGCTATTAATAAGATCATGTTTTTACAAGGATGCTATATGTCTACAACAGTGTGACATGATGAAAAATTTTGCTGTTAAAATTATTATGCTTTTGGAAAAGTATTTTAGATGATAACTTAATTATAGCATAGCTTTCCAGAAATGTTAATTTTTCAGATCTGGCAATGTTCCAGGGCTCTTCAGCTATAAAGGGTCATACACACACAAACTGCAGCAAGGCTTATATGTATGAAATTTGTCCTTAAATCATTCCACTGGTTATTTTTAACATTGATCTCAGTGTGAACACCTAAGAGGTTTCATGTAGGCTAATATAAATTTATCATTTCATGTATGGTAGGTGGCTACTGAATTGGCTACAGGGTCAGTTGTACTATGAGGTGTGTAGTTACAACTGGATCAAAACATCATTTTCCCATTGGATGCCTCTTTTTTTTTTTTTTCTGTGATTTCAGAGTAGCTTGCGTACTTGAATGTTTATTCCTTAATACCGTGTTCTTGACTGAACAGATCATCCTTTTGGGCTGCTTGTCTCTGTTTTAAACTGCAGGACTGTGCAATAGCATTGCTAGAACAGTGATCTTCTAACTCTTTTCTGATTTTGGGGGCAGGAGAGAAAAAATCTTGCTGTTGGTGGCAAGCTTTGTTTACTCTTCACTTGGGTTATGTTAAAAAAACAAATCTTCTCTTTATTAGAGGGGTTTAATGCCTACTTCTAGCACAAACCTGGATATGGCTCCCTCAACAATTTGGAATACATTGCTTGCTGTATTTTCAGAGTAAATGTTGCTTTTGAAATTATGCTACATCTAAAAGTTTACCTTGGAAGTTGCATTTCAGCTGTGTTTAATTAAGACTGTTGAAGCATATATTCCAAAGAGGAGTAAAAAACTGGTAGGACTAAAATCACATTGTAGCCCATGTCATAACTTCCAGTCCTTTACAGCATGGTCAAGATCAATCAACATGACGTGTTGAGACATATTAGCTAGTTTGACGACTTTTTCATTCAGTTTCATTAACTTAATTTCAAAATTCATAACCTCATTCTTGAAAATGAGATGATTTTGAGATGAATTGAGATGAATTCACCAGAGTTTGCTAAGCAACTGAAAGATGAATGCTAAGCTATTCTAAGAGGCCAGTATTTGTTAACTGTGAATTTGACTTGCAGTATGAGTAGCACCTTATAGCAAAAGGCTGTACACTGCTTCCCGGGAAACTGCAGGTTTTTGTAATTCTTTCCTGTGTCACTCCTTAATGAACAAACAAACAAAAGAAGTAGCAAAAATGTATGCTCTTTTTAACATAATCAGTTGGCCTTCTGTGTTAAATTTTCACTTGCAGACCCAGAGGACAACTTGATAACAGATATTAATGTCATCGAAACTGTTGTATCATTTTAGAGGACGAGCGTTGCTCTTTAGCTTTAGGGTAAAAAGATGGAAGTTTTTGCACATGGGGCTGAATCACTCTTTGTAGGTATCAGGAGTAATGCAGTGTTACGGTTGTCCTAAGTGCGTAGTCTTACGTGAGGCCATTGATTCAAGATTGTACAACAGCTGCGCCTACAGAAACTTTACTCATCTCCTGACACTCTCTTGGCTTTTGAAAGTTACATTGCACCTGGCTCTGTAAGAAATGCTTGAGCTTAGAAATTGGCTAACCAGAGCAGTCTGCAGCTTTGGTGCTTTTGGTTTGGTTGGTTGGCTGTGGTTGGTTTTGGTTGTGGTGGGTTGTTTGTTTGTTTGTTTTTGTTTTTTTCTGTATCCAGATCCTTCCATCATGAGAAGTAAACTGAATTTCTGAAAAGTTGATGTTTCTGAACTCTTCCATAGGACATGTCCAAAGTAATAGTGCCAGTGTAATC
The DNA here is from genome assembly GCA_013396935.1 of Baryphthengus martii. NCBI lineage: Eukaryota > Metazoa > Chordata > Aves > Coraciiformes > Momotidae > Baryphthengus > Baryphthengus martii. The sequence goes on from VWZK01009604.1 coordinate 170,492, forward strand.
TTTGTGAATAGTGTGTATTTATCTATGTATCTATGCACACACCAACATATACAGTATGCTTATCCACATGTGTGTCTGAACTGTAGCTTTTGGTTAAATGTGCAAAGATAAAGTTGATAATTATAACTCCTTCTATAAACTGTCCATCCTATATTGATGTTAGGAAAACTGGATTGCAGAGGCTAGACACAAAACACAATGCAAATGTAGCAGCTAGCAGTAGAAAGGCACCGTGCAACAACTTGTGTGAACATAAGGTCTTCACCATTTCTGTCCACAGTTTCCCAAGAAGATGATGATTCAGATTGGTTTCAATTTGTGTGGTTAAGAGAGTACTGTTTGCTACACCTTCGTTTTCTAAGATTCTAGCACATGTTTGAGGCCATGCCTCAGTTTTGGGCCCCTCACTGTAAGAAAGACATTGAGGCACTGGAGTGTTTCTGAAGAAGGGCAACAAAATTGGTGAAGGGTCTAGAGAACAAGTCTTCGGAGACGCGACTGAGGCAGCTGGGCTTGTTTAGCCTGCAGAGATGGAGGTTCAGGGGAGACCTTATTGCTCTCTACAACTACCTGAAAGGAGGTTGTAACTAGGTGGGTGTTGGTCTCTTCTCCCAAGGAACAAGAATAAGACAAGATGAAATGACCTCAGGTTGTGCCAGAGGAGATTTAGTTTGGATATTAGGAAGAATTTCTTCACTGAAAGGGTTGTCAAGCACTGGAACAGGCTCCCCAGGGAAGTGATTGAGTTACCCTCCCTGGAGATACTTAAAAGATGTGTAAATTTGATGCTGAAGGACGTGGTTTGGTGGTGACCTGGGCTCTTCCAGCCAAAACGATTCTATGATACAGAAAGACTATGGAGTGTGCAAGCAGATCCAGGAAATGCAACCCCTGAATGTTGTGGTTTGCATCTAGGACTGCTGTAGTCCTGACTGTTCAAATTTTACTTGAAAACCCTTTTGAAATAGCAGTTCCTTTTCTATTCAAGCAAAGAATAATTGTTTAAATGGGGCTTGAAATGTTATTGCTTTGTCTCTATTTCCTCTTTAAATGCTAGGAAGCCTTCTATAGCTCTAGGGCTAGATACATGATTTTCAGAGAAGGTGTTTAATTGGTTGTGTTAAATTACATGAGTAACTCCTGTAGTTTATCTTACCTCTGCCAGAATGATAATAAATCTTAGTAATGCATGATCTCTAAATTATTTTTCTTTAAAGGGCGGTCTTTTTATTAAAATTTCAAGGGAAAGCAATGAAAACCAGTTTAGGCACGTATTAGTGGAGTTAAGAACTACATGAGTTAAGTCCAGCAATTAGACCAGAAATGCAAAATTCTTTGTATGAGGTTTAATTGTGATCTGTAAGGTACTACTACTAAGATGTGTCATTCTAGGATGGTCCCGATTCTGGAAAACGTTTAATGTAGTTGGTAGTTCTGTCCATGGGTAACCTGTCTAGCTTTGGTAGGGTTTTGATTAAGAATCTTCCAAAAAACTACTTTTAGGATTGTGGTCAGAGCAAGCACTTTTTTCTTTTTTTTTTGTGTGTGTGTGTGGTTGTTGTTTTTTCCACTGTAGAGAGCTGTTTATTAACCACACGCTCTGAGCCTGTGGGTGTAACGTGCTGCTCAGATAACTCTTTTCCTCTGTCATACTTTTTTTTGCAGAGCATCACTTGAAACTGATTGAAAAGATAATTCTGTCAGTGTAATACATGAAAAAGTCTGCAGGGTTTTTTTTTTAAGAGCTATTAAAGCTTTGGCTATAATCTCATATATACTGCTAACCTTTTCCCCTGCTGTTTTAACTCATAGGATGCTGAAGAAGTACTGGCCTGTAGAAAGTTAGGTTTATCAAACTTTTTAAAGCATGCTGTGTTCTTCAGGTGACTATAAAGAGCTACTGTATATTGCTATGGATTAGAAGCTTTCTTACAAGTCTCATATTTATTTGTTGGTTTTGTCTCAAATATTGTTTTGCCATATTAGAATTTATTTCACACCAATAAAAAGGTAAAGATGCTTTTCCAGTTTGTATAATGCCATTTCAGAACATGGACTGTCTGATTATAGTCTGAGATGCAGTTTTTGTAAGTAAAAAAATACAGCTTTCTTTCCATGGTCCTCTGAAATTTTATTAAGTTTAATATTCCCTGCCCTAGCTCAATAACTCATATGTTGTTAATTATGTTAGTGCTACCTTCCCATAATGTTTTTTTGGTTTTGCTGTTCAGATTTTCAAATGGTGGTACCTAAACAGCCTGGAAGATGACATTTAATCTAGCCTAGTTTCTCTACAGGATTATTGATTGATGAGGAGCAGAATATTTTGCAGTCCTTAGTTGAGGATTATGTAAATGGTTTGAGGGCAGAAGCGGGTAGTGCTTGAGGTTGTGCATCAGTTTTGCTCTTTTTGACAAAACTAAGGAATATAAGCCAGAAATTTGCTGAAGCTCTCATGCGTACAAGCACTAAACATACCTGTAGCTCCCTTCATAAATTATGTTCTTTTGTATAACTTTAAACCCTCCAGTTGTATCTAAATGAATATTTTCATTATATTCAAATTTCTTTCATTTAATTGGAAAGCTCCTTGGAGTGTGAACAATGTCTTCTGTGTGTTTGGAATGTCACTAGGAAAGAGTGGATGTTGGAGAATTATGAACAACGAAACCAATTAAGACAAGCATGATTTTACATCTAAGAAAAAGAATGGCACTTCGGTAGTTTTTACCTTTTTCCTTTCATTCTCCAGGGACTGAGAAATGGAGGGTAATCACTCCAGCTTTCAGCTTCTTTTCACAGATGCAAAACTGTGGAGGAAAATGTTGCTGTTTTTCAGTGCCTCATTTCCTACAGATTTTTTTTTATTCTTTTTTCACCAGCCTACAGAGATTCTTGGATGTCTATGTAATTTGAAGGTGGGTGCAGATATGTGTGTGTAGGAGGGGGAAGGGTGAGAGCTGCTGGAGAAACAGGTCAAGGAAACCCTTTATCCTATCTCCTCTACATTCTTCATAGGGAGAAGAGACCTTTGAGGGGAGGGATGACCCTACTCCCCAGCAGCCAGAGGACAGTCCTGGGAGGAGCAGCAAGCTCTGCTCTACTCCAGAGATTCTGGCTGTAGTAATGTGGGGTCAGGCACTGTGGTATCAGTGCTGGTAGACATGAATTATTCTCTTGCAGGCTTTTGCCCAACTGTGTCTTTTTTTTTTTTTTCATGTAATGCCATATGCTGCTTTCAGCAGTGTGATCAGGTTTTGGCTAGTGAAATTAAAGGGGAAAAACTTGATGAGTTAACTAATGCAAATATTAACTTGCTATAAAAAAGAATTTTGTGTAAAATTCAATAGAATGGACCTGCTAGTATTAATATAATTAAATAGAAGCCAAAACCAGCAACCTATATCATGTAACGCCGTCCATCAGTATGAAAGTTGACGTTGCTGTGTGGTGTTTCTTTTTTTTAAAATGTCATTTTAGTTTCATTTTAGTACTTAACTATTTGAGATGGCTGCCTGGAGGATAGTTTGTGGGCTTTTAAATTGCTTGCATTCAGAAGTGTTAAGAGTTTGCATATTTTTCTAAGCTAATGTCAGCATGCTTCTGCACTCCCACACACTCAACAGTCCATCTTGCACAGAGGTTTATTGTTCTTTAAGGAAATATGTTGTGCTCCTAGCTCTCTTCATATATAGTTTAAAGGCTTGTCTTTCGTGTGCGGAGGATTTAAAATCTACTTTAAAAGTTTTAAAAACTGGTTAAACTTTCAAGGTTGAAAACACTTTTTGCAAAGCCATAAGATACTTCTTTTCTAGCACTAACTTACGTCTGAAGTGTAGGATTTCCTGTCTGGTTCACAGAAACTGTGGGTTTAATTCTTGGTCCTTTGCCGCTGGTGATACTTACTATCTGAGGATGCAGATACATGTATATGCTTGTGTATGTCTTGTAACTGCTGGGGTAGATACTTCTTTTTGTAAATAAAATAAAACATGATCAGGGCTACAAAGGGAAGTTACATATATAACTGGTCGTGAAGGATTTAAAACCCCGTGAAGCCAAAAGAAGTTTTCCCAGTGAAGTGCTGTTATTCCTTAGAGTAATTTTGTGTACTAAGAGCAATTTGAGCGTGGCGCCACTTCTCAACTAATGTGTTAAGAATCTGTGTTTTTCATAGTAGGCTGACACGTGATAACTCTAAGAAGCAGGTAAAACCATGATATTTACAGGCACATACTTAGGGTGGAAGATTCTGCATGACTGACAGATGAAGTACTAAAATACTGAAAACATTAAATTCTTTTATTTGTCTTTGACATTTTTTTCCACATATCTTGGAGCTGTAGCACTATGTTTAGAACTGAATGATTTGGGTAGACAAAGACTTATTTTGTGATTCTGGTTTCGGAGAAAAGTTTAGAACTTAATACTGAACTTTATATGGAAGAGAAAAGAGAAAAAGCAGAAGTGGTGAGAGAAAAAAGGCCTGAGCAAGATTTTGGGTGTGGTATCTGTGCTTCCTGAGCTGGCAAAGCCAAGGCAGCAGTTTACAGTCATACTGTCTTCCTTTGCAAAATTCTTAATCCTTGTTTGGAAAGTACTGTCCAAGTATGAAATCCTTAATTATAAGTAAGTCTTGAACAACGCCCTTAGATTACATTTCCTGGAGTTTGAATCTCATTCTGGTTTCTTTACACATTTGAATGTGCATTCAAATGTAAATTAAAACCTACCTAAAATTAGAAACTTGTGTCTGAAAATAGCGTATTAGTTAGGGTTTCTGTGTTAGCTTTAGGACATATTTTGCTAACTTTCTTAGTTAATGCGGGCTGTAATCACCATAGAGGCATAATTGTCATAACCAAGATATTTTGCTGGAACTAGTTTACCATTGCATTTTTCCTTAAACTTAGAATGGGAAAGGGTAATTAATACTTCTGCTTACCTTCTAATAAAGAATAAGATATTTCTCTTCCTCTGACTATTGATGCTGTTCACACCAAGGGGTTTATTTATTGTACCAGTTGAGCCTGTTTTAGAACACATCTAAATATTGTAAAGTTACGATGTCATTGTGTAAAGGGAGTCAAATGTTTGCTTTTGGGAGGAGGCAACCCTTCTGTTCTGCTACAGGATGAGCTAAATGCAAAAATCTGCTGTCTTTGTATTTAAATACTGGATGCTAAATGTTGAACTTAACTGTGTTAAGTTGTTCTTGATGCAGAGAAGCAGTGCTGATAATGGTTATAAGACACAGCAGCATTTCCCTCAGAACTTGCAAAGGAAAGTTTAACATTTTAAGCCAGCTCTTGCCAGGAATGGAGTTGCATTACTGAAGAATGATCATAGTTTTTATATCCTTGGGTTAAGATGCAATATAAAAAAGCAAATGTAAAGGAGTGTTTTGTGTTACTGTGTGTGTTTTCTATATTCTCTTTAATGCAAAATAAGAAAAAGCAGCAAAGAGGTAAAAGACAAGGATTGTGTGACAGTTGTCAGCGTACCTGGAGATCTGTAATGATTTTGAAATAATGGAGTGAATCCACTGTGCCTTTAGAGTGACAAGAGGGAAAAGTCATTGTAATGTGGTCTCACTAGCGAGAGCCGATCCTTCATGCATCTTCTTCCTATCATTTGGAGGCCATTTGACTCCTAAACTGTGTATTTGCTATTTGTTTGTATTTTACTTCAAATAACTAGCACTGCCAAAAGCAGCATGTGAAATAAGCATCCTTCCTGCTTCTGGCTGCACCTGGCAGGCTTGCTCTGTGGGTATGCTCTGTTACCTTTAGCTGGTGGGGCTGCTTCTGGAGCTGACAGGAAGTGTTTCTCTCTGAGTTGTTTCATCTCTGAGCATTAATTTCAAGTTTATTGTGTGTGGTTATGTGGTATTTTGTGGTTGGTGTTTTTTTTGTTTTTCTTTTTATGGTAAATGTGTTGCCAGGAAACTGAGTATTCAGGAAACTGAAGAAAAAAAGAAGTAAGGATGCCCTTACTTTCTCCTGTCATCTTTCTGATGGCTTTTGGGCTTTTAGGGTGGTCTCAGAGTAGTGGAATTGTGTTGGGACTGTGTTAAATTTGTGCCCTTTTTGTGAGGAAATGGATTAAACAGCTGTGCTGGTGCCTCCCAGTCTTCTGTTCACATACTAAAACTTAGAAGTATTTGTTTTTTTCCTTTAAAGTTAAACTAGATCCCTGTAACCCATGGTCACTTTAGGGCATTGCACATTTGGAGATAGATTAAATTTTCATTCTGTGTAAACAAAATTCTGTCTAAAGTGCACAATTAAGCCAGATTGATATAACACAGTAATTCATAGAACTGAAAATAGTTAAGGGTATTGTGTTGCAATATGGGCAACTCTGAAAATCTTTGTGTCCAAGAAAGAGCTGGTATTTGTATTCACGGTATCTTCTCTCTGCTAAGAATAATGCCAGATAAAAAAGAACTTTAGTTCCCCAGCGGCAGATGAATCGCTTACTTTGTTAGCTCAAGCTAATGAACTTTCCCTGTCATGTCACAGGTAGCTGTGATGACAGTGACAGTGTGCCAGGACAGGTAAAGCTTTCTGATGCTGGAAACTCACTTGGGTGAGGTTCTGAACATTCAGTTGCAGTTTCAATCAGGCATTTTGAATTTGTGCATCTGAGTAGACTCATTTTAGTTTCTTGGATTGAGTGTGTCCCATGTGATGTAAAACATGTTTACATCTACTTTTACCTGTAGCATTTTGCAAGATCTAGTCTAAAAATGCTTATACAAGTGTCAGCCAGGGGAAAAAAAACAGTTATATCAAACTAGCATGTGTAATTAATGAGTGAAGAATTTAAAAAGAGAATTTTCTTTCTCAGTTTTGATGTAATATTCTGTATTTTATAAAGAATAATTTGAATAATTTGCACCTGTTGGAGTGCAGTGTAGGGGAAAGGGATCTTGGAGTCCTGGTGGACAGCAGGATGACCATGAGCCAGCACTGTGCCCTTGTGGCCAGGAAGGCCAATGGCATCCTGGGGTGCATTAGGAGGGGTGTGGTTNTTCTTTTGCGTTCTGGCTATGATGTTAGAAATCAGTACTATGGAACTGCATGACAAAAAAAATAATACTGGAGATAACCACCTGTAAGGTGCCTGGCTGGAAACAGTTTCAGTGGCAATAAAACCCATAATAAATTAAAGCTTGCCTTAAATTCTCTGGCAACTAGTGATGGTGACTATCTTCTTTTTAAATGAACAATTTTGTGTAACATTGCTGGATGCTGAGAGATCTAGCAAACTACTTTGTCATCGAGTATTTTTATCAGGCCTCACAATCCTTGGAGGGAATGTGCATTGTGTTTTCAACAGTGAACAAAACGGAAATCCTTTCAGATCCTGCTGTTGGGGAAAACGATGAAGGATGGGATAAACCAGATCAAACAATAATAAAAATAAACCAAACTACCAGAACTTGCAGTGGAAGTGAAATGGAGTGTAGGCTGGAAATAGAAAGGTAGGTGAATTGGTGCTAGCTGTGGATAGCAGAGCTCTTGGAGCCAGTAAATCCTTGAGGACTGGCAAAGTCCGAGTGTGTGCTCTGTAAGTGGGGAAGACACGTTCGTCTGCTCATGTATGATCTGCCTTGTGCATTTGAAACAGATGAGAAGGATTGGAAACTGCAGTGTGTTTTGAAGCTCTAGAAAGAGAAAAAAGACTTTACTACCAGCCCTAAATTACTTCAGTTCAATCTGTAGGCTTGCCTGACTCTCCTAACATGGGACCAAAGGTGTCTCAGCTCTGAAACACTGCTTTTCTCTTCATTTCCCAGAAAACTTCTTGGCAACAGCTTTTTCTCTCAGAACCCATCTGTATGGCTTTTCCTATCGAGTGGTGTTGGTTGGTGATGCTTTCTATGATTGCTTGTCTCTCATAAACTGAAAAGTACTCTGGTAATCTGTGTGAAAATGAACATATCTTGGTATAAGACGTTCTCTGCGAAAGGAGTACCAAGTAGAAATTTTGGCTTTCTGGTGAACAGTGGCTGTACTTCACACATTGACTTAAGTTTTAAAATGCTCAGTAGCCCATTTAAAGGGAGATGGAGATATTTGGGATAAAAATCTCTCTGTATGCAGTCACTTCAGTGAATTGTGGCTTGGGATTACACAATATGTGCACTTACCAGTTAACATCATTATTAATGACTTCAGTAAAAGAGAGTCTGAAATTAATTCAGTTTAGGTCGGTTGCAAAGACACTCATTGTAACACAAACTTAGGGTCAATCTGTGTAAAGTAAATATATACCCTTAGTATAAGCAGTTCTGAATTCTTGCTGGGACATACCTGGGCTGGGTATGAGGCCAAATCAGTATTACTGACATTGTGTCTTAAAAACATAATGGGATTTTATAATCTGTTAAAAGCATTTGCTTCATGTCTCATCATGTACACTCCTGTTATGTTTTACTGGAACAGGGAAATTTGATTCTGACATATGTCACGAGGGTGCTGCTGCCAGAGTTCTACTCCTGTGTGTTTTAACACTAGAAATTATTTATCTATGCATGACCAGTATGCTTTAATTGTCAGCACGTCTCAAAATATTCATCATTCAGCGAGCATGACAAAAAGTTGTGCTAGGACAGGAAGTGCCAGAACAGCATAAACAATAGTTGCAAACAAAGTGCTGTTTCAAAGTGCTTTATATACAATGAGACCAAAGTGATTTTGGTGTTCTGTTTATTTTTTTCTAAGACCTGTATGTAGTTAATGTTGCTTTGCATATGTAGAAGGCTATGTATTATTTAACATGGCAGATTAGAGAAGTGGTTATCCCACTGTACTTGGCACTGGTGAGGCTGCAGCTTGAGTTCCGGGTTCGGGTTTGGACACTGCAGTACAAGAAAGACATTGAGGTGCTGGGGTGGGTCCAGAGAAGGGCAGTGAAGCTGGTGAAAGGTCTTGAGAATAAGTCTTACAAGGAGCAGCTGGGGGAGCTGGGGTTATTTAGTCTGAAAAGGAGGCTGAGGAGAAACCTCATAGTCCTCTGCAATTACCTGAAAGGAGACTCTAGAGATGTGGATATTGGTCTCTTCTTACAAGTCACAGCTGATAGGGACAAGAGGAAATCAAGTTAGACCAGGGGAGGTTGGACACTAGGAGAAGCTTTTATACCGAAAGGGTTATCAAAGACTGGAACAGGCTACCCAGGGAAGTGATTGAATCTCCGTCCCTGGATGTATTTAAAAGCCATCTGTATATGATGTAGCATTGGCCCTGGCAGAGTTAGATGATGGTTGGGCTTGATGATCATAAAGGTCTTTTCCAACCATAGCGATTCTGTGATTCTGTAACATAGCAGCTTTGTGCTTGTGGGACACAATACAGTGCAAATCATGAAACAGATACAAATTACTTAAGCTGAGATAAATGTTGTAACAATTAACTGTTACAGAAAGTGAGAAAATACCTTTCTATTGATTGATAACCTCAGTTCTTTCTTTTAAAGTCCAATCAGTATATGTTTAATTAATCTCTTTCATGTGAATGTTGGATGTCATACTTATAAACCCAAATGAAACGGTAGTGTGTAGTGTCATCTTAAGTGAATATTCCTGCCACAAAGCAATACTGATCTGTTACAAGAAAATAATATATCTTATAAAGCAAAGAAACCGTATTTGAAATCAATAGTTCTAAAGTTTAATTTACCCAATCATATTCATACTTAGTTCACAACATTTCTGGGGCATTTCCTTTAACTCTACAGTGTATCAACTAGACATACTGAAATGATGTCAGTATTGCAAATATGCGAGGTTAGGCAGAGCCAGATTCTATTCTCACATCTGCTTTGAAAACCAATGACTAATAGCGTTTAATCTGAAATCAGTGTTTTCAAATTCATTGCGTTCTTCTTAAGAAAATATTTCCTATATAGCAGTGATAGAAAGTGGTGGTTTGTTGAGATACACTAGTTGACTCCTTGAATCTGAAATTCTCAGACATTATAATATAGTTTTAAATTATCTTCAGCTAAAATGTAAGCAGTGAAACAAGAATGCTCTTTCATATATGGCCACGTTAGAAGTTATGGGCATTGATAGAATGCACATGTGTGTGGATAAAATCTGCTTATATATGACAAACTGCTGTCTTCCCCTTTAGAAATTCCTGTGCCCAGAAAACTGATCACATACACCAAAGATACGGTGGTACAAAACACAGTTATCATACAGAGTACCAACCAAGTCTGACTTTTGAATGATAGTAAGTCAACAAAGAAAAGCATTTTATAAATAATAGATGACATATCTTCCTAGCTTGTGGCTGGATGGCTCAGTAGTTATTAATAGGATACAAAATCTTTCAGCTCTGGAACGTGCTTACAGAGCTAGCTCTAATTTTTTTTTAACTTTCTTTTGAGTGTCCTGTTATTGTCTGTACTTCCTCCTCTGCGTGTGTGAGGTTTATGTTTTCATTTGACTTCACAGCACCAAAGGAAAAGGATGACCACCCCCCCACCCCCACATTGTAAGGGCCAGACATAATCCTAGATTCCTGTTGGACTTTACTGATGTTGAGCTTCAGCCAAACTGGGGAAAAAGCATGATTCCACAAAGGCAAAACACATACTCTGTGACAGTAGGAAGTGCAAGCACCAGTCCCCCCTGCAGGGGAGTGAGGAAAAGAAATCCAGGATCATGCCTCTGAAAGCCCAGGTGATGCATTACTATGGGCCACATCAACGAGCTTTACTGCTAAAAAGCATCCATTAGTCAAGTTCTGCAAAAAACGTCTTTGAATAGCATTTTCCAGGAAGTAGACACTTCAAGTTTGAAATGAATGACTAATACCGAGTGCAGTGCATTTCTTGGTAGCGGTTTTCTGGTACTAATAGTAAGTGTTAATGTCTCTGTTCTATTTTTCCATAGGCAGCTAGGAGAAAGCAAAATCTATTTTACTTAACTGTGTGACTGCACAGAAATTGTTGGTGTAACTGAAGTAGTAGGGAGGGTAGGAGTGCTCCTGAAACTGCCACAAAGGAAATGGCATATATGTGCTGGTTCTCCTTGGTGGCGATCAAGATACGTCCTTTTCCTAAGTGTTAGCTTTTCCTGTCTGTGGAATGATTTTATTATTTTTTTAAATACCATTTTTATAATACCAGAAAACAACCTAAGCTTGGTTTTGTTCATTGGCGAGTAAATCTTAATCAACCGTGTATTTGACTGGAGTTAAAACACATTTTGTGAGCAGGAGCCAGTCTGTTGTAAAGCAACACTTTAATTTCAAATAATTTGAGTTTGATGGGTAGAACAGTGGAGAAAATTTACTGTGTAACCTTTTAAACTTAAGTGGTAGAAAACCTTTTAAAAAAAAAAATCATCCCAAACTGCCTCTTCATAAGTTATTGTATCATGAAATATGAGGGGACTGTGAGTATGACCTCCTTGAAGTGCTGTAACATGTACTATTGAAAAGATTAAAAGGGGTTATGTATTGTTATTACCTTTGCACCACAGCAGCATTTCAACTGCAAATCCACGTGAAAGTGATAACTTTATATAATCCAGGGAAGTCAGTAAATTAATCATTTAAATACTACATGCCATTTTACCCATAGCCCATCAAACACATCCTTAGTTACTTACTGCCTTGTCACTCTTCAAGGTGTAGTGACTGTGAGGATGGGACCCACTCTGCTTTCTGTTTTTACTTTTAGGGCCTTGCTAAAGAGGGAGGTGCGATTTGGCACCTCTTTCTTTTGATCCCCTTTGTGACAGGAGACGCTGAAAGGACTCCTGTCATCTTGTACTGCAGTCCCACTGTCATTTTGCTTCCCTAAACCTGTCCTGCCTAAGAAAGCTGGCCAAACAGAACTGGTAGGTTTCTGTGGCTGCTGATGGGTGGTGAATGGCTTCCCGTGGCCTACAGAGAGCAACGAAGAAACGTAGAAAGAAAATCCAGTGAGCAGTGGCTTATTTTAAGAGAGGGAGCAGATGAGGATTGTGCTGGTTTGTTAGCATCACTCTTCATGTCTTCGTTTTAGAGAGGAGAATATTGGTGAACTCTGTTCTTAGAGTTCAGAGTACCACGCAGATCTGTTACTTTTAAGATAACAGTATATTTGACTTCTTTCTTTTTATTCAGTAAGAGCTAGGTTAATGTACAGAGTAGAGAAGTAGACTGTGAGCTCTTGTTAATTTGGGATGAAACTTTTTCCACGTTCTTAATGTGTTTTTAGCATTTCAGAACACCTGATAATTGCTTCTATTAATACTGGATCAGTATTGCTTTCGATATAAAACACAGGATTTAAAAATAGATCAATATTTTAAAGAGCTATAAAGTGGGTGAATCTACTGTGCTTTCTTTTTGATATCAAAGCTTTCCTATGTATTTAGCAGAGAAATAACAAGCACTAAAGTACAGGGTATTTTTAAAACTACTGTAGAGTTTAATTCCAAGAGCAAAACAAGTAAGTGATGTTTACACTTACCCTTTATTAGAACTGGTTTTGGGGGGGAAAACAGAGTTTGTAGTCAGAATTTTCTCAAAAAGTTTTCAAATATTATTGGAGGATTATATTATAATCTTTTTCTTTTACTGTAGGGCTCTGTGGTGCTTGAAATGACTCAAACGTTGTACCATGGGTCAAAAATGTGTCCCTTTCTGTACACTGTATCCCAGTGTAGCACTGTCACTCCCATTTTTTGGAAGTGGTTTTAGTGATTGACTAATTAAGATTAAAACAATTAAACAGGCCAAAAGCGATGGTAGATGAGTAATTCTTCGTGTATCAGTGTTAAGGGTTTTAGATGTACATTTGTGTGTAGTTTGCTTTCTTATGTGGTGCTTCTAGGGTGCTGCATATTGCATAATTTAGATGTGAATTTGATTATATGCTTGTAGATCAGGAATGAAAAGCAACTTAAGTAATTTTGTTTTTAAGTACAATAAAAAGAACAAGATGGCATATAGATGAAGAAGAGGATAAAGTAGGTCAACCAAGTCATCTGTGCAGGGTGCTTCTTAAATACATATTTTGTGTGTTTGTTTTATAACTGTTTATAAAAGAATTTTTTTTGTAGCACATCTGAAATGAGATCTCAGTATCTTGCTTAGTAGCTCACCAAAGTACCCCCTTGCCATAGTGCAGTTGGTTCCTCATTTTGCTGTCTTCTCATTTTTGGTTTTAATTTTGGGTGCAAGTGTATATAGGAGGAAGTAGTGTCTGAGGCTTTTTGTTAAGGAGGTGCTCTGTAATTTGAAGAACAACAGAAATGTGTTCTTCAGTTAGACTTCTCTGAAAATTTTATCTTTCAGCAGTTCAGTGCAAAGGAAAGATGTTGCTTCTCATGGTCAGGACGAGTAAAGCTTGTGTTTTGTTTTTTCATTGCCGATGAGTTATTTGTGCATTTCTTGATGTTTAATACGTATGTGATCTCTCTGTGAAGGCGAGTGTCACCTTTCTCATAACAATTAAAACAACTGGTTAATAAAACCAGCCGAGGCTAGCCACAGCAAGTAGTGCTGTTGCAGTTCAGTGCTTTGGTGATACTGGCCAGCATGACCTGAATATGGTCAGATTATCCAGAAGATTTCTTCAGAGATGTGCTAGACTCTGCTTTAAAGATCTGGCAACTTAAGATAGATCTGATGTTGCTGCAAAGAGCTCAATGTGCCGTCTTTGGAAACAAGGCTACTTGCTTGGAATAAAACACCTAAACCCCCAGGCTAAAATACAGATACTTTCCTGGACTGGATGCAACTTCCTTCCTGCATGGATCCAAAATTAAGCCATTTCTAGTGGTCTCCAAAAGCATCAGGCCTCCCTTTTGTCTCTGTGGAAACTGCTCTGTTGTTCCTCGTCACAGATGGAAGGGGTCTGGCCTGACTAGGGGAGGGTTTGGAGGGCTGCCCCCCTGGGAACTGCTCCTTGTGGTTGTGTTCCTGGCGTGACTCTGTTCTTGTATTTCTAACTGAAAGAAAAATGGAAAATGTGTCGAAATACAGATTGTAGCCTTCTAGGCAGAGCTTAAAAAATGGGAGCAGATTTTGCAGGAGTTCCTTCCTCTGTCTGTATGCAGCAGCTGGTGGTAGTAGGTGCAGACACAGTGTGCTGTATGTCACCACCCAAAAGCTGCCTTGTAGGATGCCAGCACCTTTTCTTCAGTGTGCGTAGCCATGGTCAGCTGTTTAGGATTGGAAGTTGGTTAAAACCAATGTTTTCTCTCGTAGCCAGTTGTGGGCATGTCTTATGGAAGCATGCTTGGTTTCGAGCCCCGTTTGTACCCTTGACTTCTGCAGAGTCCTGGAGCAGTCCTGTCTGTGACTTCGGTACTCTGTTTCATCAGTTTCATTTTACTTGTTTTAAACACGTTACTGTTGATTCACTTGGATTATAGGGTTTATATTGCAAGAAATGGGCAGTATTTATTTCCTTTTCATCTTCACTTGCACTTTTTTCCCCCCTTTGCTGACCTGAAAGTGTAATTTGTTGGACCTGACCGTGAGTAGGCGCTTTTCCATGCCTATGATACATCCTTTTGTATTCTTCTCACAATCTTTTTCTTGTTTTTGGCGAGAGGGTGGTCAGATCTGTGTGAAATATCCAAGGTGTTACTGTGTTATGTGTTTCTATAGTATCAGAGCGATGATTCACAATTTTTTTTTTTTTTGCCCCATGCTTGAAATCAAGTGTTTCATCACTTTTACCCAGGTGGAGAATTTGCTGTTGTTATGACTCCTTCTCACAAAAAGATTATAAATATTTAGTTTTAAAGACAAGCATCACCTCCCTGAAACCACAGCTTTTTGAGTTCTGTGTCTGTTTCTAAAGCTTCAAATCAGTAGCTCATCTGATCTCATGTCATGTAGTTTTTCAGAGTAGTTTTTTTCCTAGTGCTATGGTGCTAAACATGGGGTCAGAGAAGAGAATGCAAAAATAACCCCAAACTGTATTTACTGTATAGGAAGAATTTCGGATTTTTACTGCTAGCCACGGGGAGAATTTCAAAGTGTTCCGATTTTTTTAGATCTCCCATTAGTATTATTTTTCCTCTCAGTAACCTTGTGTATAATTAAAAATAATAATCATAAGACAATAAATCAGTTTCTGTCATCATACTCTTGAGTTAATGCTCTGGATTTGTTCCTTCTTAGACTACATTTCTTCTCAGATATTTTGTCTGTCTGGAATCAGTTTATATATATCCTCTGAGACAGGCCTACGTATGTGCAAAAATGTGCATCTTCTTAAATCACACTCACAGTGAATATCTATAAATAACTGAGATCTTTGGTACCATGAGTAGGATTATAGTATTAGATCCTCTGTTTTTCTTCTGTGGCAACTGCATTGTTTTGAGGAGCTGTCAGGTTCGTGTGTAGCACTACTCAGCTTCAGAGAGAAAAGGTTATTTTATGGTATTGAATTCAATGCTCTTAAGTTCTCATTTGAGAAATCTCTCTTGTAGTTACTGATTTGGCCAACCTGTTTGACAGTAAATTGAATACTGATATATTAACTTTGGCATCCATTGCTGTCTTGTCCTGAGAAGATCTTGTCTGCAGAGAAGGCAGAGTGCAGTGGACACAGAGCAGGAAGCATATCTGACCCATGGTTTAGATGGCAACCGTCTTCCTCTCTATTACTATTTCTCTGTATCACTTCTGGAGATTAGTGATAAGATGGCGGAGTTTATTGCATGATAACTCCAAGTAAAAGTAGTTCAGTACAAGCTGTTTATGCTCTTGTTGCAGTGCAGGAGGCAGTGCTGGCAGTGACTCTAGTGTGCAATACGTGTCGTCTTGATAAGGAGTCCAGCGCTTGGTCTTAGGTAAGATCACAGAGCCTAAAACACATCAGAGATTGGCTTAAGTATTTTTGTAGCTGAAGATACTAACACCTAACAGTCTCTAGATGTGACAGCAGCTACCCTGTTCGGGATTTGTTTGTGGGTTGTTTTTTGTTTTTGTTTTTTTTTTTTAATTTCAAAATGCATCATCACAAGGAACATTAAAATACAGTCTTCCTAAGTATGGCTGTCCTGTGTGGCAGATGGATGTGGTAACATGTGCCTGATGTCTGATATTTCATGAAGACAAAAGGTTATCTTCTGTTTTCTGCCTCTTTCACAAATCCAACCTTCTCTACCTGTTCAGGGAACTGAAGTTGCTGTTCCCATCCTGAGGCACTGCAGTTGCAGTTGTATCTATTTCCAGGCTCTTGAGTCCTGTTGCTTTCTGTATACTGCTGCTGTGACCAGGCCCTGTGGGGTAAGGATAAATGTGAGGGTTTTTTTGTTTTTTCTTGTTATGATAAAAATGATTTCTCACTTTCTAGTTTTAACACAAAACACACTTTAAAAAAAACCCAAACAAAACCACCAAAAAAAACCCCAACACTCTCATGCTCCCCCAGTCAATCAGCCTAGGACCAAACAGCAATTCCTTTGCCTCTTATTTTGAGACACACTGACTTTTAAAACACATTATTGAAATAGGTGAGAAATGCATTTCTATGCATCTGTGGCTTATTCTCCTGGCAAGGCCCTGGGAATTCTTTCCAAAATGCACGATCAAGAGAGGCTGTAAGAACTGCACAAAGATGTAAACGTGTATTTGTCTGCAATACTAAAATTCTTTTCAGTGATTCACAATATATCATATACTTATTCAAACACTAAAACAATGCTTAGATCTAGGGTTTTTTTTTTTATTTATTTTTTCTGGCCTACTTGTGTGTTTTTGTCCTCAAGATGAAAGAATGAAAGAGTATATTTTTATCAATGTTAGTCCACTTCAGTAAACTTTCTTGCCACTGTGTATTATTTATGGTATAGAAATGCAAGTGTTACAAAGAAACAAAATACAAGTCATTGCAGTGGTTTGTTTTTGTTGTTTTGTGGTTTTGTTGTTTGGTTTTCTTTGGTATATTTTTCCCCTGGAAAATCCCATGTTTTGTTTGCGCTCTTACTTTTATAGATACCCTTTCTTGCCTAGGATTCTCCTTTTTTGATTACAAGTAATGCTGAACACTTATAGGTCTTGTTCCATATAGCAAGGCATAAAATATTTCTGTTGCCATACTTAGGTTATTTTACTTGCTGAAGATTACTGGGATGATTGGCAATACCAATGCTGTGGTTTCAGATAGTTATGGAAGATACACTTCTTTTTCTAGGTCTTGAGCTTTGCCTTAGTGTATCCATAGTGAGTATACAGGTAGACTCTGCAGATATCCAAAATCCTAGGTGCTTGAGTATAATTTAGTAATCTGTATATTAATTTAGAGACACACATAAGCAATAGCTGCTTGCTAATAAAATGCATTTACTGACCCATGAGCGAATTGATCCCTATGACTATTTAAAGCTTAGGACTCTAAAAGTTTTTCTCTTATCTTATGTTAAACAATGGAAAGTTTTACCGTATGTTCAAATAACGTCTTCATCAGGTTCACAACAGGATACCATAGTTAATTTTCAGTTGAGTGCTTTACAGGATTTTCTTTTTGCTGGCTGGTTGGGTGAAAGTCTAGACACTGAGAGACGAGGCGTTAGCGGGGCCTCACAATATAGTTATTGTGAATGGTAAGTAGGAGCAGCTTCCTCTGATGTACGGTCTCCATGCCCAAACCAGTAGTACAAAGGCATAGCTTTTGTTCACGGGGATAGGGGCTAATCCGAATGCTGCACACTGTGAAAAACCTTTTATGGAAGGGGGGAAAAACTTGCCTTGAAGGTGAGAGGTCAGCAGTTTAACCTCTGACCATAAAACAAGAGACTAGTGAAGAATGGGATGAACAAGGGGGAAAAATACTTCAAGTACTCCAGTCTTTGTTTCTCGAAAATGGGTCAAGCAAATGAGTGTCAGGAATGGTTACTGGAGTTCTGATGGGACGTGAGGGACTCTGAAGATGTTCTCTGACTGTTTCTCTGTGCATTACTACTGAGTTGGGAGTCCTCGCTTCTCAAATGCTTGATAAAGAGATCTGCAAATGAAAACCTAATCTTTCAGCAGCTCTTTAAAGCATGGTTACTCTGCTTTCCTCCTCCACAGCATAGATCAGGTCCAGTTTTTGTTAACATGTTTTATTCTGATCTTCCTTTGCATAGATTAATATAATTTAGCATTTGGCCCTTTACCTTTTCCACTGTTCCAGGGCTGTTTTTTTTCAAGTTCATAAAGAAGCGTTATGGCAATAACCTCCACATACGCGTTCAACAGGCAACAAGATGGGTCTCTTCTAGTTAAAGCTGCAGATCTTTGGGTGGTCAGTGCTATTGTACAACACCAGGGGAGAGCTGTTTCCAATCTCTGTGCAAAGGGAGTATAGAAGCTTTCCCCTCTGATCTCATTTTGGTATTATCAGTGCTGGGAATTTAGGCACAATCCAATTAGAAATGATAGAAGTTATCTTAACTAATAGTTAAGCCTTCCATATTCTCAGGTCCACCCATTTGGCCTAATTGGTTGTGCTGCTCTTGACTCGGACTGACAGAAGATACCAACAGTGATTAATATACTTGGCGCATTAAAGCTCAGCTCCCTGCTCTGCCTGGCAGACAACCATTCCTTGTGCTTCACTGTGGCCAGCCCATAAGAAGCACTCTTCTCCCTCCTGGTCTCTCCCAGCATGCAAAAAAAGCAAAGACGACATAATGCCTTGCTTGTGCACCTCTGGAAGTTTTATACTTCACTGGACATAGATGTGTTTTATATAAGACGTAAATTCCTCTTCCTGCTTCCCACAAAGGGATTAAAGCTAGGCTTTGTTGTTGACCCTCTTCACATGTCACATCTTCAAACATTTGCTTATGACCTGGACAGCTTTAGGCCCCTTGCATTAAAAGAAGTGATCAGTAACCACCGGCGTTCCTCAGCCAGACGGTGACAGGGCTTCTCAGCACTCGGGTAAATATATTTTGGTACATGCTTGATTTTATTTGTACTTGGAACTAGCACAGCGTCAGACTTTGTGCTTCCTCTGACTCTTGACTGAGCTTAATCCTTCATTTCTCAGACATCCATCTTCTTGCAAAGTTTTTAGGGATAAATTCCTCAGAAAGTGGTCCTAAGTGTACTTCCATGATCTGATACAATTTCAAATGAGAGGACTCTTCATTCTCTTTACATTCCTTAGAAACTTTTTTGGGTTCATTCATTACAAAACACAGTGTTTTAGTGGAGAGCTGGTCAAATACACAGAGTTGTTTAATAGATAAATTTGAAACACAAGATTGTGATTGTTATTGGACATATGAGTGCAGGTGAAAGTAAAATGAATAACCCGTTCTGCTCTCTTTTCCTTGCTGTTAATGGGTTAGTTTAGTAGCTTACTCAGTAAGCAGTCCAAAATATCAATTATGATCTTTTAAACATTTCAAAGGGATAAAATGGTGCTTTCAAGTAAAATGGGAAGACTGGAGATGAAATAGGAGTTATCTGAGGCTTGCTTGAGAGACAATGTGTCTTTCTACTTCAAGGTGTAGCCGTGTTTTCATATCTTGCATGTTTTCTTACTCATTATCAAAACAATTAATTAAAACGGTGCTATAAGGGGATAACTATTTTTATATAGATATAGTTTATAAATATATCATATCTCATTGATTATGAAGCTGTCAACATGGGTGATTATGGTTAGACTTCATTAATAAAAAAATGAATTAGTTAAAGGATCTTCTCTTATATCTAGCTGTACATT
This sequence comes from Baryphthengus martii, assembly GCA_013396935.1. NCBI lineage: Eukaryota > Metazoa > Chordata > Aves > Coraciiformes > Momotidae > Baryphthengus > Baryphthengus martii. The sequence goes on from VWZK01009604.1 coordinate 190,187, forward strand.
GACTTGTTCTCAATGAGAAGTGCATGCTGGTGTTTAATGATTAGTTTCTGCTGCAGCACTTTATTTTAGCACAAGAATTTGTTTGTCTGAAAACATTGTAATACTTGTTCTAAAAATTCTTTTGTATGCCTCATAAAGATTGATTGACACTTGTAATTAATTCTTAGCTTTTTCATTTTCCTGATAAATGAGCAATGAGATCATAGTACTGTTTTTTGGGGGCCCATCTGGTCATAACTTCAGTTGGTGTTTGGCTCAGAAGTTACTAGCCATTAACATTGATTTCAGTTGTATATGCTTGCTGGTCTAGGTTTCACGTACATTAATAGAGCTCAACTGTTTCTCGTAGAGGTGGATTTCCTTTTGTTTTCAGAAGCAAAAGGAAGAATAAGGTGGAAAGCTCCAGGTAGTTACCAAATTGTGATCAAACCATAGCGCTTATTCAGATCATCCTTTTAAGCCTTCCTGTGGTGAAGTGCAGCCATGGCAGCAGCGCAGTCTTAAGGGTGGAGACAGAGAATGGGTGTGAGGTGACTAGAAGTGATGTGAGGCTTGTAGGTTACCTGAGGTTTGTGTAATGATCTAAGTCAAGGAGGAAGTTGGCAAAAGAGATACAAAGTGGATACTAGAACTATATACAGCCCTTCCAACATGTGGAAGACCTAATAGCATCTAATCCTTCCGTGTAAGCACTGAACACAGAAATTGTGCAGTGAGAGAACGGCAATGGTTGAGAAGGATTTTTTTGTTTTGAAAAATTTCTGTAATATAATATGTAATATTACATTCAGTGTCATGTGTTTCAGCTCCTTGTGCATTCTGTGTTTTGATGGCTGTTACTGTTATGCTGGTTTATAGGTGCATTCTGAAATATTAGCATCAGATTTCTTTGACAAATTGATGTTTTTAGATGAGACATAATTTAATTTATGCTCTTGTTGGTTTGTTAGTGTCATTCCTTGTTCTTTCACATCGATAATAATTTATTTTTTTTCTCCTGGTGCATGCACATGCATTACTTATGGTTTTCGTGTCCTCCTCTTGCTTCTTTCTGCTGTGATGCCCTTTGGAAAGTAAAACGAAGGCCATCGTTACTTAAGAGGCAGAAATACTCAGTGCAAACGTATGGATGGCCCATCTTTCTGTAATACTCTCTTCCTTCCTGTAGTCTTTATCTAGCCATCCCCAAACATCCCATTGCTCTTTTGAGTGCGTGCCGGTCTGTTTTTCTCTCTTCTTTTTATTCTGAGTGGCCGTAACCACACTCTGGGCTGCTTTTTTTGACTCCGTGACCAAACGACTGACCAGTCGGAGCCTGCGGCCCATCTGGCGTACCCCAGCTTTCCAAGCAGTGAGGCAGCCGGGCCTGGGCTGGGCTCTCACCCAGCAGTGTAGCTCTGTACCTTGCAGGGTGCCTTCATTGAACTAACTGCTTCTGACATACATGCACTCTTGTACTTTTAGGACAGCTAGTTTGAATGCAGACTGTTGAAATGGGAGAAGGCGGCTTCTGACCTTGCCTTCTGGAAAGGCTCAATTTACAAAGGATGTGTTGAGTTCTGACCCCGCATGGGCCATGTGAGTGCAGCGTGTTGTTTTGAACTTTAGCTTTTTCTAATAGAGTGAAATATATTGTCTGCTATTATCACACTGTTAAATTAATTTTCACTATTTTGTGCGTGATTTATTTGAGATTCCACGGGATGAAGCAGGCATCAGACATTGAGGTTTCATTAAGATAAAATAGATTTGCATTCTAACCACATCACAGTTACTTTGTAATGGAATGTAAACTGAAATCACGCATCCACATCACCCTCCTACTTTGCTGTTCTGAATCATAGTAGAAATTGGTAGAGAAATGTAACTTTTCTGTGTTACCACTAAAGTACGTGATATCAAGAAATGTCTTGGAGAGTTTTCTGGTTATTGAACGTGCTTTGGAATTAGTAATTTACAGAGATTGGAACTTGGATCTTCTGCCTTCAGGGCAGCAAGATACAGTACCATTCTGGTTACAGCTTCTTCATATGCATTGGGATGCCCTTTACATCTTCTGTTGTTGCTGACCCTGCTCTGGCACGTAGTTGGGAATTTTGGCCTGAGTAACTGTAAACACCTGTGAGAAAACCCTTTGACTTGATTTTACTTGTCTTGTGTATGTATGTGGCCTGTGCTTTGAAATTACTAAACTTGGACTTGCGTGGAAGTGCCCTTTTTTTTTTTTTATGCCTGTAAGTGTTCCTTTGAATCAAAAGTAATTCTTTTTTCCAAGATCTTCTGATAGCTGGAACCTGAAAGGCCTGACTTGAAGTCATGCAGTAGGTAACTGACAGATCTGAAAATCAGACTGTGCGTCTTCTACTTTCAGGCATATTGCGCTGCTGACTGGACTGACTGGACCAACGTTCTAGCTCCGCTGAAGCAAAGAGGAACAATTACTGTTAATGAAGCTGAACAAAATAGAATTATCAAGATTTTTCTTGCTACCCTCAACTACTTTGTAACTCTTCAGAGTTTTGAAGCAGTTGAAGAGAGATCCAGCTATGTCAGAGTTCGTTTTACTAAAAGATCAATGTATTTTTCAACAAGAAAACACCAAAGAAACAAATTGCATTAGCCTTTTGCTGTGTGTGGTGTTCCTCTTTGAAAGGCTTAGTGAAGGAAAAGTGCCCAGTTCGGGAACAACCCTGGGAAGTATGTGCTGTGGAGCCTATGCTCCTGTCCTGGGAGGCCCTTGATGGGGATCAGAGGGGTCTCTGTTCCCCAGGATGTCAGGTGCCAAAGCAACGGTGCCTCTGCTGAATCAACCTGGGCCCCTTGCTCTTGTTTCGCGTTGTCTGTGGTCACTGGATCAGAAACTTCTGGGAGACCCTTTCTTAATGTTTTCTTCATTTTCTGTGGAAAACAACAGGGTTTGGGGATTCTGTGTAGGTGGTTTGTCTGATAGGTAAGTGACTGGTATATCTTCATTAGCTGCATGGACTAATACTAGAGGGGACTCCTATAACATAAATGCTGATGTAAACATTGGTTTTTTTTTCTGGACGTGGCTATTGAATAGTAAAACATGACTGCTTGATGATAGAGTGAAAATCTCAGCTGATTAAAGGTTTGTTAGTTGTTGGAGTAACACTAGTCTTCCTATGAGCAACCTCTTAATCTGCTTTTCGTGTTTTGTTCTTATCAGAAGTTTAGTCTTAACTTTTAAGGATTGGTTTGTGAAAAATGTCAAGATAGTGTTTTTCAGCTGTATGCTGCTTGCCATAGACAATTTGGGGCTGAATGTATGCGGGCCAGCCTCTAAAATTTTTTGTTGATGATTCTTGCTCCCGTGGAGGGCCCCTGGGACAGATGGCCCCTCACTGTTGATAGTTCGATTTCAGTGATCACCCACAGCTTCTGAGGAGTGCGAAGAAAAGAAATTGCTTTCTTTGTCAAGGTGTTTTCAATTCAATTCTCACCCATTAGCCCTGTTTGGTTAAATTTTGAATTACTCCCTCAGGTGACTGATGAGTTTATTTCCCCCCGCAATGGTATTAAAATGGATTTGGTATAAGATGGAAAAGAAAGGTAAAAAAAGATGTGTGCGTATTGATCAGTGCTCCTTCATCTTTATTCTGGTTTGATGTATCATGACCAACCAAGATAAAAATGAATACTGAATAAGAATATGCTAGAAAAAAATATTTTAAAAAGATATTTTAATTATTTTAAATCTGTGAACTGTTTACACATATAGCAAACCACGCATGTAGACTATGGTTAATGAATAGGATTGTTACGATTTTAGAACTTTACGTAACTGAGAAAGTTTATGATTGTTTTAATTTAATTTGTAGCAGATTAGTATGTACATAACATTGCGAAATGTTGTCTGATACAGCTAAAGCTTTCATAATCAGATGTGTTTCAGTTACGGCATCATAGTTGTCCAAGGAGTAGGAAACAGCCAGGCCAAGTCTCAGTTGTCAGTGTGGCTCTACTTACATCCTTTCCTACCATAGCCAGTAAGCAAAATGAGAAAGGTTTGAATGTTATATGGACAATAATAATTGTAATTGGAGAATGAAAACAGGATAGAGAATTTGAAACTGTTTTTGTAATGTAAAATTACGCTCTTTCTCTTTCACATATAAGCTGAGTATCACTCCACAATCCCCAGCTTCATTTCACAGTGTAATCATAGAGATGCGGTGAATACACAATACAGTACTATCTGTATTAATTAACTGAAATGTTGTAAATAATCTAGAATAAAACAATAAACAGAGACTCTAACCCCTTCTCCCTGTAGCTGTCGTTGCTTTCAATGACCAAGTGAGGTTGGCTTTTCAGAGCTCATCAAGTCCCAGAGAGGTAGGTCTGAATTGACAGAGGGAAGGAAGCAGGCTGAGGACTGGGCAGTTAAGTCCTCTTTGGTTTGGTTTTTCTTGTGTGTATTTTCATGAAGGTCTTTCTGCCTTAGTATGGGTGTATGCTAGGTTTGTGTTCACCAGGGCAGATGAAAAGCTCATGATTCCTCTATGTATTTTGCATTCAAAAGACATTGATGGAGTCTGTATCATGATACAAGATGAATGATGTTCAGTAACATGGGTGATGGTGCTTTCATTGCCACTGGAAACTCCCTAAATATCAGACGTGGCCCGTTTCAAGAATGATAGTTTCCCTCCTACAAATCAGAAGTGCTTGAATATGAAGTCAGTATGTAAGGCATCAGTTTTCACACCTTTAAGCTTATCGTTGCCTCGGTTCCTGCACCTGCAAAGAGCTGCTGTTTCAGTTTTCCTTCCTTCTCCCCTGTGCTTGGGGAAGGCAGGGCCTCTGGGAAGCGGAAATGAAACCCAGGCCAACCTGCAATTCCTGAAGAATGGCCATGTTGACACTCTAGTTTCAGCTTTGCTCACAATAGTCTTGTGGGAAAGGAGGAGGTGTGCTTGCAGGGGTGGACAGCCCTGTCTCACAGTCTGCTCAAAGCCACACATGCTGTGTCCAGACCCAGCCATAGTCTGGAGTTTTGCCTAGAGCCTCAAAGAAAATATTCTTCCACGCGTCTGCCAAATAGAGAGCAACACTGAGATAGTGAGCAGGGTAGGAAGCAGGGATGGAGGGAAGGAAATGCAGAAGAAAACAGAAAATTTTTCTACCTTTGTGCTTTCCACATGATAAACTTTGTACATTTGAGTTTTAGGGATATTTTTCCTGTTTGGGAGTAGTTTGTCTAATTTGGCTGGGGACAGTATTGGTGGAGGATGTTTGAAAGTGGCAATTGTCTACTGATGTACTAAATATATGTCATGAAATTATAGAATATTTTAGATTGGAAGGGACCTTTATAGGTGATCTAGTCCCAGCTCCCCTGCAGTGAGCAGGGACATCATCAACTAGATCAGGTTGCTCAGAACTCTGTCCAACCTGACCTGAAATGGATCCCAGGATGGGATATCTGCCGTCTCTCTGGACAACCTCTTATGGTGTTTCACCACCTTCATTGTAAAAAATTTCTTCTTTATATCTAGTTTATCTGTATAGTACACTTACCATTTTAATTTGGATGAAGATATTATGTATTCTACTCTAATGTTATATATTCCATTATTTCAATGTGTTGTATATTCCAGTATTATTCTGGCCTAAAAAACCTGTTAGTTACTGAATCATCACATTTTACTGCTTGTGCTAGTTGATGTTTAAGGCAAGGGGCATAACATACAAGGAAGCCCTGACCTCAAATATTAAGCCGTTGGGCTGTGACTGTGGTGTGGTTCTCACCAGTGCAAAGTGGAAGGAACATTGCTACACTGTTCCGGCAAGAAGTGAGGTAAATAGATAATCATTGTATCTTCTCCCTTCAAGAGGGAGTTCCCCTGCAACATTTATTTTTATGAAGAAACAAGAGGACTGGAGTAATTTAGGCTTTAAAAAAAGGAAAAAATTACAGAAACATTAAGTTTTTGCTTAATTTTTTTGCTTATTTAATTTTTTTTTTTTAGGCATATAAACTGTAATGTAAGACTTCTTTTTGTATTCTTTTTGAAAAATATCTGTCAAAAATGTCAATATTATTCTTCTGTTACCAGCAACTAAGCAATTTGCTTTATGGGGTCACACACATTCCTGGTTTCATGTCCATGCTGATACCAAATTTGTATTTCCTGAAGGGAATTAGGAAGCAGTGACTCAGACATCCATAAGATACAGAGCTATAGTCTTTGTCATGTGACGAAAACTTTTCAGTTTTTCTATATGCAGTCTGTGTGGGTTCCACAAAGCAAATAGAATGTTTTACATAGTGAAATAAAATGTTTTTCTCTGTCTCTGGTCAGACATTACTGATGTGGGAGAGTCAAGTGATGGGCCATCTTCAGTATGCTTGACTGTGCAGGAGGTTTGCTTCTTCCCAATTTACTTAGTATGTATTGCTTGGTAATACACTTGAACTTTTCTAGATCTTTCTCAAAATTAATTTTGCAGCACTCGTACAGGAAAATGCCACGTAACCCACAATGGATTTAAAGAACTTTGTCCTGTACCTTCATTTAAAACAAACAGTACTCTGCACAACATGTCTATTTGCAAGGGGGTGTAGTGAGTTAGTTTTTTATCATTACAGGGGAGAAAGAAAAATTCGTATTTGGTTGTAAACGTGGATGGCCTTATTCTTGCTGTTTTCAGTTATTGCTTATTTCATTAGATCACTGCACAGCCAGGCCCATTTAAACTTCTTTTAACAAGAGACCCAGTGACAGCAGAAGTATTTTCTTTTTGTAACCTTCCTCAAACATTAGTGATGACTTAAGGCGTATATGGTGCTCATTTGCTTATTCTTTTGCTAGCTTAGTTCTTAGATCTTCATTTTTGTGAGCTGTAATTCACTCACAATTAAAAGTTAAAAATAGGAAAATTAAAAATAACACTGCAGCTCCAAAAGGCATGCAGTTGTTGCTACACTTTGCAAACTCATTCTAAAAACTTAACAGGTAAAAGAGACTCCTGCTTAATTTTGCAGAGAGACCATACAAAGGCTGAACATACTCATTTTATCTGTGCAGTGAACTCTCACTGCGATTAAGGTTTTATCCAGGAGCATGGCAAGTAGCATTGCAGCAAAAAGACCCTTTCTTTCTATTCCTAGTTAGCAGAAATGACTTACTGATCTGTCTTCCAGTGGTAGCAAATTTTTGGGCAAAAAGAGGTTGACCTGTAGCTCTGAAGGAGATGATAAATTATGGGTAGAAGTTTTAAACATCATCTTGCTCACAAAAGGGGAAAAAAAATAGCTTATTTCTTAGTTTGAGTGTGTTATGGACAGGGAAATTGGAAAGATCAGAGGAACTGTCAGGTCCAAAACCTGTAGTGCTATCAGACAAAGCGCCACATTTCTACAGTGTGGTACACTGAACCTTGCCTGTGATTAGTTGGACTTCAGTATTTGTGCACTGTTGTCACATCCTTGATTTTCTGAGTGCTTTGAGGAATTGTTATCACATAAGTTAGAAGTAGAGGTACTGGAAAATAGTTCTGTGATTAACTCTACAGTCAGTGTATCTATTGCGTGGCTTTACAGTACAATGTATGCATGTCACGTTCACACATTTCAATACAGACTGTGAGCCGATGGAGTAGTAATGACCTGCGTGTAAAAGCTGTGGAGTTGCTGTGACATTGTAATGCTATGAGTAGCCCATTGAGCTGGATCCACTGATTTTAAATGCAGGTTATGTTTGCATGGAGCAGAGAAGAACATGGTTTATGTGGGTTTTGTTTAAAGACTGAGTCACTCTTACGGTTTTGGATTGCATCTTTGTTTTCCCATGTGTTAGAAAATTCTGACTTTCCACAAATGTGGCGTGAGTACTGGTATCCTGAAACCATTTCGTACTTTGTCAAAGTTTAGGGTCAGGACAGCCTGCTAGACCTGTAACAGACGTTCTCTGTTAACTCTTCTCCCTCCCCAAGGAGGAAGAGAATGGGAATGAGGGAGAGAGAGATTAGAAAAGGAAACTAAACCAGCCTCACTTAAAGTGAAAATAATAATAATATTAAAATGGAATATATACAAAACCAGTATTGAGCCCGACCCCCCTGATGACAATTACGTCACCGTCACCATGGATGCTGTGGAGCAGGCACTGGGGAAGTCCCAGACTGTGCCCAGCAGCAGATGGGAACCACGTTCAGGAGCTGGATTCTGATACTTGATTCAGGAACAAACAGATCGGAATCAAAGACAGAACAGACAGAGTCCTCCTCCGATGCTGGCCGTTGAAGAGAAGAAGAGCCGAGAGCTTGACCCTTGTGGTCCCTCACAGCTTCGTACCGAATATGACACACGTGGGATGCGGTATCTGGTTGGTCTGTTTAGGGTCACCTGTCCTGTCAGCTCCTCCCTGCAGGCGCGGCCTTTTACTTTCTGCACCCCCCCCGGCGTGGTGCACAAGATCCAGCCATGGCCTTGGTCTGCACACCAATCCTTGTACTAGCTCTAAGCATCGAGCATTATCACTGCCAGAAGCAGACTCAGTCTGTGAAAACATCCTGCTACCTTCAGAAAGTGCGGTTAGATAGAACTTAGCTGAAAAGTAAAATCACGGAACAGAATTAGTTCTGTTCTCACTCAAACCTGGACAATTACATGTCTGTGAAAAGATGCAATTAAATTCTGAGCCACTTGATAAGTCCATGAGTAATTTAGATTATTTGGGGCATTTTTTCAAGTGTAAGTCCTACAGAAATGATTTTAAACTATAGTGCAGTTTTCAGCTTACTTGAAAGGCTGTCCATTTTATGTACAGCTACGGTTAAAAGCAGTTTCCTTAGGAAAGCTTCCTTGTGGGAAGACGACCTTTTCATCTTGTCTGTGAGGAGTCAGTCTTTGTAATTACGTTTCTGAACCTCACTGATATAAAAATCATATTTCTGATTTGCAAATGTGCAACCACAAAGACTTAAAAGTAACAGCTACTGTGACTGAGTCAGGCTACTAATGTTATTTTCCATTTTCGCTTTTTTAAAGGGCAGTATTTAGCGTGTGTTTGTTGACACTGTTGTCATTTTGTTCACACTTTACTTTGTATGAGAAATATTAAAAAGAAAAATGTCAGAAGTCACACATTCCCAATACCTTCTTTGATACCAGTGAGAGTCAGGGGCCTTCACTGCCTAAATGATTTTTCAAAATGGAATATAAGCTTTGCAGTCAGTTGAAGACGGGGCAGAGGCCGCTTGTGTGGCAAAGGCAAAGGAGAGAGGAGACACTGGGCACATGCACTGTGGCCACGTTTTGACTTGTTTTGAAAGGGGAGTCCAGGTTCAACAGCTTGCTCAAATGTGCTGCTGAGGTTACTGTGTAAGCACCTAGAGACCTGGAAAAATCTCAGTGTATTAATATATAGGAGGAAAAACTGATAAAATCCGATTCCTGAAAGTTATTAACCATTAACAAGGTTAATGTTTTCTGTAACTGACATGGTTGTAAAGTGTCAGTATTTAACTCCTAAAACTGTCAGTGGTCAAGCACTTAAGTTGACCAATATTTAGCTGGAAGTAGTTGGCTTTACAGGTGAGCATACTTGTTCAAGTGCAGCATCTTTTTGCCTTGTGTTTATTTGCTATTTGCTGAAGTAGCGTCTCTTTGAAACTGTGGTGGCAATTTCGGAAGGCACATTCGTGGGTCAAGTGTGAGGAAAGAAGTTGAACGAGCCGAATTGTTAAGATTAGATCTGATTTTGTAAATACGTTTTCTTTTCGCTTTTGTGAAAAGATGAAGAGTGTGGTCGCATTCTGCAAAAAGCTTTCTGTGGAATAGTAAAAGTAAGAACAGAATTAACGGTCCTGTAGAAGTTTCTTTCAGTATTCTTTTGATGAGCAAAAAATATGTGGACTACATGATTTGCAGAAAAATGTACTTTCAAGTATTTCCTACAGTGGCATCCTCATTTGCATACTGTCTTTAATCTGACAGATTTTTAAGTGTCAGAGAAGTTAGGAAGTGTTCCTCAGTTTCACTTTCTAAATGAAGTTGCTTCGATGTATTTTTTCCTTGTTCTTTCTTTTGATTACTGATGCTTGGAAAATACTGTAATTCCCTTCTTCCCTCCTTTTTTCATGACATCTTACTCTTCCTCCAGCTACTGGCGGGTGCTCCACTTTGATCCCCCAAACCTGGGAGCTGAAGACCACTGTTATACTCAGATCTTCCTGACAGCAGTGCCTCCTGTTCCTACTGCACCTCTGGCACTTCATATATGAAACTGTTAACAAGCAGACTTTAATATGATATACAGAAGTCTTTTCTTACAAGAAGTAATCTTTTTATGTGAATGCCATTTTTTTTTATCAGATAATTTCATCTGTGAAAATGCTTGGGTTGCACATTACATCTCATTTTGTTTGAGTCACTGTTGTAGTAATAAAATACTATATTGATACAAAAGCATCATTATAATTACTGTTGCGAGTTTGTCAAATTATTTTATGTAGCAGATTTTTTGCCTTTGAACAATAGCAGTATTATAAACTACTTATTCTAATAAAATCAATTCTTCATACTGTTTAAATGTGTGTTTATAAAGCTGTTCCCTGAGATAATGATGTATCATTTCAGCTTTATTAATTGCATACTCATGTTCATGTAAGAAAAACTATCTGAACTTTTTTTTTTTTACCAGACAAGAAAGAAGAACTGTCTGCAATAAGCTTTGTTTTGCTGCCTTTCTTTTCCTCACTGAATTTCTTTTCCATCGCCATAACTCCTGGCCCCAGTCTCTTCTTTCGTTTCTGCACTGACAGCTTTTTTCCACTGAGTATGTTCAGAGAAATTATAGCTGGAGGAATACTGAGCAGTCCTCTAGTCCATTCCTTTGTCCCAAGGCATGACCAACTCTGCTTGGCAGTCTTATTGTCTGTCTTGCTCCATAAAACCCATGGAGATTCCTCCTTTCCAGGCAGAATACTGGTCTACTTAATCGGTTTCATTTTACCTTTGCTATTTGTCTGAAATTCTTCTCTATTGCTATCAAGAGAATTATCTGAGATGATGTTTCTCAGCATGTGTTTGTAACTTCTGTTGAGTGTGTGCTGATTAGCTTATCCTGTTGTATTTTTGGGTGATGTTTATAATCTCCAAGCTTAACGATTGTGAAGAGTATTTTTAGAGTATATTTAACTACTGAATTTTTGGAAAAGTTACCACTCACAAAGCTTTCTCTCTTTTCATTTTTTTTTTTTCAAAGTTTTGAAAGCATTGCTTCTCTAATCTGCTCTGTCATGAGGAATAGTGCTTTTATTTACTTTTAGATTTGTCACAGAAGTTAAAATGTGTCAGAAGTGGTTTTCCTAAAAGTATAGAGGACATGCTTTATGAAGTTACCTCTATGGAAGAATATTTTTTGAGAGAAATTACTTACGTTGAAGATATGCATGTTTTCATCTTCTGTTAGTATGTGCCATACTTGCCTGCATTTTTCTTGTGGGACAGTTCTAGATCGTAATGTTTTGAATACTTTTATTTTTAAGCATTGAATGTGACTCCCTTTTTTTCTTTGTATCAAGTATACTATGCTCTTAAGTTTTGGTTCTTCAACAAAGCTTTCTGTGCTTGTCTCTCTCTTCAGACTTGTACCAAGAGTTGCATCTGCTCTAATTGTGACCCTCAGGGCCTTAACTATTTCTTTCTGAACCTTAATACTCAAAGCTTTTTTTTTTTTTTAGTTTTTTTAGTATAAAAAGCTGGACATGCAGACAGACATACATGAACACAAATGATGCAAAAGCAGTCAATTAAGTCAAATGTTGCAAGTTATGTCTAGCAATGCATGCATGAGCTGCAGCCTCACCATGGTGCAAGATTCACCCCTGGGAGATGGACTTCCCAGTGCTGTAGGGTATTTAGCAAACAATTTTCAAGTGTTACTGGCACATGCTAAGATACACTTTTGTAAGCAGTGTCTGTTCTGGATGCAGTAGGCATAGGAAGAAGTGATATTTGTATGTTCTTATCTCCGTTTGCACCTGCAGCAATATATACACTTGCACGTGCAATCCACAAACTATTTTCTGTGTGCTCTTAATGATTTCTTCTTACTACTACATTTACTTAGAACTGTTTCCAAAAGTCTGTTAGGAAAATGAAGCTAGGACAAACTCAGTAGCTCCTCATCTGATTATAGCAACAGCTATTTCTGAGTGATTCTAATCCTCTCACCCATAAAACGAGCATCAAGTTGACCTAACATTGCCAAATCAGATGAGGTACCTGGAAAGTAACCCGCATGGAAAAGAGAATTCAGTCTTTGTAAATGTGTAAAGTTGCAGAATCGGATTATACTTTGTTTTTATTTCTAAATCGGTACCCTCTTGTTTCTTCCTTTGCAGCACTTGTGAGAAGTTACTGCAAAGATGTGTCAGATGCTGCCAGAGCCCGGCTCCAAAAGCACAAACAAACATAATCTTTTGAAAAAAGCCCAATCCCTGACTCAGATAATTATCATAAAATCCCAAGGCTTTTTATAGGTGTTAGGGTTTGGTTTGAGAGAGGGAAGGCATAGATAGAGTATAGTAACCTTGCATTTTGGGGCACAAGTCACATCAGATTTTCTTAATAAATGTATGATGAGTACCTACCAAAATAACCAGTTAAATACCAGTAATCACAAGTGCAAATCCCAACTCAAAGCAGTTGGATGAGTCTTGGAGACGTGTAGTTTTGCTGGAAGTAGCACAGAATGTTTTTCTTGAATTGAGTTAGGAATATTTTTTTAAACATTGGCTCTTTAATGTTTTCATGAAGAAATGTTAAGAGCATTATTCTGCCTGTCTAGATCACGTGAATTTAATTAACCTCTAATGATAGAAATTTCCTTTCATGGTATGGAAATAAATGTTGTCATGCTTGCAGTTCCGTGAATTGGAATTTCCTTCAGAGATTTTTTTTTTTTATTATTTCAAGTGAGACCAAAGTAGTATGAGAGTGCCCTAATGATGAGGTGAAGATAGCAAACTGAGCGGGACACTATTTGATAGCTAGTGGTTATCATATCAGGGCACCAGAAAAAGTTCTCGGAGCTGTTGATCCTTGTTGCCAGTACGTAAAAGGTGCTCCTGTGAAATGCTTTTCAGCTCTGTTGGCATCTCAGAGGTGTGAATTTAAACCTCCCTTTTTTTTTTTTGACCCTGAACCCCAAGTTACCTAGAGCTAAGTTTTGCTTAATTCTGGGATTATACTTTGCTCTCGATGGTGACCTTTAAAAGTTATTCTTGGAGGTTCTGCTGTTGCAGTCTGCTGCTTTTTTCAAAGCCTGGCAGTTACACTTAGAGTGACAACAATGAAAGAAAAATTCTTTCTAGTTTGGAAATTTATATATTAAACATGTTACAAAGTATCAAGAAAACCCTCTGATTTTGTTCCTGTGTTTCTAAAGCACTCAATGAACTAAACAGCTCTCATGTAACTGTACTTCACATCTGCCAAAACAATCTGCCCAGTTTCATTGCTACGGAGAAGAGGCGAGTTTGCCAAGCCCGCTCCTCCCTGACGATGCTCCGTCTACCTGCCTTACTGTGGGATGGTCCGTGTGCCCTGTCACAGGCAGCAGCTCTCATGGTTTGCAATAGAAGCAGCTATAAATGGTACAGCAAGACTTGGGAAGTTCTGAGCAGGAATAGGTGATAAGAAACAGAACCGAAAGCAGCTAGTGACCAGTTTGCATTTCACAAGGTCTAGTAAAAGCTTAAGGCTGAATCATTCCAGCTGAAGCAGTCCTGCTTGCTTCTCACCACAACTCTCTGTTACCTGGGTTTTCTTCCTTTTTTTTTTTTTTTTTTTTTTTTTTTTTTTTTCTGGCGTAAAACCAATGGTTTTGGGGAACTGATCTAAGTGACGCTGACCTGAAAAATTCCAGATGGTTGGTGTAATCTTGATCAGTTCCTTCATCTGTTTCAATATGTAGTCGTGGAAGAGTCTGCAGCAGCTGGAAAGGGGTGATGGTACAGGATTACCAACAAGTAGCTGGTAGTGGGAATGCAGTGGGATTGCTTGTTTGCAGAGAAGTTTGTGCTTGAAATGTTTGTGGACGTATGGCCTGAGATTTACAAACTCTTTTAAACTATTTTTTGGATCCTGCACAGTTTCCAGTGGTTTTTAGGAAGTAACTTGTGAATTACTTAACACTGAGTATTCGGTGTCTGTTACCATGCTTGCTGCTCCTTGAATTTCTCAGAAAACACTGTTGATATATAATTACTTTCTTTTTCGTGACACTAAATTGGAATAAAAACAAGACATCTCTTATGGTATAGGCACTGAAATGTTCAAACTCCTCTTGTGTCTGGTCATTACGTGAATGTGTTTGATATAAATACACAGTAGTTGGTGGGCCGGGGGGAGGGAAACCTATGTTTTAAGTAACTGTATTCATTTGGTCTCGTATTTTTATAAACGTAACATCATCTCTTATTTTGTGTTTGTTTCCATAAGTTCTTGCTGCCTGTAGCACATGGAGGAAGATTCTTTGTGCACAATAAACGCCTTTTCATCAATAATAGCTGCAGAACTCTCCCCAGATGTTCTTAGGAGCAAAAATGTGTCTGTCCAATAAGAAAAGTCAAGTGGCCACATTTTTATCTGAACTAGATTTGAGTTAGATGAAAATTAGGTCAGAATTGGATTAGAATTAATTGACAAATTGAATTTTTGCAACACATTCGAAATGTATGTTCTGCTGTTAGTTTAACATCTGGCCCAGGGTGATGGAGGAATGCTGGCTTCAGTCTCCCAACCGCTTGTGAGTGGACCAGCGGCAAATGCGGGTGCACCAGCTGTGTCTTCAGTAGTAGGATTTGTAATAAGCAGATGGGAATAAAAATACCATCAATGGCGTTTCCCTTCCATTAAAGCCTTAATTTGCAGCAGCAAATGTATGTGCGAGGATGAAGAAGAACAGAAGCCTCCATACTCTGCCAGAAGTGGAGAACCTTCTGATTCTGATGTAAAACATAGCAATAAAAAGGAAGTTTCTGATTTATCAAATGGTACTAGTGTTAGAAACTGAAGTGGATATCGAAATGCTTTCCCCAGATCTCGTCTCCTCTGAAGACAGGAATCCCAGCAGCTCCTGGTTGCACTTCTCATCAGGCAGTTACTGGCAGCTTTCTCCCTTTGTCTTCCTGCGCTGTGTACCCAGGGCTGCTGTTGGCCACTCAGTCAGTGGCAGGAGGACCAGCCTGGCATTGACTAGGGAAGAAATTGGAGAGCTCTCCCTCTAGTCCAGATTTAGACACTGACCTGGGTTTCCCTTGCAGGAAAATGGGTAATTTCACTTTCAGTACATGGACAAATGCTACTGCTAATCTGTTTCATGGAAATACTGTGAAGCTTTCTGGGTGTTTGTGATACAGTTTAGCAGGAGCACCTCAGGAAGGTTTTGTATCACAGGAGATTAAAATCTTTGGAGGGATGAAGGGCATGATTTGTTGTTTTGTGGTTTTGTGGTTTGTTTTTTTTTTTCTGGAAAGTTTATGGTTCTGGTTGTTAATTTAGATGCCTTCAAAATGTTAATTGTAGACTGTATATAGCCTAAGTAATACAGATTATTTTGATAATTAGCGGTTTATAATAGGTTAATAAAACCTTGAAGATATTATTGAAATGCTGATTTTTTTTTAAATGGCTCTGAACAGAAAATATTCAAATATTCTAGCTCTTTTGAACTCTTGAGAGTACTGATTACATTGATACTCTTTTTAAAATCACAAATGACATGTTCCTGTATCTCAGAGATCTTCATTTCCCCCTTCTTACAATTTTATTTCTTTTTGTGCTTTTAGGGAAAGAGGTTAGATTTTATTTCTTAGTAAAAACGTGAAAAAGGAAAATGTGCTCAGGTTGAAAAGATAGAGTTCAATATCAAAATAATTTGGTACGTTATAACCTGGTACTGTTTGTAAAACAATAACCATATAGTGCCAAAAGTATGAAATCAGTCTTTTTAATAATCCGGTATCTTCCTTAGTTTTTAGATACGTTTTTGCACTTGCCTCAAAGCTTGATGCTAAGCTGACCCTCTCTTTAATATTAATGTACTTTGACTGTAGTACTCTGTTCTTTTGCCTCTGATTAATGCTGTCTGTCAATTATTTACAGATCCAGTGGTACTGTGGAAGTTCCCGGAGGACTTTGGAGACCAGGTTGGAAACATGAGATTGAACTTTTTTTTTTTTGTGTTAGAATAATAATAAAAAAGCTCTTCTATTCAGCTGTGGAGAAGCAGATGCTAATGATAGTGGGGAAGAAGTCTTCAGCAAACTGGTGGCTTGGCGATTAAAATGCCTTTGTGACAGGAATATGCAATAGCAGTTGTAGAGCGCTGTAGATCATGCTAATTCTCTGTATCACTTTATTTTTATAAGCCATTTCTGTTGGAAGTGTTGGGTTTTTATCCGTTGTGGGATTGAAAATGGCAGTTTCCTCGATAAATTTTTCACAAACATCAATGTTATAAATTGTGTTAACAAAACCCACCAGAATAAAGAAGTTGAAAAGCTCCTTAGGTATGTCCTATTAATGTCAGAACCTCTGTGTCCTGCTCCTTTAGTCTATTAAAATGCAAAATGTTATGTATTTATTTAAGAACATTGTAGAGATACACTAGTTATTTGCTTAGGAAAATGAAAATCCTCAGACCGTTATAAGAGACAATGATCTAAACTAACTGATTTTGAAAGCTTGAAAATCCTGGTTTCTATCTATAATTAATCCTCGAAGGAAGTTTGTACATACAGGACTGATGGATTATTTCACTGTTTGTAGTGAGAGCAAAGTGATTAATTAGTGGTGTGGGTTTATTTTCCCCATAGACTATTTTATGAAAGTTATTAATATTAAAATTTAATGAAATTATTAAATTTTATTTTTTCAGCAACTTTTACATAAGTTTCTCCCATGGAAATATCTTTATTTTCATAAAAAATACATAAACCCACAAAATAGAACAAATATCTCAGTGTTTCTCTTTGGTCTTCTTTTTGGACTGGTACTGAGTCAAACATGTTCTTCATTGGTAATATCACCACAGTGGATGATCTCAAAAAATTTTTGTACGGTAGATCTTGATAAATTGTTGATTTAAAAAAAAAAAATCAATAATACAAGATTCTATAAAGACAACTATAAGGTGATTCATGATGAAAGGAATAAATATACAAACACAGAAGGTAGGATGTCTGGTTAGGGAATAGCATCAGTCAGAAACATGTGCAGCTTATAAGATAGTGATAAATGGTACATGAGAAAAATGTGCTGTTATATGTTCTTAGCTAGACATCCAGCAAGTTTTGATGATTTTCCTGGCTGCAGAATGATCATTTTTTGCTGCCATTTAAATTCTTATCTTCTAGTTTTTGTTCTTTTTCTTTTCCCTAAGAAAGATTTGATCTTAAAGTTTTTTTTTTTAAAAAAAAAGAGAAATTATGTATGAAGAAAAATGAGAGATTATTCAGTAAGCTGAAGGTTATTCAAAGAACAGCTGGTGTAGAAAAATGATTAGAAGATGAAGGCCACTTAAAGACTGAAGGGAAATTGTACAAAGATGCAGTAGATATACCGATCTATAAAAAACAATCCTCAGGCAGCTCTCTGCCATTGGGCTCTGAAAAACTTAACGCCTGCACATTGTGTCTCAGCAGGGTAGGGAATCAAGTGTTGCAGGTAAATGGCTTATGTTCCTGGAAAATAGTGTACTTTAATCCTCATCCTTGCAAGGAAAATTATTAGGGCCACTGGATTTGAACAGAGTATATAGCAGCTTAATTTATAGCAACTCCCTGAGCCAAGTAGTCAAGTGAAATCTGCGGAAGCCTTCTGTGTGCACGTACGTGTGTGTGTGTGTGTGTGTGCATATTGAACTCAGGAAGTTTGGATTGGAGACCTAAGTATCTACCAGATTTAATTTTTTTAAAAAAATGAATTATTGCTAAAACTATGAAGGCTGGTTTCAATTGAAGTTTGAGGGAAAGTATTACCAAAAAAAAAAAAAAAGTCTCCATACTATTTTCCAGTCATTTCTATTTTAAATGTAAAACGTGTGAGTTAGTTTTTGGATGTATCCCAAAGAATCATCTTTCCTAAAAATCTAAGGGCTGTCTGTTTGCACAGTGATGTGATAACAGTGGGCAAAATATTTTCCTCTCTTCTTGAATTTTTCTACAGTTTATCATGTCACCTTTTTGTTGCTTTCATAATGCAAAGAAAACTTGTCTAAGCCGTTTTGATATATTCCTCCTCTTTCTCACATTTCTCCTCTCAGTGTACCTGAACTTTGCAATGCTTGCTTATCTCTAATCCTCTCTCTTAGGCTTGTGGCCTGCTATTTTCTTTTATGCTGGGCAGTATTTTACTTTTGGTCTCTTTTTTTTTTTTTTCTTCCCTAAATGTCAAATTTCCAAAATCTTGTTTTACAAAGCATCCCGTCTGTTTTGAATGGGATGTTGAAACTGCAGGTGGTCAGGAAAAAGATTAGAGATTTGTTGTAATCGCTTATTCACACACATTCCATTAAGTAAAGGAAGTCTTCAAGTACAGTTTTGGTACCACGAAAAGATTTGCAATATTCATTGCTGATTTCTTTATCTGCTAAGACTGTGGGAAAATCACTTATTTTCTATCTGGTAATTCTTCAGATGCTGGAATAAGAAGGAAAAGGGAAAAACACAGATCAATGATTCAAGGCAGGAAATGAAAAATACCTCTTTTTGTCAGGAGAATTTCAGAAATTTTGTGTTGAGGTTGTTTTTTTTTTTTTTGGATGGGGGAGTAATTCACTTTTTAGTGACTTTCAAATCTATCAATTAAACAATGAACTCATGCTGCACAGAATTCTAAGCGCAAAGAACCACAGATCCATTTGAAAGAGAATTTTTATTAACAAGTACCCCAAAAGCTGGAAGATGTAATCTGTTTGAGACATTGTAGAGTTATAATTTACTATTGTACTGGCATTAATGCTATAAATATGAGACTGACAATGTTGAAACAGTTCTGAATAATCTCAACGCTGTAGAAAAAGCGAGAAAATTCCTGATTTCAGCATGTACATTCTCCATCTTTTAGTATGTCCAAAACTCCCCTTGTGCTCAATTAAATTTTTATCATAAAAGATGTGTAGGTTTTTAGTCTTGAAATTTGTATTTTTCTTTATTCAATCTGGTTAGGCTAGAGTTTAATTTCAGCCGTGCAAGCTTGTTTTCAAACTGAAGTCTATACAGAGAAAACAATAATGCTATGGTATCTGGAAAAATAAATTCCAGTAGTTTTAAAAAAATATTTTTAAAGTACTTTAAAGAAGCAACCCAAATAAATAAAAACAACCTGGATGATTTCATAACTGTTCATAACAAATAGAGACATAAGTATGTCTCTATTTGTAGCTCTGCTGGAAATCAAAACACTGCAGCTCCCAGTAGCTTCATTGGGTTGAAATATTCTTGGGAAAAGGGGTAGTGTTGGCACAAGGAAGGATGAGAGCACAGCGTTGGTGACGCTAGCAGGGGGTAGTGGCTCTGCCAGAGGCAGCACTGCTTCCTGTGTTGTTTTAACCTTTGAAGCATGTGAAGTCTCACATTTCTTACAAAGTTAGTAATTACAGCTATTTTGGATATTATCAGTTGTGTCAGAATTCGGTTGCTTTCTAATCTGACTTCTTATTGGCCCAAAGTGACTTCCATCTGCAGGAAGTCCCAGAGTGTATGATGTATAGAAAAACTGATCCACATCTTATTCTTCTCCCTTTTAATCACATAATAATGTCTGTCTTTAGGCTGCCACTTCTCTAATGGTCAAAAACATCTAATCAGAAAGATGATACAAATAGGAAACAGTCTTACCGGAAACCACCTTTAGTAATATGAAATACGACAAGGAGGTGTTCAGTGAAGATGCGGGTTAGGAAAGAGTTGAAACTCTGCATTAGATGATTAGTTGTGTTGCAGATTTCATCCTGTCTTCTCTTGCTGTCTGCTTTCTAAGGCGAGCAGACTTAATCTACTTTTTCATGTAAGGCTGTTCCCAAACTAGTAAGGGATATTGCATCCCATGTGAGGACTATCTACTCTTTTCTGTAAAGTTACTATAACACCCCTTATGTTGGTGGTTTTTTTTGTGTTTTTTTTCCATGTTTTATATCATAACATCTGAGTTTTCTTTTTGATTTATCACATTATGCAAAAGTCACCACTGAATTGTGAGCACTAAACCTTACTTCTTATCCTGTAGTCATCCAACGAGTAAAACCTGTTATTATACACATAAATCTATCAGTTTCATGTGAAAATATTTGTATATATGCAAGCATCTAGATATATATGAATGTGTGTAAACATCAGTTGTTTAAGGTATAAATCCTATGAAATACTAATACATTAGCCTTCTCTCAGCAAAGCACTAATGGCACACTTTAATTTCAATGTATGTATTAACTACTGAAAGTTAAGCCAGGCTGAAATGAATATCTGATTGGAGTCAAAGTGCTCAGTTTCTTGCAGGATGGAATATTTAATTGCATGGATCGTGGCAGCAATTATATAAACAAGGTCAATGTGAAAGAGATTATATTCTATTTTAAAATATTTAAACGATAGCACAGATTTTATTTAAAATAATAAAAAAAAAATTTCAAGAAGCAAGCTGAAGTCTGTTGTCTGGGTCAAAATAATATGTGGAAACCAGTTGTGCTGATTTTGTGTTCCCCTGTGCTCTCCGATGAGAGCAGCAGGAATCCAGGAGGCACGAGACTGTTTACACTCTTTTCAAGGCTGCGGGCGTGCTGTTAGGGGATGCAGCTCACCAGCGTTCTGCGTTTGATGGCTTTGTTCTTTTATTCTGATGAGGCATTAAATACGTGTTTCAAATGTTTATGCTAACTAGATAGGTGCTTCCTTTGGTGTTTTTGTCAGTGAATCTTAAAAACAGGTTTGGGATTTTGTTGCTTGTGTATTAATAAATTTGCTTACTATTTGGGTATATTGGTATGAGAAAGGAGGAATCAATCTAATGAGATTGCTGATTTTCAAAAGTATTTTTGTTTAAATGTAACACATTATTGTTTAGTTTAAGGATATTTTGGAACTCAAATCCCTGTGTAATTTTGAGGAAAATGACCCAGCTGAGAGGATGGACACTTTGTACATCACAAGTAAGCTTTATCAGGTTAAGATAGTTTCCGGTAATTTCCTGACACTTGGTGTTTGAAAGACATACAGTTTTTATTGAATAATATTAGTTGTGTAAGGGACCAATGCTTTTTGTCTATGCAAATCACGGCTGATAAACAATTGGCAGAAAAACATTCAGAGGTGTATTTATGGTTGCTAACTGCACTGTGTGAGAGAAAAGATCTGTCTGGTCCTGATAAATAGTCTGTGAAATAACTGCCCACCTAGACATGCTGGGAACACCCAGGGTCACAGAGACCCTTACATCATTTGAGATGTAAATATTTCAAGATGCATTCTGTCATTCTCTCTCATTTTTTTTTTTTTTTTTTAAATTCACTTCAACAAAGACAGAATAAATCTTTGTTTTAAGACTTTCATTTTTAAAATTATGGAAGTCCAATACTGAAAAACAGAGCTTTCTCAAAATATTAAGGACAGGTGGCAACATCGATAATGCTTCTTCTCAGGATTGTGGCAGTTTTTTTGTTTTTAGAGTTTTTAAGTTAAAAACGTTGAACTTGATCAGCATATGGTACTGGCTAGCTTCATCTCTACCAGCTCTTTTGTTATCTTGTTATTGTTACAGGTTTTAATGACAGTTGTAAGCTATAGTTCTGGATGCAGGGGTTAGTCCACCCTGGGGAGGAGAGGGAGAAACAACAGTGTGGATTATGGAAATATGAATTGATCTAAAAAGCAGCTCTCTTGTAACAGAATGAGGCTCAAAGAAAGACTGGAGAGAAGCTGGTGAAAAGACGATGGAATATGATGTGAAAATGATCATTTGAATGCTTTCCTTTTCATTCCCAGCTGCTGTGTTCTGGTGAAAAGGCAGGCATTTGTATATCTTAAGGCTCGGTGAAAAAGGGCCAGATGAATGGAATTACTTGTTAGATATGTTTTCATTTTGAGTCAAATTATGTGCATTTTAATAGACTGTATGCATATGTTAGCCATTTTTTTAATCATACAGCTGTGATATTGGAGGACTACATTTTGTAGAAATGTTCTTTTCTCTGTTTGCTCAAATAAGCGCAGTATTAATATTTGACTGTCCTTCAGATATTCTGTATCAGCCTATCAAAAATAACCGTTAGTGATTTGGCTCATTCCTGTAGCCTTCAGCAATGTGCCAAACCAAAGAAGAAAAAATTAACTGATGGCTGAAACAGTGATGACAATCATTTGGAACGTCTTCCAGAAAAGACTGCCGAATTTTCATGTGTGATGTTGTTGTTGATTGACCTCAACTGCCCTCAGAATATTCCTGTTTAATGTCACCTAATTCCTTATTCTATGCTATTTTTTACTTGCTCATCTACTTGCTTAGTACCCTCCATCCACTTTAGTCTTCAATATGTTGCCTTTGTTTTACTTTCGGCATTGCTGTTGCATCTCAAGATTACTGCTGCTCTTTGAGGAATATCCTAACTAGCTCAGCCTCTTTTTATTTTGATACTGGATGTAATAGTCCTGAACTCCGTGTTTGGCTCTTGCTCTGCCTTTCTTGATGATAGTTTTCTGCGAAAACGGGGGAGCATTTGAGGGACACTGGTTCACTCTTACTGCTGCAGGTATTTGAAGAGCAACTTCAAATAATTTCTTTACATACTGTTAGCTAAAATAACTTTCTTTTACTTACTGCTTATGTTAGGAAGTTGTCTAGGGTCAGATGTCATAATCCAAGTATGATGAAATCAAGGAACTAGGGCACTCTGGTGCCAAAGAATGAGACTATGGGACTGAGATCAGGAACTGGAGTGGCAGAACGCTTCACTAACAGCAAGAGCAAGGCAAGGTTGGCTAGTGGGCTGCAGCTAGGAAGGTCCAGGCTACATGATTTAGCATCTTGGATGAGGAATAAGTGAAGGTGAAGCAACTCTAGGCAGGTTATCAGGAAGGGAAATTCATTAACCTGTCAGAATATAGTTATTTCTGGTACTCATTACTTCTGTGTTAGTTTTCAAGGTCCTGTGAGCTAAATGGCTGGTAGATTCTCTTTGCTTCTCCCCTAAGCAGAGGTATTAAGTCTCATTTTTGTGAGAGTCAGTTTCTGTCTGCAGTCATCAATAAAAGTACAGTCAGTAACAAAAAAGCCACATCTGAGAAATAACCTGTCTCTGAGGTTAGAGTGCAATGCATATCTCTGTCTTTTGACTTTCACTAGGTACTAATGGCCACTATTAGTGAAAACATATTGAGCCAGTGTAAATCCAGTCCATCAGTTCTTGAATTTTAGACTAAAGTCAGGAAGAGGGAAGACCTTTTTCAGTTTATTTAGAAATCCTACTGTGGGAACAGGTTTTTTATTAATTTTCAGTAAGCGTGGTGAATACTTGGGTTAGATTTGTAAGTGTCATTCCTGATAATGGGCAGTTTCATTCTTCTGGATCAAAGTGAAGCAGCTAAAAATCTTCCTGGCTGTGACTACTTGTGCTACCTGGCTTGCTGGTGGAAGCTGTGTCATCTTAGATGTTCAAAGTTGGCTTACGCTATATGGGAGGTCTAAGCTAAGCTGATTGACTTTGTGCTGAAGTAGCTGATGGATGCTCACGTGCAAACACCACCCTGAAATTGTTGCAGAGTAATCTCTAGCAATGATGCCATAGCAAGGAGCCAGAGGGTCTAGACAGGCTCAGCCACAGGCAAAGTGAATGTACATTGTGTATCTCCTTGGGAAAAAGTACATCTAATTGTATGTCCATTGTGGTTTATTTTTTGTAGTAGTCATCTGTCTGCATCTGGTAACAAAAGGGATGTGTTAGCACTGGAGTGCTAACAAATCTGCTTGTTTGCTTCTTCTCTGTGCCTCTGGTCTTGGAATTGTTTCATTTCTTCCATTCTTAACACAATTGGTAGTGTCTTGGATTTAGTTCTGGAAATCTATTACTACAAGTGATTTTTGTTGAACTATGTTATTGTAGGGCTTAGAATTTGTCCTATGCTTCTTGTAAAACAAGAAATTATTATTTCCTTTATAAAAATATCACAAATAATTTTAATTATGAAATTATAATCGTAGCAGGTTCCTTAGAAGACTATTTGCTTTCTCAGTTCCTTTTCTTTTGGCTGTAGATTCTTCTAGCTCAAGAAACTCAGCCCACACGTGTAGTTGGTTTCACTACCCTGTACAATGTAATGTGGTTCCCGGGCTTCCCCTGCTACTGTCGCAGCCACGCAAGCTTGCATTCTTCCACGTGGAGCTGCACATTGAGAGGTGGACAAGCCCAGTCAAGGGTTTAGCTTTTGGACAGTCTCACCTTATTTATCTAAAGTCGCTCTCTGCTATAGATATTTTCTCTTGGCGTGGCACCCAGGTTGTTCATTAACTTATGTGATACTTCGTTTATTAACTACTCTTAAATTTCTGTGTTGCCAACAAAATCAAGATTTCATCATGGCACATGCTATATGGTCATTTTATGAAAAAAACCCAACAAAACCAACAGAAAACAAAACAGTGGAAAGTTCTGGAAGAGCATCATCTGGCATTCTAAGACTCATTTTCAGTCCCCAGCCAGAGCAGGCTAGTTCTTGCATATAAGCAGTCTGCGGAGCTGCTGCCGACCTCTCAGTGTACATCAGTACTTGGCATTTATTGGGCGGACCAATTGTTAGTAGAATCTTTCTGCCAAGGAATTACACCCTACTACTTACAGACAGTCTCTGTTTCAGGACTTGTCTTTTAGGTAACTAGTGCAGTACTTATTTATACTTAGGATTTAGTTCAGGAAGAGGAGCAATTTTGTATGTCGTGCTCAGGCTGCTGTTCCCTATTTGACTGCTGTAGTCATAACGGGTGCTTACTTGCTTCTGCTTCTGAAATATGCCCGGGTGAAAGTGTAGTGGTTAGAAGACTGTGTGAAGTAGCATTTCAGACAAGGTGGAGACTTTTTTGTTTGTTTGTTTTTTACCTGTCAGCTTGCAAGAACATGTTCTATGGAAAATCCAGAGTTCTTCCTGATGACGCTAAGGTGGAAGAACTTCAGTAGTGGTCAAAAACGTTTGATGGTTGTACATCCAAAAATCCGGCAACCTCTGATCACCTGTACTGAAAAGATAGTGTTGTGCTATACATGGGTAGAAAGCATTATCTAATTTATGAAGTAAATCCACTTAGCTTGTTTCTCCCCTCTACCTCAAAAGCATTCTCCTTTTCCTGCCTCTGACCTTTCATTCTGTTTTCCTGGTTGCTGCATGTTGTAGGTCTTCTGCCTTGGCTGCTTCTGTCAAAATTGCAGTTGCTTTGTTTTACTTGCTTCTTTTATGATTTGGGCTATGTGTAATTTGAAGTCTCCAGTGAAATGCTAGACTTTATGGAGGGGGGGAAAAAAAAAAAGTATTTGGAATATATTTGGAACAAAGTATGCTTGGAGTTAAAATTAATCTGAAATGTATGAAGTATCACCAAGAGTGGAGTTTGTCATACTTTAAATTTTATGACTTTCGGTGTATTTTATTTTTACAGAAATGCAGCTGCTTATTATTTGTAGTATATTTTTATAGTTAATTTTCCTTTAAAAAAATGTATTTCCTTGATGATATGAGAAGAAAATCTTGCAAATAAGGAGCCTTTTGACCTGAGTGTCAACTACACTCTACTCGTGGTGATATTCCTTGATACTGTTTTGCAGACATTTCTGAGACTGCAAACTTCATTTAAAGCAGTGTGTTGAATAGGTAGGCTTGGATAGATTGCAAATAGGCTCTTTTCTGTCCTGAGCTATCAGGGTATTCCAAGGTGGAATGAAAAAAACTAAGAAGTAAAACAAATAAATAAGAATCAATTATCTAACACGTGCTTTATTTTATGGTGGTTATTTTTTCACCACTGGAGAAACTGCCAAAGATGCCTCTTAACTGGTCTTGTAAGCCGTGGGAAAAATGTAGATGTCCTGAGTGAAACAAATATTGCTTCCCTCTCGGCTGTGCAGGATGATGTGTGTATTTTAACCTGGCCTTCAAAGACTTAACGTATTTGGATTTTGAAAGTGGTGACTACCTTACCTCTAGTTTAAGACAATTTCTCTGTTGAGTTTCTAGATAATATTAGAGATACTGTCATGCAAAGTGTATCTTAATAAAAAGTCACTTTTTCCCTGCTGCATGGTGATAGAAAATGTGTCATACTTTGTCTTTATTACATTTCGTACAAAAACCCGCAACTTTCTTTAAAGATAATAAATGCTCTACCACCTGAAAAGTTAAATATTGGTCATGTAGTAATCTCAAGAGTGGAGATAGAAGAGCCTATTTCCTGGTTTTTTCATCTTTCTGATACTGCCTGGGGAATAGTGGCCTCCCTGACATGAGTCAGGGAAGCGAGGGGAAACTGTTTATTGGTGCCTGGGACACAAATATATGCTTACCAGAGCTATATGGTGAAGTATTACTTACCTTGGTTTTGTTTACCTCGCCAGTAATAGGAGTAGATGGTAACATTTCAATCTACACATATTCTAAAGGGAATTTTCTTTGAGAAGTAGAGTGTTGTCAATTTTAATGTTTTTATTATGAGTTCCAGGAATGTTGAGGTTTTTTTTTTTAAGAAGGTAAATTAACTTGTGCTGAACTTCATGTTGTTTTAACGATTCTGCTATTTGTAACTGAGCTTGTTATTTTAAAGTGAACTTTTGTTCACTGTATACTATGCTGGACACAACTGTGGCTGAAATATGCTTTAGTTTTAACTGGTGACATGATGAGACTCAGGAACAATTAGACAAATAGAGACTCCAATATCTTATAAAAGTTTTTTTAAAGTTACTCTGGTGTTGCGTGTGTGGTTTTTGTTTTTTTTTTTGTTTGTTTGTTTGTTTTTCAGGAAGCTTTATTCTACAGTCCTGCAGTATAGTGAGATTAACAGTGCCTTTTAAAGCACTCAGGCTTAATTAATACATTTGTTCTTTTTCCTTCTAAGGTGACTTTGAAAGATGCTCTAAAAACAGTACAGTTGGGGATGCCAGCCTTAATCTGCCGTACAGGGCAAGAGCGTCCTGTAGTGTGCCTCCAGTTGAAGTGTATTGCACCCTGGTCCTGTCACTGTTTCAGTCATTAATTTTCTTTAATTTATTTTTTTTCTGTATTTAATGTACTGTTAGTTCTAAGTGATGTGGCAACAGTCATATGTAAGTCCAGTAGTAGATACAGCTGACCTTCAGCTGTCCACTGTCACCTCTATGATGGCTGCTCGTTTACATGATTTTGCTTCTCTAAGATGTCTTGTTACCTTGTTGTCTAGAGTCTTTCTGTCCTGCTGCCTCATCTGTCTTCATGATTTAATGGTGCCCTTATTGCTCTATAGAGCACAGAGCAGCTGGACTAAGCTACCAAAAATCTTCATCTGCCTGTCTGGCAGGAGCAGGTAGGTGAACCAACCTCTTCTTCCTTCCATCCTCCCCTGAGGCACATAACTGAGAGGTGGCCAAGTGGAGAAGAGATAGGAAGCAGGAACAAGAGAAAATAACTCTTATTGGAGTTCTGTAGGCTGTCTCCTCCTCATTTGCAGATATTCAGCTCCTCATTCATTTTAGACAACAAGTATTTCTCTGAATAAGCTTTAGAAAGATGAAAACACGACACTCTTTAGAGAGCAAGTCTTCTTCTGAAAGACTTGGTGTTAAAGTGTTAGAAGCAACCTGATTCTTCTGAATGTTAGTCAGAAGCTGTAGGGTCTCTCCAGTTGTACTTTACGTGTGAGCCAACTAGAGAGGATCACAAACTGTTCTCAACAGTGGAGTAGAATTTGTGTTCTTTGGGTCAAAACAATCTAAAGTCGTAGGAATGTGTACATTCCTACATAGCTGAGCTTAGTAGGACATTTACTCTTTCATGAATCCATTAGTGACAACTTTTATTGCTTGATCCAGAATCACCTTCCTCTATATATGTTTGTAAGGGATGTATGAACTCTTCTGTGTCAACTGTATCAGGATAGCATTAGGTGTCAGAAAACACAGCGCTATCCACAGCTTACTCTCAAAATTGTGAAACTAAGAGTAGGTCTATTTTGAGGGAGCTGCAGTTGCACATATTTTCTTCTTTTTACGTTTTGGGAACAGAAGTGTTGCCACAGGTAGAATTTGAAGGGCACATCTCCAGGTCTGTGTTTTACCACCCACACAGCACTGATACTCCTTGTGTCATGCCTTTGTGTTACCCCCACCATTTTTACATCATGACTGCATTCATCCCATGGTGTTACATGGCAAATGAAATGATGCTATATGCACGTGACTTTCATGGGACTACCCAATAAATATGACTGGCAATCCAACTAGTAATTGCTATTAAATATTAATATTTCTCTGAAAATGTTTCAGAGAATTCTTCATAATTTGCTTTTAGACCTAGAGGAAAATCTTAAATATCCAAAGATGAAAATGCAGAAAGTTAACTACTGATTATGTTTCTTTTCAGTGTACAAAATAGGGCTCATTGCTAAGTCTGGAAAGCGTTTTTGTTTTAAGTTATTCATAAATGTTGGAGAAGTGTTGCTTGTGTTGTAGAGAGCTTGTTAGGATCATGTAGTTGTACACTTCTGCTTTCCAGTCTCTTCTTCACAAGTAGCCTTGAACTCCTGAAAATCCTCATTTATGTGCACGCTTTATTTAACAAATATGGAAATGATAACAAAAGTATCTAAACCTGGAGATTTTTGACTTCTAAAAAGAAAAAAAAAATAAGGAAAAAAAAAAAGCTGTGTAATTTAGTGGTTCATTCTTGCAACAATGAGTTTCTGTAACCTTAAAGTAAATTTAAAAAATTTTATTTGTTTATTTAGAAAGCCTTACGTCCCCGTCATAAACTGTTCGCATTTAATTTCTTTACTTTTCTTTGCTTTAAGTGTTCATGAAGTGTTCTGTTTTTACCCTACAGAACAACTAGATAGTCACTGAATGATGCACTTTGGCGTGAGGCACATAGAGGTTAAAAATAGTTATGGAGACTTGATAATGACTTCCATGCTTTAGATCTTTGGATTTCTGTGAATGTAATCTAAGATTAATTTTTTTAATTATTATTCAAACCTTTTGGGCCTTTCTTTAATGTGGCTACAATTTTTCTGATAAGATTTTTAGCAGAAATAAGAGCTAAGTCTTTGAAATATAACTACTGCTGCTGGCTTCACATGGGTCCCTGCTGTGGGTGTGTGTGGCTTCAGAGGAAGGAAAAGGAAGAGTCAGTGGTAAGGACAGAGCTTGCCTTTTCATCGACTGTTTTATGTGGCAGCATTAGAATTTCACCTTCGTTGTGCCATAATGATGAAGGGCTCAACAGTGCAAGATGCTAAGCAGCCTGGCTTTGATATAAGAATGAACCTAAATCCGTGCTTAACTTTAAGCATTTAAATATTCCCATTGAAGTCCCTGGTTTGAGTTAGAAATGCCTATCATGGCAGTCTTAAATCTGAAGTAGATGTCTTGTTTGTATGTTTGGACTGGCATAGGGTGACTGAAAATTATAGTAAGGAATGGTGAAATAGAGTCCCTTTTGAGGAAAGATCAGAGAGCAGATTGGGTTAAGAGTGAAGAAGAGAGGACATGGGAGTTGGAGATGGAGATTTGAGTAGGGAGAGCTGTTAACAATAACCAAAAGAGACACCTGCAGTCAGGTATTTATGGAGAGGATGTTCTGGCGGGAAGAAAAAAAAATAAAATTGAAGGACAATTAGATGAAATACTGAAATAGAATAGCAAGTAGTTTTTGTAAACCGG
>VWZK01009604.1:220568-240086 GCA_013396935.1 Baryphthengus martii
GGTGGGGGGGTGGGGCGTGGCGTGACGTAAGGGAAGCAGACAAGGAGCCTGTTTTATCCTATTCATATCTACTTTATTAAAGACTGACAGTGAAAAGGAACAGAGGGAAAACAACTTCACAAAAATAAGGTAAAGAAATAAGAGAAAGACAAAAGCTGGAAAAATACTGTTACTGAGAAAGAAAACAGTTGAAGTAAGGATAATAGAAATGTGCAAAAGCATTTTGTAAATAAGTGGATGACCATTTATTTGTACTTCTGTAATTGATATTTCTTTGGCTGATTTCTTCCTCGAAACAGACTAAGGAGATGAGGATAGATAGATAGTTATTTGAGTGCTGGTTTCTATGAATGCTTTTAGTAACCTGGTCTGGATTATGTAATTAAACTATTCAAGTTATTTTGCTTACTGTCTATTTTATTTAGGCTATTTTATTTACCCAGGATATGCTGGGTATCCTGATGTGTCTCTTCCATGGACACAGTGTGACTACGTCTCAGTGTAAGGCTATACCCTTTCTTCTCCAGACCTGCCTTTTCAATACATAGAATGGACTCGGGGAGAACCTACCTGCTTGCTTGAGGAACAATCTTATGCTGCAGATAAACACAGAAATAGTTGGAAGGTAACAGGACTCAGTGTCTAAACTGCTGTTTATTAAGTGGTTCAGCATACTGGATACGTTAAAATATTCTTATTGAGGAAGATTTACAATGCTTTCACAGGGATGCACTTGGAAAAAATCAGGTTCTTTTCCTTCCCCACTTAAATGCAGACTGCAGAATATGTTATAATAAGGAAAAACTGTTGGCGTGAATAGTTCCCAGATGCTTCTAACCTCAAAAATTAATCAGGTTCATAGAATGTGAGGGGTTGGAAGGGACCTCTAGAGATCATCTAGTCCAACTCCTTCCAAAGCAGGATCACCCAGGGCGGGCCACACAGGAACGCATCCAGGCGGGTTTTGAAAGTCTCCAGAGAAGGAAAGTCGACCACCTCTCTGGGCAGCCTGTTCCAGGCTCTGTCACCCTCACAGTAAAGGAGTTTCTTTGCATGTTGAGGTGGAACTTCCTATGTTCTAGCTTATACCCGTTATTCCTTGTCCTGATACTGGGCACCTCAAAAAGAGTCTGTCCTCTTCCTCTTGACACCCACCCCTTAGATATTTATAGACATTAATAAGATTCCCTCTCATCCTTCTCTTCTCCAGACTAAACAGCCCCCGTTCTCTCAGTCTTTCTTCATAGAAGGGATGTTCAAGTCCCTTAATCATCTTTGTAGCATCTGTTGGATTCTCTTCAGTAGATGCCTGTCTGTCTTGAATTGGGGAGCCCAGAACTGGATACACTATTCCTGGTGTGGTTTCACCAGGGGAGAGTAGTGGGGAAGGAGAACCTCCCTAGACCTCCTGGACACACTTTTATTAATGCACCTCAGGTTAAGTTTCAATACTTAAATATTTTAGTAATATAATATTAAGTGATGAATGTAATTTCTGTCAATTCATCAACTCATCAGACCTCGTCTACATAGAAAGAGGGAACTGGTTGAAATGCGTAAGTTAAAGTGAAAAAACCACTCGCACCTTTGTAGAGACACATCGATAAGATATATAATATCTTGTAATATCTTGTAATATATATCAAATCTGGTGCAATTTTCCAGTGGAAGCATCTCCTGTACTTTCTTCCAGCCATAATGAGATAACATTGTGTCTTGCTCAAGTTGAAAAAGAAATAAGTATCCTCCAAAATCAGTCTATACTGTTTATATTACGTCAAAATGATGAAGGTTTATGTCAATTGACTGTGATACTTAAAAAAACCCAAACAAATCCCTGTCTTTTCTAGTTAGTAAGGAATATGTTGTGCATCTTGAATCTAAGCAAAATGACCAAGCAGTAATTTCACTTAAGGACATGATTGTGAGTTAGCAGGAGTTTTTCTTCAGAAAACTGGAGTCTGTAAGTTCAGAAGCATCTTCTACTGTCTTTTGCATTGCTTTATAAAATGATGATACACAGAATTAGCTGTATGGGTATCAAAATAAGGAAGGAATGCTAAATAATTCTTACTTTTTAGACTTCTGTAATATCATCTCAATGTAGAGGCCATGAGCATGACCAGGCTGGGCTGGAGCTGTGTATTGCTATTGATGAAAGTGAATTAATAAAACTGCTGGACTATGAGCCCTGTGAGAGTGCAAGTTTCTGCTGCTCTGCTATAAGCGTAAAGGAAATATTTCCTGAAATACCATTTCTCTTTTTGCTTAGGCTTTTTGTGAGAGAAGTAGCTTGCTGTAGTTCACATGATATTAATTTCATGATTTTCTTCTTTCTCTTGGAGTTTGTATAAGGAACGAGGTAGTTATCCTTTAACTTACCAATTAAACTTAATTGGGTATGGAACTGTAGGTGTTTACTCAGTGGTTGAAAGCAAACAGATAATTTTACCCGTTGTGTTTTTATTTTTATTTATTTATTTACAACATCGTTGTAATTTTCCCCTTGTATACAATTTTGTTCATTTACGACACAGTGACTGTTTCTGAAAGCACTAGTACTGGGAGAAACAGAGGAGGAAATAATCAAAGGGCCACATGAATCAGAGGTGTTTCACTTTCTACAGATTTCTACAACCTTTTGTCTTCAGAAATAAACACATACTTTATGAGGCCGTGAAACTAAAAGACAATAAATATGTTGTTATTTTTCTGAAAGTGTGCATGTTAACTTAAGAGGAAGTCCTGGCTGAGTTACAGATCCTTGAAAATAATGACCCACGAGGAGACAGAGCTCAGATTTTATTCAGTAGAGTGGTTACTGAAGTTATCAACTATAACTGTACACAAATAGTGACTGTGTATGTATATATAATGTCATTTGCATTTTAAATTTGTCTGGAAGAACCTTGGGGGCATTTTGTTTTCTTCTATTCTAAAAATCTGAATAGCACCTGTAATTAAAGGAGAAAACTGAGCCCTAGAAGCTAGGTAGGACTTCAATCTATTGATCTGTGTAAACCCAGCTTACGCTGTCAGGGGAGAAGCAGTCAACTGCTGAGCTGCTTTGTCGCTGACATAAGCTGAGAGAGGATTTTTTTTTTTTTTTTTTGTCTATACTGTTTATACACCAGTCTATAGACCTGCTGGCTGGTTGAATTTTAAAGAGTGCGGAGGTTTAAAGACTTGTCCCCTGAGGGATGCTCCTGCCAGTTGGGAAGCGAGCTGAGGCTGCTCTGCAGAAGTTGCGTGCACGTGTGCTGGCTGGGGGAGGGCTGGGGCAGAGCTGTCCTGCAGCTCAGCCTGGAAAACTCTGCAAAACATACCCATAATTTTCAGGGTCTTTAGTCAAAATATTGAGCTAATACCTTTGGGTTTTTTTATTTTTGTTTTCTTTTTCTGGTGTGATAATTTATTCTGAGAGAATACAGTGGGGGAAGATAAATGAATGCATTTCCATACCCAATTCTGAGGCAGTGCAAAGCTTACTAGACAGCAATTAAAATCCTCGGTAGCAAGGAGAAAATTACTTCCTATAGAGTGAGAATGGGTGTGGATTCGAAAAGTGGACTTAAGCAGAGTATAAAATACCATTTGTTTGGAATGGGAAAAACGAGCTTTATGAGGCTGAAGGTGAGAGACTGGAAATGTTTAGGAAATATCTGAGTTAAAAAGTTTTGATAAGCCTGTTCTGCTCACTTTCTTTTGTTAAGAGTTTATTATTACTACTACCAGGATCATGTATGCTTATTCCCTGCCTACAGAAATTCAAAAGTTTACCTGCTCTGTTTGTATTTTGCTTCTTACTCTTCTGCAGTGGCCTCTCGGCAGTCAGAATGGTGCTTGAGCAGTTTCTTTTGGAGAACATTATATGTACTGCCATTGTTCATAATTAGGGTAACAACTTTTCCCAAAACACAACATGTGGCTTTCATACCCTCCTTTATCTGTGCTGACAAAGTAAAAGATCCAAGGATTTCTTGAAGTCGAAATTCTAGAAAAGTTAACTTTTCTATTTTGTACTGTATGATGATGTACTGGGGCACATCCTGTACCTTTAAAATGTTGCAACCAACATATACGTGTTGTACTCGGAGACGTCTTTTTCTGGAACTGTTCTTCCCTTGGTGATTAACTTTCATGGGTTCTTCATGTTTTACACTATCCACTGAGCCAGGCAAATGTTTGAAGTAAATAGTCATTGTTGTGTGTAGGAATTTAAATACATAATTTCCCCTAATGGGAGTTGACTGTTCAACATGCAGTAAACAGAGAGCTCAGACTGGGGAGTGCTTACATCTTAGATCACGTTCTTAAACTCCCAGGTGGAGCTCTGGAAATTTGCGATCAATACGCAGTTCTCTGAAAACAGACACATTATGGGATAACTCCTGTGTACAGCAGTATATGTCTGTTGGTGTGCTGCAAAAAGGGTATTCTGTAGCTTTGACCAACTATGTTGATGTCGACTGTCTGCTTCGCGGAAGCGTTTCACAGAGGGTTTGCTTTCGCCGTTGAGAGCAAGGAAATAAAACTTGGGGGGTTTTTGAGTCTTGTAAAGTCATTGTATAATATTTACTGCTAACTGATCTGGTAATTCAGGGTTTTTTTAAAGAAAAATGTTGACTAGTTTGAGAGCATTTTTATAATTTAATTAACACATTTTATTTGCCACTAAACAGCTTCTTAAATAAAATTCTGCAAGGTGGAGTGACATTATCCTTTCATATTATGGTACAAATGTAGATCTGATGGATTTCCCCCTGCTTTCTCTTCATTAATAACAAAGCTTGCTTGTGAAACCCAAAGGGTTAATCATATAAATGTCTCCTTTGGACCAGCAGGCAATTTCCATCATTTTTAGCATTTGACTATGAAACATGTATAGAGTTGTTATACCTCTCTGTAATTCATTCTGCTGCCAACTTCATTCCCTTTTCTCTGCCTGCATTTTAATTGAAACAACATTTGTATTTTTGAGCCAGGATCTGTCAGAAGTCCCTGTGGCTAGTCTGTGGTACAAGTAGCAGCAGACGTGGCTTGCCCATATGGTGTGGTGCTTCTTGTAAAATCCATATGGCCTTGTTGAAGGGAATCCCAGCGGGGATGTGAAGGGTGTTAATACCCTTCAGGCCAGGCCTTTCCCTCCTGGGGCTTCTATGGCATTGTCTTTGCAATCTGCCAAAGCACAAACTTAATTCCTTTTTAATAATCAATTATTTCAGTCCAGGAACATATACTGTGTTTTTTGCAATCATATATTCCTTGAACTTATTCTTTGTCATGAGTATTTTTGGATATTTTTTTTAAAAAGCAGTGCTCTCAAAGACCTTTTCAAAAATCCTAACTTTATTTATTTTACTTATGTTTGCAGGAAGTGCTGAACAGTGTTCCAAAGTTCTGCTTTCCTTTTGACATTGAAAGGTATGTGGTACAATTTTGGCTTATTTAAAAATACTTCACAGAAAATTATATTTAGCATAATTGTAAGGAAAGATTTTAGGAAAAGGAAAAAATATCGTTCTCTCTAAACTTGCACCTGCAGATGAGAAGAACATGTTCTTTGTTGTTCAAATAAGTATGAAATCACTAATAGGAAATTACCCCAACAAAATACATCCTTACACAATTTTAGGGATATCTCTTTCAAGATTCCAGCTTCTGGTTTTGTCTATTATAATTGTAAACACCATCTATGTTAATATAAGGATATAACACATTTAGCTTCATATGGCAAGCATCATAATAAAATGTCACGGTGCACCAGGATATGAAAACTCACCAAACAGTACTGAAAAAATGTTTGGAGTCAAAGAAATTGAGACTTTAATCGCATGGAAGTAACTGAATATGCAATTGATTTTTCTCAGAGAAGAATCAAGACTATTATTTATAATTAATTAGCCCTTACATTTCTTATATCAGTTATGGTGTGGCTTCCATATAATGCTACCAGTTGTTAAATTGTTCATATATAACATATTAATTAAAATATCTATTTAGGCTTGTAAAAATTATTAATGGAAAACTCATGGTGTCTGAATCAGCAAAGATTGAATTAGAAGCTAGATTTGCATAATTAATGAAAGATAGTCCCAGGTAGTGTGAAGCCTGAGCTGATTTCAGAACAACATTGGCATCAGTTGTAGATGGAGACTCAAAGATGAGAAGCATCTATCAGATGCAGGAGGCTGCTGTCAGTGGAGTAAAAAATGGTATGTGTATAGAGAAAAGAAGAGATACTTTGCAGAAAAACAGTCTGGCAAAATAAAGTTCTTCATAAACACAACTACCCTGAAGTAAACTAGATTCATTTAGCCTTTTATAGCTGAACTTAATTAAGTTGTTTGGGTTTTGAACTGGTTAAGCTCACTGTCCTGTAAGCTGTCTTAATGACGTAACTAATACGATTGTCAGTGTTGGCTTTAAAGCATTAAAGTCTTTAATGTTCTTAAGATATGTACAGAATTCTATTTAAAATTGATAATGAAGATGAGTAATGGAAATAAAATTTGAGGATAACAGAAAAAGGTGAGGTTCTGTTGCTGCCATCCAGTGGCAAGAAGATAATCAGTGGCAGCAAATAATTATTTTCAAATAATTTGTCTTGGCGTTAACTATTTCTCTTGAACCGTTCAGAAGACAGTTACTTGTATGAAATGGATAAGCTTTATTAATAAACTGTGGGAATACAGGAATTCATAGAATATGTAAGTATGTGTTTTAGCTGATTATCCAAAGGCAAAAAAAATACGAAAGCAAGCAAGAAAAGAAAGTTATGGGATGTGTGTTGTTTGTCTGTGCCCATCTCCCCGACATGATGTTTTACTCTTTGCCTCATCCTTGACTATAAAGCAGTGATCTCAGAGGTGCAAAATTTCTACAGATTTCATAAAAACTGGCAGTTGGACTGAAGAAGGGGAGGTTCTTGAAAGCTAAGATATGCTGACTGGCAACAAAATCGTCGTGTTTGTTCAGTCCTACTGCTGAGGCAGTACTGTGTTGTCTTTAAAATCAGCCCCTGCACTTGCGGCTTCTTATGTAGTTGGAGAACCAAAGGTAACGCGGGATCATGAGAGCTTACAAGAGCAGACCAGGAGGAGCGGCAGAGCTATTGTCGGGAAAGGACAGAAATACTGGAAGCTCATTCAAGAAAGCTGGCAACCATTTACTGCCAGGGTATTTGTGTGAACAACTTACTGTGTAGTTTGTTTACCATTTACTACTCAATTCAACATTTTCTATAATGTAAACGTACATTAATACTTTTAAAGGAAAACCATTTGTGTTCTACTTTCTCAGTTTTACTTTTTGTTTTGAAATTTGGACTGATAAACAAAAGGATTGAGAAAAACACTGCTGTGGCTTCTTTTTATACAGCTTTTTTCTCATGGACATTTAATATGTGACAAGCATTTTGGTTTTTTTGTCTAACCATAAATGTGCATTCCATTTTTCTGGTAAATATACATACATAATTTTTTTTTCTCTTGTATAGAGGGTCATGGTAGACCATACACCTAATACCCCCAAGTGTTTACAGGCTGTTTCAATGACAATTTCTGTACACAAAGCTTTGATTCAAGTGAAATACATGTTGTACTCCAGAGAACATAATTTCTCAACCTGTATTATGTGTACTGTACACATAGAAACTACTTCAAGTTGGAACTGATCCTAGTAAGAGCCAGAAATTACCGGTGCAAAAGTGGTAACTTCCAATGATGCTGCTGATTAAGATACTTAGAACAAAAAAAATGTGCCTCTGTTCCTTAGATTGCTTCTGGATTCCTACTGTACAGCAGAGTTGGAGAGAATGGAGTGTCTTTTCTATTAACTAGCTAAATAAAGCTCATTAGAGTAAGAAATCTGTGTTTTTCAAATTATAGAAATAGGGAAGTTAAAGCACTGTTGAAGTACGGTGGTAAAATCATTGTGACTTGTTTTCTTCCAACTTACCTGTATTAATTAGTGAATGAATTGAAAAGGAAATTAAATGAGAACATGCATTTAATTTTGTTTTATTTGCTTTGCTACAGTGATTGTCAACAGAGATGCAGATTTAGTTCTCACTATTTGATGTTGCTGACATCATCTCACAAGACATACTTAATTTCTTATATGCAGCTGTTATAAATAACTGTATGCTACGTGTTCTAATTATCTCAAGTACATACTGTGAATGGTGATTAAAAATCTAGAGGTAACTCCCATTAAATTGAAACTGAAAGTCAAGCCAAAAAAGGCACAATGGTGTAATGTTTTGACCCTGAGTTAAACTTTGAGTTTTGTATATAATTTTTTTATTGAAAGCAAGCACATAATTTTGTTACTGCTGGTTATGGCTTAACCCATGTCCTTTTTTGTGAATAAATTATTTTGAGCTTAATAAATGGCACAACTGTATAACAGTCTAACAGTTTGCTTGTAGATATTTTCGAATATGTGCCTTTTCTCTTCTACAGAATTCCTTTCTCTATTTCTTTTCATATGGAATAGGAGGATTTAACATTTGAGACTGTAGAGATTTTAATTTCCTTTTAATGTTTGCTAAACTGATATTAATATATTAGAAAAAAAGCACTGTCGTGTTCCTTGAATCCTTTATGCAAATTCTGCATGGTTTTGTTTTGTTTTTCCACTGGTTGTCTGTATTTTCGCTCTCAACCCAGAATTCAGATGTAACTTTGCAGAGAGCCCACACCTCAATCTCTACATCCATCAGTTATTTAGCTGGATGATGACTAATGAGCATTCAACTTCTCCTCCTCTTCCTTTTGGACCTATTTCAGATTTAATCC
Source organism: Baryphthengus martii (assembly GCA_013396935.1). NCBI lineage: Eukaryota > Metazoa > Chordata > Aves > Coraciiformes > Momotidae > Baryphthengus > Baryphthengus martii. The sequence continues at coordinate 229,370 of VWZK01009604.1, forward strand.
TAAATTGTGCTACATCACTGGTTGACCTCTCAATTTTATCTAGGCTTTGAATCTCTCTCATTTGTCTCCAGCATGAATACTTTGTCTGTCTCCTTCTGTTCCTTTGTCTTTTCCCTTTCAGGATGCATTTCTTCTGATGAATGTGTAGCACACATGGCTTTTTAGCTAAAACACTTTGGAAAGTGCCTGTAGGATCAGCATGGAGACAACGATATGTACCTCATTAATTTCCCCTGTGGTACTCACTGCATCACAGAAATGTGTTATATTTTGGAGCATAAGAAGTGGCAGTGCTGCTGCTGCTATAGAAGGTTTCTCATTAGCAGTAGAGTATTGCTCAAGTATGGGAATTACTGTGCATATTATTTAACCTATAATCTGTTAGGGTCAATGAGTAATAATGGCAGGAATGACTTTTTCATTCCTGGCTAACACTGTTTAGGTATCTCTAGTGAAAGTCTGTGTGTAGAAACACAGCTATGATCAAAACAAGTGCAAAACAATGGCTGTAGAGATCATTGGATTTGCAGATCGTTTGAAAGGCAGTTATATCTTAGACAAAAAATTTTGCTTCAAACTACATAGTTGAGAATGGAAAATAAATAAGTGAGAAAGTATTTCAAGCTGTACAGTTGAAAATAAGCTATTGCGTTTCTTGTATGCTTCAGTCATTCCAATCCCTTTGCAAAATGGGTTGTGAACAGAAGAATGCAGCCAGCAGTTTTATACAATTGAGTTCTTTCCATTCTTTATCTCGTGGTATTATGGTATCTTTGTGTGTATGAGAGAAGTCTCATACACAGGACAGGCTGCAGCATGTGTTGTGCACCATGGAAGAGTATAACTACTGATCTCAAGTGTGGGTTATTTGGTTTCCACGTGTGTGCAGAAGTGCACCCGTCTGAAGGGAAGCATGGACACACAGAGGGAGCCGTGGTGTCCTTTGATAGATCCTTGGCCAGGTAGGACAGCCAGGGCCCCAGGACAGAGCAGACTTATGTTGCTACTTAAATACACCCAGTGAGACTCTTTACTAACTCGTTGTGATTTCTTGCAATGCTTTGATTATTTTGAAAATGCAACCCCAATTATAAGCTAACTGTACTTCCTGTTTGTGGGAATTTTCTTACTTGGTGGTAGCTTTGTACATTTTCATACCGTCTGTGGCTTTCTTCCTGTTCTTTTCTTTCTGATTTGTAAGCGTTTGGGGTTTCTGGGAAACAGAGCTCAAGTCAGATAACTAAGGTAGAGCAGAGGATCACTCCACACAGGGAGCCTGAGCTGTGGAGTCATGGATCACGGAGTGGGTTTGAAAGTGGAGAACACAGTCCCTGAAGCTTAGATTTGAGGATAGATACTAGCTGAAGGAGACAGCGCAGCCTATCTCTCCAGTCTATCAGCTTGTACCACTTTCATAACATCTGATTTTCAAATGCCTGCTTGAAACGGCTTCTAATCTGTTCTCTGATCTGGGGAGAATTGGAGTGAATGAGTGGTGGGGTTTGCTTTTCAGCATCACATTGGGAGATAAAATACCTTTTGAAATTTTCAGTTTTAGGTAGCAGCTGCCAAATCTGATTAAAATCAGAACTGTGTACTTCGGTTACATTGGTCAAGTATGGATATGTGGCACTTTATGGTTAACAATCCTAGTAATGGAGTAGTCATTTGTCTGGCATACTCATACACGTACGTTAAAAGCAACACCTGCATAGATGGGCATCTATTAACAGTTGCTTTTTTGTGAATTACAAGTGATCTCTTCAGGTTAAGACAGTGCATAGAGATCCCAGCTTAACCGTGCCAGGTGTTTTGCTATGTAAGAAAAAACCAGTTGTGGCTGCAGAAGGCTCCGAGCCTAATGGTGGGACATAGCAGAGCAGAGAGGGGCTGGAAGCTGGAGACGGCCGAGGTCACTGCATGGTGTGATTCCCCACTGAGCAGCTGCTGCTAAATTACTGTGGAAGCCCCTGACTATGGTGTGGGCAGGGGTACTAGAGCCATGTTTCAGGGTTCAGTGGTGATCTGCTCTCAGGAATGAAGAGGAAAATTCAAATAGGTGAAATAGAAAATTGCATCATTGGCAGGGGAGTACTAGCGTGGTGTTATTGATGGTTCTCTGTTGTATCAGGTGTAACATACAGGCAGCGTGCTGGCTACACAGAACCTGGAAAATGAAGTACTTACTGTGTTTAAAGAGCACATTAGGTTGTTCCAGGCTGTTGAAGGCAAGCGAGGAAAATGCTTGTTTTGAGTTTAATTACTTCACTAAAAAAAAAAAAAGGCATTCATTATCATGGGTTTTCAGTGATTATATTGGACTAAATGTATTTTGTAGTGTTGTATGTGCTCAGCACAGACTTTGTTTCAGCCTAGTCACGGTGTGTTCACAAGGACCAAATTGAAATGTGAGAGACTCTGCAGTCTGTGTAGTGGTACTAATCATTAGTAACTAATCTTTAAGCTTTTGTGTTACATGTGTTAAGCAGCATAAAGTGCATGTGGTGCCCCATGTAACTTCTCTTGCCCTTTGATCATATGCTACTTTCTTATTTCCTGGGTGAAATTTTTTATAATTTATTTTGATGGGAATTAAAAAAAAAAAAGTCAAAATGAACCCAAACAAAAACTGACTAACAAAACACCCCTCAACCCATATTGCAGGGGAAAATTAAAAAAACATTTTGTGCTCTTAGACCGGAAGACTGTGAGATCTGCAGTGGTTCTCAGATTCTCTGGGAATTCATTTTCAGCTTAGCATCTAAGATTGAACCACACATGACACATTAATCACAGTGCTTACTAGCAAGTGTGTAGGTATTCTGCTGTAGAAGATCATGTAAGAATGGGAAAAGAACAGCGGAAAATAGAATTACAAGCAGAACGGCTGCATTTTATGTTTTTAAAATCTCCGTACATTCACTGTCATAATTTTGTTTTCATTTGGTTTTAATTACATCTTTAAAGGTCACTTCCAGCTGAAACCATTCAATGACTCATTCTATGCCACACATTACCTCTCCTGGCAAAAAATGCCAGGCCTACCTAAAACTGGTTTTCTTTGGGAGATTTTGGAAAAGCACAGTGTGTATTTCTGTGACTAAACTTCAGAGACGGTTGGTTGGTGTTCCAAAATGATTGCATTGAATGCGTTTTGCAGTTCCTATGAAGATCACTGAAGTCTGGCCACACTGAAAAGCAGATCTGTCCTATGTGTTCAGTGATCCTGTGTGTGAAGCTGACAAACTGCAAAAGAGACAAAGGCACCTGGCTTGAGAGTGTAAAGGACCTAAGAGATGTGTCGTGGCAGTGAACATGCCATTTCTTCTTAAAAAGAAATTGGGAAAAAGTTAATACTGTCAAGTGGAAAGTGGGGATCAGGAATGGAGGTTGAGACTGGGACCTGGAGATTAGCATGAGGTGACACTGGAGGGGAAGTAGAAATGGAGAACGAAATGCATTAGCCTGCAATGCTGTAGAAATGCTGGCTGAGCAGAGCTTGGGGATAAGAGGAGTTGAAACATCAGGCAGGGAAATTTTGTGTAAACTTCCTCTGTCTCCAGTGGGTACATGTTTTGATATAGTCGTGAAGATACTATTACGTACTATTTTAGCTCTCATGCTGTTAGTTCTTGATTATTTTCTGGCATTTGCATTTCCAGAGCCAAAAAAGTTTGCACTGGAAAATTAACTTAGCAACCAATTCTTTGCTGGACAATGTGTAGTGCAAAAAAGGGAGGAAAATATGTATGGGTGCATGGGAAGAGTACAGCTTTAACCAATCAAGCTATTCTGAAGAGGGGCACACACACACACGCCCCAAATCCCCTTATTTTCTAATGGCTATTTTGAGCTAGACCTGTACTATGATATTCAATAAATTATTTGTAGAATTTTAAACCTTTGTTTTGGTTAGTGTTTTCCACTGTTGAGATGTGCTCAGAGGCAGCAAACTGACAGGCTTTTACTGGTTCTGCATAGGCTTTATCTAGGAGAAGACCTTATGAAATTCCCGTTCCATTCAAACCCTGCATGAGATGCCATGGAGCATGTCAGCTGGAGCATGGGGCTGTGGCAGCAGACAGAAGGACCTGGGCTTTTCTGTGCTGAGATGGAGTGGGTTCAGGGCATAGCCTTGGATAGTGGGAAGGGAGAGTAGGATAGTGAGGCTTGAGAATGAAAATGCTTGAGACTAATGACTTAAATGCTGATGTTTTGTGTGATTTAGTGGTTTTATGCTCTGTGTCTCATTTTTCAGGGTGTCCCAAAACCAAGTAGGACAGCATTTTACCTTTGTGCTCACCGACATTGAAAGTAAGCAAAGGTTTGGATTTTGCCGTTTGACATCAGGAGGCAAGGTCTGCCTCTGTATTCTAAGGTAAGTCGATATAAGAAAAACTGAATCACAGAGTGAATAGAAGAAAAACAAGAAAAAAGACTCTTTTGTTAATTACTAATGTGTTTTACTTCTTGATCAGAGTATCATTTCTCTACAACAGTGTTACCATTCATTTCACATGAAAAGTGGTCCCAGGCTCCATGTGATGGTGTTTTTGTGTGAGGCTAAATAATTCTATTTAAATAACATGAAATTTCTGCTTAAAAGCAGAGAACAATGCACTGCAGCTTTAGAGACTTTAAATGTTATGGGGATATTTTTACTTTGTAATGAGACCTTTGACAATTATCCAGTCCATTTAACAATGAAGTGCACTGTTCTATATTCCTCTTCTTAGAAATATGATTTGGGGATTTCTCTTCCATGTTCTTTGGCCAGACTATATCTAGTATAGAGAAGGGCCAGAGCCAGATAATTCTGAATAAAGAGCATGCTGCTTTGTTGCAGAAGAGATATTGATGCTGGAGAACTTGACCCTGGTAAAATACTTTGTTTCTCCTTCTGCTTTTTATATCTTCTCCCTTCAGATAATTGTTTTGGTAATGAGAAAACCCAATTGTTTAGCTGCCCTAAACCCCTTTAAATCAATTAAAAAGTGGAGTGCTTTAATTAAAAAGTAAATTTGCAACTGCGGTTAAGAGCCTAGCATCCTGTGATAGCCATAGAGAAAATGGGAACATCCAGTTCAGCAGCACATGAGAAGAACAAGATTGAGTAAAATTGCCTTTACAGTGAGAATCCCTAAAAGCAAGGTGAAAGAGGAGCCATGTACTGCTAAAGAGCCAACCCCCTTGGCAGTGGAGGGGCAACTTGGAGAATTTTCAACCAAAAGTTAGGAAGCTAATGGAGATAAGCAGATTATCGGGTATTTGGACAACGTGGAATTTAGGCAGTGTTGGAAGGTGTCATTAGGATAGACAGCATGAGTTAGGGAGACAAACCCAACATTGACTTGTAAAAGAGAACATGTGGAGGGGAAAAAAAGACCAGACGATATAGAAGTAGAACTTGTAGAGTAGTGCTTAAAATTGTTGGAAATATCCCATCAATACCTTTGTGAGCTTTTGAATGGATTCCAAACTAATGTTTAGCGCAATTGCATTGGATGTTTTTGGGCAAGTAGTGTAAAAGTAAGTATTTGCTGTAAGTATTGTAAAAAATAATAATTACTACCATATAATGAAAATAGGAAAATGAAAAGAATTTATTCTGGAAATTAATTGACTTTCTGTGATCCTGACAATACTTATCTAATAGTACTTCAGATTGATTTAATTCTTAGGATTTTGAAGTGTATAATACTTAATACTTTTCTCTGTGACACCTTTTGTTGATGTGCCTTAGTCCCAAAGGGAGAATGTACGTGTATTCTTTTAACTCCTTTCTCTGAGTTAGCATCTTCTTCCCTCATCAAGTAGAAGGAAAATTTTTTACTTGTACTCTTATCATTGTCTGACTGGCTTCTAATGCTGTAATAAGAAATGTTTAGTCAGGTACGCACACTCAAGTACCCGCACTCAAATACTGTATGTAGTGCTGCAAAGCAAAGGACACAAATTCTCAGCTAGTGTAAATGGGTATTTCTTTCAGCATTTTCCCACAGACATACATCAGCTAAAGATTAGTCAACTGTCTGTTACTTGATAGAAATAACTAGAAAAATGAAAAGTGGCAAGCTATAATTTTGAACCAAACTGTAATCAAAGCACTGCCTTTATTGCACTTACTGTGACAATTTCAAATTCACAATGCATAACTGAATGCATAGCAGCACTAGCTTCAGAGCCTTGTGCTTCTAACTTAGTCCGTTTCTCTCCGTTTTGTTTGTTGTGTTTACCTCAAGCAGAAAGAATTCATCACTATTTCCATCTAATATATTCTAGTGTCCACGCTTGTTGATCTTAAATTAACCAAAACCAAAGAAATCTTAACAAATGAATGCTGTCTTTTTATACAGAGTGTGTGTGCATGTTCACACTTGCACTCTTCCATATATCAAAATAGCATCAATTTGTACTCACTGCAGGTGTATATACATAATGACTCTGATGTATGAGCAATTCAAACTGCTTGTCTGTCATAGATATGTATAAAATAATGATAGACTTTTATATAAAAAACAGAAATGCAGGTGTATATAAATATCATGTCTAGCTACACATCTAAATATGCACATATATGTGTATCACCTCAAACAAGAGGAAAACATGAAGATTGCTAACTGGGGCTTTAACAAAAACAATTAGAGATAGTCAAATACAGAAAAATTGACTAAATTAAATGGTCATAAATAGCTGAAATCTAAGTAAGCGTCTCTGAAAAGAAGAACAGGAACAAGCCAGTCAAAGTAATGAGAAGGAAGTGCTGTAGAAATTTGGGTAGACTGATAAGCGAGGAGCAGAACACAACTTTTCTCTTGTGACTGTATTTTGTGGATGGTATCAGGCCATGTGTTAACCTATGTCAAGGCTACTAAAGACAGGATTTAAACTATTGAACAGGATTTTTAGCTGAAAACTGAAGAAAATGCTGCTTGTCCTCAGGTTAACATCTTGTGGTTTATCAGACTTCTTTCTATAATTCATTCTTCATCTGAAACACTAATTAAAGGAAATAATCTCTGAATTTGCAGCCACATGATCCTGCTTTGAACTGGATAGTTTGAAACAGAAAATATACTTGTACATGTAAAATTCTTCTGTAAGGTTTATGGTTTTTTTCTGCATTTTATATACACATGTATATGAATTGTGTAAACAGAGTTTTTTCCAAATCAGAATGCTTTGTTCGAGGTTTACAGAATGAATAAAAATCCCCCAAGGCAGCAATCTCAGGCATTTTTGTTTGAAGAACTTAGTAGTGAAATATTGTCTAAAATGATCATGCTGACCTTGACTTCAATTGCCAAATTCAAAGTGTGAGTGAGTGCAGAACAATAGTAAGATGAGAAAATGAATCTTGGATTGCTCTCCAGAAGTTTTGTGTGATTACTTTGCAAGTTTCTTTATTTTTTAATTTTTCTTTTGGTATTGCTTGTTTGTTAGTTTTTGTTCTGTTTGTTTTTGTTTTCTTTAAACTGTATGGCTTTGTGAAGTGCTCAGCATGAATCCTGCTGTGTCACCTCCTCCCTCTCCACAAATGGTTGAGCTAATGGTCTTGTAAGAATGAGGGGTACCACAGAAGTAATATTGTAGTATACCTTGTTGTGCTTATATGCTAAACTGGATCTTCTAGTTTTACTTTTTTATATTTTAAGTTAAATAATAATTTTGCCATTTGAGATTTGAAGTGACACAGTAAAAACTTCAGTATTCACTTTTTGAGTAATAGGAGACTTAATTCTTCAGGGCATCACTTCTAAACATCACTGCTGTTTACAGTAGAAATAATACTTTCTTACTTTATTTTTGAATTATCTGAACAGTTTTAGTATAAAGTGCAAATAATTTGACTTAAATCTGTTTTGTTAAAAATCTTGAAACTATTGATCGACTCTGAGGTTGACCTTACATATTCAGAGGAATGCAAAATGCATCATTAAAATACTCAGTCTTAGATTTCATTAATTTTATGACTGTAAAATTGTCACCTACATTTTTAAATGAAATGCTTTAATGAGGAAGACAGGTTTATGTGGTAAGCCTTTGTAGTTCTTCAGTTCAGACCACGCTTGAAGCTTTCTCACCCTTCCTTTAGGCAAATCCCTTAGAAGCAGAGTGTTTCAATTTTACACGTTTTGTGTCAATTTTCCAGACAGAAAAGTAGCCCCTAGACATTAGACATTTAGCTACGGAAAGGCAGTTTCCTTAGTTTTATTTGATTACTAGAAGTTAGATTCCTGCTGATAGTTCAGGACTGTTAGTGGTTACCTGACTATTTGACAGAAAACATTTCCTCTCCTTTATTTAACCTTTGACTCATGGACGTAAAAGTTTTATCAGAGCCATAGTAGAAGCACCGGTGAGGTGGAAGTCTACTTACGACAACAAGGGTTATGCATGACTTTGAGTAAAAGTCTGAGCTCCTGCCTTGTGGCTCATTTGGATTAAAAGAAAATACTAAGAACATTTTTAATCAACCATGAAATATCTTGGACTCTTGGTTTTGTGACAGACAGTGGCTGTACTTTTAAATAAAGACCACTGTCATCTTAACTGGGGAATACATATCTCTTAAAACACTATGTTTTGATGTTTTTTTATTATGGGATATATGTTTTGTGGCAACTTCAGAGAATTTTTTTTATGTTGTTGGACGTTGTGGAATGTTTGTCTTACGTGTTTGTTTCTCAAACAGTTATTGATTGTAACATGAGGAATGGAAAGACAATGTGTACAATTAAGGAAAAATAAGCAAGAAATCAATAATGGTTTCATAGTTTAAGAATCTAAATTATTTTTATTTGAAGTTTAGGCTTGTAAATAAATTAAAATTGAAAATTAAAGCCCTGTTTTTCTTCTGTTTTATCTACTGTGGAGGGGCTTCATTGATAACCTTTTGACGTTTTTGTAAGACAGCTAATTAATTATGAAATACACTGCTCATAAATAATTTTATGAATACAAGTATGATGGTAAGGTTTTTCTTGTAATGGACTTGAATTTTTATTTTATCTATTGTTAAGGTACACATTAGTGTGACAGTTTTGAGTTAGGAGCAATATATTACAGGTCTCCTCTTCTAAATTCAGCCATTTCAAACCTATTATTTTGCAGACAGTACATTTCTGTATTGACTTAAAAAAATTGTTACCCAACCTAACAGATGTCCGTGGACATTGGTGTGCTGGACAATTTTTCAGTAAATAGACTAGTTTTTCTGTACTAAACAAAGATTAAATAATTTTGTAACATTTTTCTAACAGGGAGAGCTAAGAAGATTTTTACCTGTAATGCTTCTGGGTTTTAGCTATCACACACACAAGTATATTGGATAAAGATGTAAAGCCTGTATCGTAGGAATATTGATCTATGGATAAATCCAGAGAAGTCCAAATAAGTTAACAGAATTATTACCACGTGTGCTTGCAAAAATCACCCTGTAATATGAGAAAGATGTTGCTTGACAGCCTTGAGAATGTTAAAAATACAAAGAGCTTATACTTGCTCTTTGAATTGAGAATCTAAAATACCCCAATAGCTGCCTTTATTGTGAACAAATACAACTTGTGTTTATGTTTACTTTTGGATGTGAAGATGCATTGTGTAGTCATACACACAAATGCACTCTATGAAAACAACCAACGTAACAATTCTTTATTACACTGAACTAGTAGCGATTAGCAAATAAGATATAAAAGGAACCTTTTTGCTTTTCAGTAGATCTTTGTAATGTTTTATTGCAGTAAAAACTGTATAATTAAAAATATCAACAAAAACTTTTGCAATTAAACCGTGCTTTTGAAGAACTAAAGATAATGTGGAAAAGAAACAGAGGGCAGGTCTTAGTGGCCTGTGGTTTCATGCCGTATAGTGTAATGAAGTACTTGTTACAGATTTCTTATTTTTTCGGGTTTAAGAGGCACATTGAAATTATATTAACCTTCTGTCTGTGGTTATGAGGCTTAAAGCAATTATTTTTCCAGTCTTTCAGCTCAGAAAGAAACCTGTCTTTTTAAAACTCTGTTCAAATAGTCTGTTTTTACAGTGTTTTCTTTGGGGTTTTGTACATGAAGATGTGGAAGTGTATCATCAACCTGATTTTGCTAAGGGAAGGAATTCTTGTATGAGAACTCTGGTCAGCATGCCTTGCTGTATGAAAGAAATATCTCCCTTGGATTTTCTCTAGGGTTCATTAATTTCAGATAATGAATTTGACCTTTTTATGCATAGACTTAAAAACTGCCTTTAATTTTTCTTTTTGCAGTAAGAGGTGAGTTGAGATCATAGATACAAGAAAGAAATATGGTCAATATTTTATTGGAATAAGAGGATGTATTTTTATGCAGTGCTGTTCGTAAATGTTCATTATGAAAAATGAATGATCACATAAGATTTTAGAATATTCTACAGCAAAATATGCTAGACTGATGTACACTACTAAGAGGTGATTGGAAAAGACTGGAAAGCTCTTAGGTAATCTAACGCATTTGTGTGTCTAGTGTTATAAAAATACTTTGTGATTTATACCTACCTTGACTTGGACAAAGTAATTCTAGGCTGCAGTAACTCTGACATTTGCAGGTGCTCTGAACGTTGTGGTGAACAATTTTGTTTGCCTATCTGCACTGTATTTCAGCAACATGTAAAACCAGGTTAACGTGATTTCAGAAAATAAGAGAGTCCTAGGTGGCAGAAAACTAGATGTGCTAGGTGCTTT
>VWZK01009607.1:0-51109 GCA_013396935.1 Baryphthengus martii
GTGTACTGCACACAAGCATTTTTGGCAGACAGCAGCAATTCGGGTATTGGTGTCTGAAGACCAGCGCTGGGTCTTAACTGCAACTGCAAACCCGCTGACACAAAGGCACGTGTGGCTAAGGGCCTTTCTTTTTTCCTCCCCCTTTGCTTTCTGTTGTGCTTTACCTTGATGGATAGAGATTTGTCTGAATTAATTACATCCTATTATCATAAAGGTGGCTACTTTGTAACTGCTGGTATTTACGCTTCAGAAAGGCGCTGCTAAAAGATTGGCACATCTGTTGCAGTTACTGCTCCTCCCATCATTACATTTCAAAACCACAGGTGTATATATTCAAATTTGGTTTGGAAATCAGATTAATGTGCTGCGTTCTTGAGTCTTGGCCCTGAAATCAGGAAGATGCAAGTGTCAGAGACATATTTTTAAGCTTGCTTATCCTTTTCGCTCTTTTCCTTCCTCGTTGGGCTGGACCAAATCTAGACATTCAAAAGTGCAAGTTTCAACAACCTTCAACTAAACTTCTGTAAGTGAATGCAGCAGTAAATGGGATTATGGTTACCAGAGAAATTAGGTCTGGCTAGATTTTTAGAGATGCTAAAATTTCCACAGAAGCTGCCAGTTCCTTCAAAGATACGTGAACTGCCATGACTTTTTGAGCGTCTATAAAAATTGGAGCCTCTCTAGTCCTTGCACTGGCAAATTGAAATCTGTATACACTTTCTCACACAGTCCTTGGTTCAAGAAACATTTAAAGCAATGAGTAATCCTATTTCTTTTCAGCAAGGCATTTTATTTTGGTAGTGCCAAAAGGAAAAAGGCTTTACCCTGTGATGGGTCTTCATGTGGCAGAGAACTGGAGGATGTTATGATTTGCAGTTTGAAATCTCTTCTGTAATGACCTGCTTTCATGCTTGACTCTAGAGTGCGTAAGACCAAATTAGTTGGAATCTTAATAGTTAAGACTAAGTTCCTAAAACTTAAACAGCTATAGGATGAGTCTTCTTTACAATTTTCACAACTGGTTGATGTCTCACAGGTGCTGAGTGTCTGCTTCTGGCAGAACTGCGTGACACAGGCACTCTGTAGAAGATCAAAGAAGGCTTTATAGCCTATCTGTGGCAACCAGTTGCCAGCTCATGGAGGCAGCTGGCTACCTCTCTTGCAGTGTTTCCAATGAGTTATGGGATAATAAAATAAAGTTCATTACTAAAGGGCTAAAGTCATGCTCTGATCTTTTTTGAGAGCCTGCCTGAATTGTCCATAATCTTGTGTTTATCAACTATTGCTCAAGTTCATTTATTTATGTGTGACAAATAACCCTCATGTACGTTCCTCCAGTGATTTATTGTGCAATTGTTTTGCATTCCTGAAATGTAAAACAAACCATCAAAGTAGCACACGATGTAAGATATTAATTTTTAAGAAACAAATGGAGAATAATTCCTTGAAATGGACAATGCAAAACGTACACCAGCTGCTCATACACTATGATAAGATTTAAACTAAAACATTACAGCTCTGGGGAGCTCTCCATGAGAAGTGCAAGCTGGTTTATTGTGTCACTAGACAAAGATTATGCCACTTCATCACAATGTCACTTAGCTCTCCAATAATTCACTGTCCTGCCTTAAAGACTGGGCTGTTACTGGGCAGCTTTACTCTAGATTCCGTGTCCTTCATTGACCTGTAGTTGCTGGAAGTGGCTCGTGCAACCTGGTCCAGTTTCCATTATGGAGAGAGGGCTGGATGAGGAATCTTGTGTATGATGTCAGTGGTCATGTTTATTCTTCACTTCTTCATCCTTCACTGTCTTGTGACAGTGTCTGCACCAGGAAGCTGAGCTGCAATTAGGATACCGTAGGAAAGATGTGGACGTTGTACTGCTCTCTCCCAAGGTCTCTGGAGACACACAAGACCAGGCCTGCCCAAAGAGTGTGTCTGCTGTGCAAGGCGTTGTGTTTTTCTTTACTGGTTTTGCTTATCTCTCTATCCCAACGTAACTCGTGAGGCCAGGAAAAGCACATTGTGTTCACCTAGAAACCCATGGGCACCCAGTGTGCTGCACAGAGGGATTCATCTGAGAAAAGGCTGGGACCTTCTTCACGAGAATTATTTTTGAGGACCCTTGAATTAATATGACTCCCTCAGTCAGATCTATGTTATATTTGACCAATACGTTATATAGATAAATGAAATATTATATGGGCTGTACTGTTATGAGGTCTCTTGGGTAATCCAGGTCCTGACCACCAGGATAAGTGAGCAAGCATGTGGTGCTTATTGTGTTGCTGTCGATTGTACCACTGTTTTATTCAGCTCTATCCCAATCCCACCGCTGAGAGTGGGCACATTGGGAAGCCTGCTGGGGTTGTTGGGATGTGCCTGTGAGCTCCTAGGTCTGTGACCAGTTGCAGTGGGTCCCAAATTAATCTTTTCTTGCTCTGTCCTATACATTCTCCAGGGAGTTCACCCTGCAGCCTTTCCCTCGAGTAGCCCTTTTCTGAGTTGTCTCTTATATTTGACTTTAGTTATCCATGGAACCTGTGTCCCTCCATCAGGCTGGCTGAGATGGATCAGTGGGTCCACGAGCTGCTAAAGAAGGACACACCTACATCTCTGCTGGCAAATACAGGCACACATCCATATGAAAATACTCATGAACAGGCACATTCTGATAGTACACATCTATTTTCGTAGAAGCCAGATGAGAACTCTACAAATGCTCCTTGCCCACCCTTGCTGTTATGAGCAGAGTCAGTCTCTCAAGATCTAGGAAGCCTGTAGCGAGAGTGTCTCTGAGTTAAACAAACTAAATGGCTGGCTAACATTAATGTAATCAAGCTTCATCTCAGCAAGAGCTGAAACAATGTACAGAGCTCCAGCATTACTGGAAATTTGTGAAGTGAGCATGCTGTTTCTTGGTTGTTTTGTTCTGTTTAATACCAATTGTTTAGAAAATAAAACTTTTCTGAAAAAGGAAACCTGGAGTGTTTCTCCATCCCTACAGTTGCTGCAATAACAGGAAACAAAATTCACATATACAGAGCTTGGCAGATAAGAGCTGAATGGTGGTTTGTTTTTTATAGCTGGTGGCCAGTAAGCCAAAAGAAAATCAAATCGCTTTCCCCTCTAATTCACAGTGAACTGAGCCTCGAGTCCCCTGGGGCTGATGCAGGTACCAGCATGGAGCTCCCCAGGGATGAGACCTGTACGAAACCTCTCTCTTGAGCTGACCAAGGAGCTCTGAGTCGATCAGTTCACAGTCATGGGCTGGAAGCTGCAGCTACATCTGCGTAAAGTGATCCAGCCACTCACAGAGGGAAGGCAGGGGTGGCTCTGAGCAGCTGGCAGTGCCCCCCTGCCCCAGGGTTTCTCCCACTTAAGATCTGTTGCTTTTCTGATAAAATAGTGCAGCAGCCTCATGGTTCTATTAATGCCATCAGCAGCAAAGGAATTAAGAGAGTTGACCACTTACAGGTCTTTTTGGAGAGGTCAGATTGGGTTCTAGGAGATATCTCTCGGGTGGTTTCAGGCTATCTGCAGTCAGAGCAAAGGTGCTCTGTTCAAATATTCCAGTTTATATGTATAACTTTTGGATGAGAAAAATGAGGGTTTAAGATGCTTAAGCCACATTTCTACAGCACACCAAGGATTGTGCTCCACAGCTCACTGTCAGCAGCTACATAATTCTTGGCAGTTTCCCTTTAGGCTCCTGCATCTTGTCGCTTCCCTTAGATTTTCCATCTAGTTTCTTAGGTTAGTATGAAAGGTTTTGTTCCACGTTCATTTTCACAAAGCCTGAAATAATATCAGTGGATTTCATTTAATCCTTTCCTTTCACCTAGGTTGAGAGCTAATCCAGTTTTCTGACAGCACAATATTGTTGCCTAAAGCTGGCACCAGTAAAGCACATGCTTTCTGAGCTGGGACTTGCTCACCAGATAGTACCGATTGGTGATGGTGTACGCTACCATGTCAGTAAAAGAAATGTAAAATTACATCTTTAGCACAAAAAAGCAAAGCATTTTGAATGGTTGAAATGTAAGTGTGCACCCAAGAGGCAAACATTGACACATTTCTGGGGTTGTAATAGTGTAGGGAGCCTTTGCAAATAGGGACCTGTAGGAACTCGGGATTTCTGCCCCGGAGAATTTACTATTGAAGAAATCATGTACTTCTAGAATGTGTGTGTCTCACCCACAGGTCCAATCACATGAGGTGTTCTAAGGGCTGAAATTAAGCTTGGTGGGGTAGCCTTATTAAACCGTTTGCTGGTTGTTGCCTTCAGGCTGGGCTGCATTGCAGACATGTTTGCTGGCTACAGTACTTTGAACCAGTTTGCTTGTCTTGACACAGCAGAAAAAACCTGCTGGGTTTTTTGGGGGCTGGTGGAATACTTCGAATAACATCCACTGAGCTGTTATTCCTATCCTTATGACTTGCACTGTTGCTTAAAACACAGAGATGGAAAACTTGACTGTATTTAAAATGGGTTTTGTACATTTACCTATATGTATACACAGTGTTCTCTGACATGTTTCCTACCTGAGAATGCATCTTTTACCTACCCTTTATTTACCACCACAGATAAAATGTTTTTTCTCTCTCATGAACTGTAGAAACAAACTCCATTTAAATGTAATGATACAGCAGAAAGCAGCTTTATTACAAATGTTACCAGCACAGCAAATCTTTGACCACTTGTGAAACGATGGTCAATGTTCTGAGTGATACCTGGATCATTTGAGTTTTGATCAGGTGGAGAGTAACTCAGAAAGCTGCTTGTTGCCGTGACACATGGCTGAGCAATTCTCACCACATCTTATCAGGGAAATACCTACAGCCTGGCCGCTTAGTTGTTGTTACTTTTTTAAGTTAGCTGGGAAATGTGTCATCTTTAAATAATCTGTGGGAAGTATCTGAGCTGGCAGTATTGTTTGTGGAGGGCAACCCCTGCAAATGTTTGGCATCTCCAGTATTTGTGTTTATTGCTTGTATATGGATGGGGAGGTGTAAGCACAAATAACTGTTGTAATTTGGAGCACAAAGATATATATATCCTGAGGGCTTCTGAAAGCGTATTGGTTTGCAGGGATTTTCACACAGCCAAATCTCTAGACATTCACTGCAAGAAAATAAGAAAATAAGAAAAATAAGAAATA
Source organism: Baryphthengus martii (assembly GCA_013396935.1). Lineage (NCBI taxonomy): Eukaryota > Metazoa > Chordata > Aves > Coraciiformes > Momotidae > Baryphthengus > Baryphthengus martii. Next base: position 5,163 of record VWZK01009607.1, read on the forward strand.
AGCGCAAATCCTCACCGTGGGTCTCAGCACACAACTTCAGAGCAATACCTCTCTAAATGGTTCTTCTAGAGTAACCAGTTTCTACTCATCATGCTTTTTACTGGCTGTAAGCTTCAAACAACACCTTCACTGAGAGGAGTGCAATTAAATTGCCTTTTATAGATAAATATATAATATATAATTGTCTTCTGGGCAGCTAAAACCTGGCTGGAACTGAGTCAGCACTTCTGTGGTGATGCACAAGCTGGGCAAAAACCCGTTGCCACTCACCACAGTGCTGAGAATCCTCACCCAAAAAATCCAGGTGTTGACAATGTCAGAGAACTCTCGCTGCAAGTAACAAACAGCTCCACGAAAACAATTCTTGATTAATAAATCACTGGAAGCTTTCGTGATGCCCAGTTTAATAGAATTTAAAGATGAGGGAGGATTAAGTGAGTACCAGGAAACATCCTGCAAGAATTTCCCCGAGAGCACTACGGCAGAGGGAATGAAGCGGGAGAGGGAGCGGGTTTATGTTTGCAGCTGAGGAATGTGGTGCCTCTGAGGGGTGGTGCGCACTCTCGCTCGCCGCATCGCACACAAGCGTGGCTGGGAGAAACTGAGGCTCATCGGGGAGCGAGCAGGCAAATCCCACCCTGCATTTGATTCGTGAGTCACTGAGATGCACTTGGTTTCACGTCGTTCTTGTCTCCTCTCTGGCAACAAAGCCCTCCTCTGCAGCTCTGGAATTAAGGGTCCGTTTGCTGGGTAGTCTCTGCAAGGGGCAGGATTTTCAGAGCTATGCTCAGAAGTAACATAACCCAACAACAAATGTCTTTTATAAAATATAACATTTTCCTGACCTGCTTGAAACCAGTTTAGTGACAGCATGGCTACCCAGGAAAAAAAAAACCAAAACACTCAGGACTGGTTTTCTGCATAAGCTAAATTAGCATTTTTATTTGAAGCATAAAGCATTTATGAGAAGCAACAGCTGTAAATATAAAAGGTAGTTAACCAGAGAAAAGAAGCATATTGCTTAAATAGGGAAGCTTGACAGAGAGTAAGTTGTCAAAAGCACAGTGATGCTTGAAAAATGCCATGAGAATGACAACAGCTTTCTCTCACAGAAGCAGAAGTGTGATTGTCCTGAGCTGCAGAATATAAGAATCTGGAGTGAATAATTCCCTCCCTTTTCAGACAAGCACTTTTTACTGCCAAAAAGAGACAACTGTACCACGGACAGGGGATGTATAATTACTCTGCAAAACTCTGACTAGCATTTTGTCTTCAGATACCAACTTTACACTGCCGCATCAGAGTCCTACTAACAGCTTTTTCATTAATGGTCGTTAATCTGGTGGCCCTATGGATAGTGCCAAAACAAATAAGTGCTTGTTTGTTTTTGTGGGTTTTTTTGATTCCCAAGGTGAGAGTGTTGTTACAAGAGTGGTACAGCAGCTATGCACAAGGTCCCAAAGGTACAGGAACGAACGGAATTGACCTATGAACTTGGGACTGGCATTGGGAAAAAGAAGGGGAAAGTGTTTGACTCTAAAATGCCACCAAACTATGCTAATTCTCCTTAATACTAATGTGACAGAAACATGGAAAAGGCTTTGCTTGTGAACAGCAGTACAGACACACTGCCCAGACCTTGATAAAATGTTCATGTGTATTCAACAAGCAGTAGTTCAGTCCAGATATATTTTTCCTGTCCCCTGTGCATCTGTAGCTCCTGTTATTGTATTAAATTGAGTAATTTTCTGGAGCTTTTTTTTAGTATTTATCCTTGAAATATACCTTAAGATAAGAGAGTTCTGGGCTCTGCAGTCAACAGGAAAAAAAGAAACAAACAAGGACGAAAGGATTCCTCTAAGGTGAAGAAGAGAGGTTGTGGGAGAGGAGGGGACTGAACCCACACCTACTGTATTTCCACCTTCTGCCTCACCCACTGAACCATCCTTCTTCATCTTCTTCCTTCAGGGCAGCTTTTCTTTCCCTCTAAGGGGTGAGGGAATTGGGAGCTAGCAATGCTTCTGGTTTCAGCAAGCCTTGGGGAGAAAACAAGGGTCCTAACTCTGTGAAATGGGTCTGGGCACACTCAGCATCCTGAGAGTGCCCAATTCCTTCATATATACACCTCTGACACAGCCTGGGACACGTCCCACAGCAGAACAAGGAACCTGACCATCCACTATGGGAATGTCAGTGAAGTATAGAAGTAATTCCTCAAACTGCCCCCTCTGCCCTCGAAATTATTACACTCACGCACATTTCGATAGCCACAAGTTAATTTTTGACCAGCTAGTAACACTGTTCTTAGACTCGATGATCTTAATGGTGTTTTCCAATCCAGGCAATTCTGTGATTCTGTGAAATGCCAGAAAGGGGCAGAACATTTGGTGGAAATTTGAAATATCAGAGGTGTCATGGTAGAAAAGCAAAATACCTCTGCATTGACATAATTTGGTGCTGTGAGCTGCAGTGTGCAGCTGCCAGTCCTTCTTATGTCTCCCATAAGACACAGCACCTCGGTATCAGTCACAGGGCATCCTACAGGATGAAGGATAACTTGGGAAAGAAACCTGAGTTAAAATGCCAGTACAGATTTAAAATCATAGCATTTCATTAACAAGATCCCTTTTTTCCTGGGTTAGAAAAGAATGGGATTAAATATTTTGCTTTCAACCAGAGCTCCGTTGGCAATTTTCAAGTGTACGGGTTTTCAGTGAAAAAGAAGAAAATTGCTCTGGATAATGAGTGAGTCATGGGGAAAAAAAGAAAACAAAACAAAAAAAAACAGCTATATTTTGCAACTAAAACTTTTTTTTTTTTCTTTTCCCCCATTAGATAATGTTTGTGATCAGCTTTAGCTGCAAGGGAACTTCCTGTTCCCAATACCCCAACTCAAAGGCAGATTGATATCAACGTGAGGTTTTGTTTGTTCAGAGATGTCAGGATCAGACTTTTAAGTCTGTAGAAACAAGAGGCTCTACTACTCTTTTACTTGTAGATGTACAACTGATGGATGTTCAGCCTCCAGGAGTTTAGATTAGTGAGATAAGGTTTCAGATAAACATCCAAATGTTTAGGTTTTTATCTGACCCAAAGCTCTGAACCTTTAAAGGATTACCCACCTCCAGGGATAATCCTGTAGTGATTTCAACACCTGTACTGAGTCAAAGTGAGTTCAGAGTCCCCTGGCCACAAGAAACGGTTCAAGCCCATCCTGTCATTTGTTTGGGACGGCTAAAACATGCTGTGTCAGATCTGAACACGATTAGCTGGGCACTCTGATTTTTAAATGACTCCATCACAGGATAACTCCCACTAGTCATCAGGAGGATCACTTATTACCAAAAAAAACCAACCCGTGGCACTATACTTCTGTGACCTAAATGTTTCTATGGTGAATCAGAAGTTCTAAATACCTCGCAGTTTTATAGCTGTTGAAATGAGCTGCTTTTCTGCCAGCATTTTGCTTTGGAAGCAGACTTTGCTGCCCTCTCTTGCAGTTACCACAAAAATGTGTTCATGTTGGCACAGAGCAAAGCTCCACCATAGGGGGACTGATCCTGAAAATTGCTGACCCCAGATCCAGAGCAAGATATCTCCAGAGTAGCCATTTCCATTTGTTGCTGCAAGTGTCTTAGTTGTATTTAGAGGGAACATTTTTCGGTCATGTTCCAGCATCTGCACAGCGCAGAGCCCACGGCAGGACAGGCTGTACCCACCCTCTCCTCCTTCCCAGGCTACAGCTTCTCCAGGTGCCCTGAGGAGCAGTTGGACTTTGGGCTTCATTCAGACTTCTCCTAAACGAAGCAGTAACTCTTATCAGGGTTACTAGAATTCTTCCAGCGTATCTGACAAGTTATTCTGGGGTTAGTTTCGGTTTCAGATGGTGCTTTGCAGGCAACCAGGAATTGGGAGGAAATGAAAAGTATTATGCCTAATCCTTTACACATACCTGTGCATAGATACACATACATGAGGCACATCGTTTCACTATGGATCTGAAAGTGCTTTACAAATGTTAACTGGTCAAGTCTCCTTTTCCTTATTAAAAAAAAAAATTAAATAAAAGATCAGTGGGTATTATTCTAACAACAGAATTGTAGACAGAGCCCTGGTGCCTTTTCGCAAATCCTTTAGCCTTATTTGGGTAGAGTCATCTGTTAGCCTGAAAGGAAGGCAGAGTTTTTTAAAAAAAGGATTGCCCAGTGGACTGAACTGTTGAATCTGTGTTTTCCTTTTTGAATCTAAGCAAAAAAAAAAAAAAAGTTCACTATTCTTCATTTAAGAAACTCACCTACTGTAGACTAACACATCTCTGGAAGCAACTACTGGCTTTGATCACTCTCCTGAAGTGCAATGGTATTTTAGGAAAAGTTGATCTTATTTTAATCACTGGTTCTTCAGCTCCCCTTTGTAATTAGAAGGAAAGCTTGCCTCAACAGTGCTCAGGTGGAATGCAGAGGTAACATATGATTAAACGGTGATTCTAAATTTAGCAATTCACCTCCGGAGAGCAAAGCAAGTATCGGGTGCAAAGTGTTTTCCATGAAGTCAAAAGACATTTGAAAGATGAAATTAATTAACAATGGCCTACATAATAAGCAAAGACAAAGGATGAAAAAAAAGTGAATTAAAGCCAGCTGGGATCTTGCTGTTGCATTCAACAGAGCTAGGCTTTCAACTCTCCATTTTCACATTGGCTCTCCTCTACAGATTTCATTTGACATTCATGATCAGGTGAGTTGCAGAGAATTTTATTGGTAAGGAAAACAAATACAGATTGGGTTTGATTTCCTACACCAGGCCTATCCAATTGGTCTGAAATAGCAGTTTCTCCCCGTCCTGTTGTGCATCCTACTGCTTGGTAACTTCAGACAAATGTTTTTAACAGAGTTCTGGTGATTAAGTTTTCCTTAATGTCTTATAAATCCCTGGAAGTGGAGGTGGATGTTTTCCTGGAGAGAACAAACTTGTTTTTCCATTTAAATAGAACTGTTCTCTATTAACTATGTTGATCTGACTACTGGCAAGCAGACCTCTGCAAATGTATGTTAGGAATGTTTGAACTTAGGGAAAATTAAGGTATGTTGCATCACAAGATCAACATCTAACATATGATGATGATGGTCTGGGGAGTATTTTCATTCACATTATTGTTATTATCATAGGATACCTATTGTTTGCATTTATGATTCATTAGTTATTCCCCCACAATCTCAAGAAATATTTATCTCTGGTAGGAATATAGGAAAAGTAAGGGGAGAAGTTCCTGCATGAATAGGCAGTGCTGTTTTCATTATATTTTGCAGTAGGCAACCAAATAAAATTAAGGGTTCCCAGATTTCCTTCATTTTCTTCAGCCAATGCTTTCCATACCTCTGTGATATTCTCACCAACCTGTTTCACCCTAGGGCTTCATGTCAAGTGAAATCAAACCCAATTGTACCATTACACCAGAGTGTAAATGCACAGAAGATTTGATACAAAGCCATCCACAGCTCTCTTCTGAAATTCTGCTGAGCAGAGTTTTGCCTCATACCTATTTGTGTTTGGAATTGTAGCTCAAAGATTTATTGGAAAAAAGGCTGTTTGCTGAAGTGGATTTTAGAGTCCACGCTACAAAATCCGACACACAGAGTCAGAACAGGCTTTCTGGAATCTGCTATTCAAATTTGGAATATTTTTATATTTTTTTTCCCTCCTGGAAAGAATAAAATGTGCAGTGTTAGATTTTACCTGTACAAAATTATAATTGGACCATGATAATGGTCTCCAATAGCAAAATATTGGTAGGAAATCAAATACCAGATGTTTCTTCCAACTGTTTTCAAAACCAGTTTGGAGTAGAAAGTGTTATTAACAACAAATCCCCTGAGCAATTAATTCAGGCGTTTGATAGATCACTTGAAATCCCTAGAGAGATCCAGAGGAAAATTTACAAGTTTCTTTATCTCAGAAGTTCTTGACTAGCTGCAGAAGCTGCCATATTTAGAGAGATCATAGGAGTGCATACGAGACAGATTAAGCTCAGGTTTTCAGAATAGTTTCTCCTCTTTGGCTCCTTGATTTCAACCTTTGCTGTTGGTGTGACAATTTCTTTGAAAGACAAGAATCTGTATAGAATTCCCTTCAATTCCATTTATTTCCATTTGCAGAAGAGCTGAGTGTGGGTCCAAAGGCCCCAGGAGCACATAAGAATGTTCATTTTAAACCTGCTGATTGGCAGGGACCAACCACCCAAATAATTGTGTTGCTGCAGCATGTTCTTTATCTGACATTTGATTGTTGGGGTTTCTTGAAATTATGATTTCTCTTTCTGTTGTTTACCAGTCATGTTACTACCTATTGCTCAGAGAAGGACATTTGCCAGTTATGTTACTACCTGTACCTCAGAGGAGGACTGCCATAGCGATGTAGACACATCCACTCAGCCAGTAGGTGATAAAATATGTTCACTTTTGCACATTAACCAGGAAAATCTCAGCTTCCCAATGCAAAACATTAAGTAAGTTGGTCTAATACCTGCAGTTCCTTGGCAACTCTCATTGAAACACTTTGATATATAGAACATTATATTTTATAGATGAATAAAAGGACTCTCAGAGAGTCTGTAGCATGGCAAAAACCATGGTTTTGAATTTTCATTTTCCAAAGTTGAAAAGCAAATACAGAAGCCACTTTTTATTTTCAGAATGGCTGTTTGCAGAGTGCTCACCTTGCTGCCCTCTCTCCTGGGCCATTTGAGTGTTAAGATAATATTGTACAACGATACCCCTTCTTACAGCTTCTCCTATTATGAATGGAGTCTAAAATACGTCCCCCTGACAGGCAAAAGGAAGAGAGGAAGACGGGGAAACCGACAGGAACGGCAGGAAAAGAAGAAGAGCAATGCTCAGTGCTTGAAAAGGTAGGCTTGACTCCAGCTGAACTTCAAATACCGCTGAGCTTCGTGGGGGCTCAGCAGCCAGGAGGTTTTCCTAACGATATTGTGCATTGTGCCAGAGTGGCTTCAACCGCTGCGACACGGCCACGCTGCTGAAGGCTCTGGGGAATTACCTTGGTATTTAATTCGTTGTTATGAAAACAGTCAGTTTGACTGCAGCAAGAATAGTTTCTTCCCAAACAGTTACCAGAATCCTATTGTTGTTCTCCCTCCTTGTTGACCTTTTTGCTGGCTTTGCGATTATAATAATGATTTTCCCGGCTTTGCTATCTTGAATTTGTTTGATTTATATTGTGCCAGGAATTCAGAAGGGGAAAAAGCAGCCCATCTCAGGCAGACGTTCTGCTAAGTGAAGGATTTTAGAGAAGTAGTTTTTTGTTTTTTTTCTTTAATGGAATTGTGATGGAAAGAGCAAAATTTCCCTTGTTTTAAGCATTTTAACTCTATACAACCATCAGAAACATAGGGCCTATATTCAGCCCCAGTATTGTGCTGTGACCACGCAAGCTGTTCAGTTGTGTGAGTTTTTTTAAATTACGTTAAAAGTAAATACTACTTCTTCTAGAGTGTAAAGGCTATGTAAAGTGATTCTTGCCTCTATAACTTTTCTGAGATCAACTTGCTTGCTTAATTTTGTTCTTAGAGTATTTACTGAACTTTCTACTCTAACTGTCCCCCACATAAAATTCTGAAATGAAGAGAAGCCATCAAAGAGCAGGTCACAAGTCTGCTTTGGAAAGCTATAAATTGGCTTTACTCAAGAACTCTGTGTGGAGGACCTCTGTGTGAAACCTCTCATTGACCTCCTAGGAAGGTATGGGTCAGGTAAGTCTGGTTTTGGTCACACTTTACCTGCTTATGTCACTGAGGACAACGATTTGACAGAATTATTTCCAGTTCTACTCTCCTGTGTCTTCAGAGACCCAGAGTTTAATTTCTGAGTGCCCAAAACAGTGGCAATCTTAGGGAGGTGTTGTCTTGGCTGGCGCAGCAATCAAATTATTGTAAAATTATCTGGCTGTGAAATGTGGCACCAGGGCAGCTGCTTGAGCTTCCTCTTGCCCTCTGCTAATGACGTTGGCACGAGGGAGTGTAACTTCGCCCCTGTCTGCGTTCAGCCCATGGCCCTTGTATTTTAGCAAGCCTCTCATGATACCAAATATACATGCAGCAAGCTAAAAGCTACTGAAAATAAGTGTTTCTGTTTATTTGGACAGAGATTTGTGTCGGTTCATGACAGTATTTTGAACGCCAGTTTTAATGATGAGAGAATATAAAATGATGCTTACATTTCCTACCATAAATGCTCTTTATTGGAGATAGCTGACTATATTTGAGGTAGCATTTGCATGCAAAACTACGCAGCACTGTGATAAGATAACATAGTCATTATGATGCTATTTACTGTGTTTATACAGTATGCTCGGTTCCTGGAGCTTACTTTTCCTTTACTACTTACAGCTCTGTTTAAAAACAAACAAACAAACACACAACAAAACAGAGAAAAGTACTAAAGATTTTTTTGAAATATGCATATGAAACTGTGTTATCTGTGCTCTGCAAAAGTTACATTTTAATTGACTTTGCTTTTTCTGCAAGGATGTGCTTTTCTACAACAAGGGAAGCGTGCCATAAGCTACTTATGGAGATAATGATTTGAATTATTTTATATATATTAAGATTGGAGTATTGCTAAAAACATGCTATCCACTTCAGGCATACACAAAAGACCTCTCCATCCTACACCCAGTTTTCCCAAGAGAGTTCGCAATCCACAGAGAGAAAGCCATCAGGGAACAACCAAAGAAGGACACGAGAGCTGGGACATCAGCGTGGCTTCAAGAAAACACAAAGACAGTCTTGAATACATTTTGTTAGGATCTAGATGAACAAACTATAGAACTACCCTGTATGTATTTTGTTCTTAAATGACAGTAATGTAAATCAAATGATGCAGACATGAATTGCTGGTTTGCTACCACCGCCTCCAGTAATGGTGTCGTTTTGATATATTTCTGTAAAAAACAATGCTTTCCTTGGTAGCTTCTTTCTTGAATTTTGCCTGTAGTAGTCGTATAAATTATACCCACGGACTCTGTGAAGATGGACTTTATGTGCTGCATTACGGACTTTGTATTACTTTGTCACCAAAGGTACCAGCTCACGTAAGCCTCTTTTCCACACAAGATTATTTGCATGGATATTTGCAGTGGTAGATTTTTAGCATAAAGTGGGGAAGTAGTTCAAGGAGAGCAAGGTGCTGCTGCAGTTTAATGAGAGAGTCCAAGCACCACGTGAAGAGACCACAGAACTGCACTCCCCCTCGTTTGTTTTTGGTTTTTTTTTGGTTTCATTTTCCTCAGCAGCACCATCTAATGCTCAACCTTGCAGCACAGATGGAAATGACTCAGTAAATCTCCACCTGGGGAATATCAAAACCTAGACAGAGTTGAAATATTGCTGAAATCAAGAGAGAGATTTAGCACAAAATCAGGAAACTTAGTCCGATGCTGGAACAGAGTTAGTACAACGATCTTCCTCCTTCTCCCTCGTTCTCCCTTGGGTTGTCTGAAGCCCACATCAACCATGGATGTTCACTTATTTCAGACTCCTGGAATTTAAGTTCGTGCACTGGAAAGTGAGAATGGGCTTATGGAGCCATGACTCATCCCAAGGCACAGAGGAAAACAGTTTTACCAGCACTCTGGACTCACTCAAAATCCATTTCTCAAAGGTGGTCTTGCAATCAGCGGCTTGGAGAAAACATTTGGATCCCTGCTGCCAGACCTAGACAGGTGGACACTGACCCAACCAAACCTCCTATGCCAAAAAGCTCCATCCCTCAAGACCCCTGAGACCTCAGGCCTAGATGTGGTATATAGTGACACTAAACCAAACACTACCCTTCCTAAAGGCCTTTTGGATGCTGTCCTTAAACAGTAAGAAGGGACCCAAAATATTGTCAGAGTAAAAGGCTACTCTATGTCTTTTGCCAAACAAAATGTTCTCAGGACTCTGGTAAGATTTCCGGGAAAGGATTTTTCGCTGCCCAGAGAGCTCTTCTTAACACTTTGTAGAGCAACTGTCAGGTGGAGGGCTGCTTTGATTTTTCAACATTTTCTTGCTGCTTACCCACCAGCATGTGGAGAAAGCAGATGCAGATGATCTGCTTCAATACCTGGTGCCACAAAAGGAAAGAACTTGCAGATAGGAAGCTCTTTCTTACCTACCTTCACTGCCTTTCAGCTGGGCTTTTGGTACAGTGGTGCCCAAGTTAAATGAGATGGAGGAAAGCCACTTGCTTGAGATTGCACCGGTGGAGAAGGGAAGTAAACCCTTAGCACAGCCTCCAGCTGATGTTTTCCTCCTCATGTGCCAGCGCTCTCTTTAGCAACTGCTTAGTTGCACGGTTCAAGGCAAGAGTTATCTTTCAGTTGTGTGTTTGTACAGCAGCTAACATAGTGAAGCCCTTCTCCTTGACTGCAGCTTGGAGACATTATCACAACACAAATAGTAAATAATAATCAGGTTAAAGATAGCACTGAATTAAACCAGAGCAATATGTCTCTTGGAGGCCAAATGGTACACAGTGCCAGCTCAGGCAACTGGCTCTCCAAATTGAAAGAGAACATTCCTCTGCAATAAAATAAACACTATTCTTTTTCTCTTAAGCTAGATAAAGCATTGTGTGTTTCTGATAAATCCATATGGTTTGCTTGCTTGCATAGGAAAGCATGAGGAACAACAATTCCCCAGATTTCGTCCTCAGAAGTTGCATTATCAATAAATGCCTGTGATATCAGTTGGGTTCTTTAGCCCACACATCCGGCCAGTATCTTAATTGCAATAACTTCACGTCCCAAAAAGCCAATGCAGCGATAGACAAGGGACCTGATTCCAACCCCTAACCTCTCAGAGCCCGGAAAGTCTTTCAGCATTCCTGCAAACTTACATAAGAGAGAAGGAACAGATAACATTGTGTGCTTGCAGTTAAACATGCAGGATGCTCGTGCCCTCTTGCAGAAAGGAGTGAAAGAATGGCCTCTTAGCAAGTCGTTCTGAATTAGAAAATGGCCTTACAACTGAAGAATTTGGAGTGTCCCTGGGATTGTTAGGGACCCCTGGGATTGTCAGAGTTGGTTTTTTTGACACTCCAAAATGACTTCATTGCACTTTTATTTTTTTTCTGCAGTCTATGACAACCCAAAACCTACTGTTATTCAGTCTATTTATTACAGACGAAATACTGCATGTGGTCTTTATATGCTTAGCTAGGCCTCACTGTCAGTGTCGCATGAAGCGAACAGAGGACAGGCCTGACTTAAGTGGAGAAGGAAATTCTCTTGACTTAATATGTTTCATTTGATTTGCCTTTAGAATTGGGAACTACAGACCAGAACTGGGAAACCAGGCAGGTCTGACTTCCATCCCTGGTTGACAGATAAACTCACACATCTCTTGGGAAAGAGTCACCTCTGGGGATGGGAAGGCCTGTCTTTGAGTCTATAGGAGGGTGTCGTTAGCACAAGGGTGAAAGGAATCCTATCTGTAAAATTCAAAACACCAGAATTTTTTAAAAGTCATTTGATAGGTGCCACAATAAAGGTTATCGAAGAAACTAAGTGGCCAGAGGATTACAGTCAGCAGTGGAGAGTTCCCAGGGATGGGTGTTGCGTCTTTGTCGATAGTGAAGAGGCGAGAAGGGAGTGACTGGTAAAATGTGCAAGTTTGCAGATATTACCAAACATTTCTCCATAGGTAAATGCCATGACAGGTTCAGAAGGACTACACAAGTGTACAAAAAAAAGTGGCAGATGATGTCAAGGTAGGTAAATGAAAGGTAATGTATCTTAGGAGAAATAATCTAAACTATGCCTTTGTGATGCTGAACTCAGGTAGCTCCAGTGCAGGAAAGGGACCTTGGCATTGTAAGTGACAGTTCTCAGAGATCATCTGCTTGGTGTGTAGTGGCAGCTGGAAGAGTGAGCAAAGCTGTGCCCATCACAAGGAGAGGCATTAGGTGATGAGAGGAAGAATGACATTTTCCTGCTCTAGATCACTGCTGTAGCGGCAATAGCTGGAGTATGTCGTGCAGTTCTGCATCTTGAGGAGGATGTAGAAAAGATCCCGAGAAGGGCAAGGAAAACAGCTCAGAGACAGCTGATGGGATGATCGCTTACAAAGAGAGACTAAAAAGATTGAACCGCTTCAATTTGGAGAGAAGAAAAGTGGGACTGTGAGGAGAGGGTAGAAAAAGAGTAACAAAAGCGGTGGAGGTAGAAGGGTTATCTACCAAATTCCTTAATGCTGGGGCTGGGGGATGCTTGCTGAAACTAGCAAGAAAACAGTTTAACACAAATAAAAGAGTGTATTTCACTTATGTGGCTGACAATGAAGTTCTGGGATTTGTTGCCACAGAAAGTTTCAGGCAGATGTGTCTGCAGGTTCAGAGAGAAATCAGGCAAACTCCATGACAGCAAGTCCGCAAGCAAAGGCCAAAGGGAACTGTCCCCTATGATCCCCAATACATCCTTTGTGGGTCTTGGAGGAGAGCAAGCAGAAGAAACCACAGAAAGTGGCCAGTTGCTGTTTTTAAATAGTGTGACCTACTTATTGCCTCTGGCTGGGATGCACTGTTGGGCTAGATGGCCTGCTGCTCTGATCCAGTATGTGTCTTAGGTAGAGACAAATAAACAGTGATTTTTGAAGATGCAGAGGGTTAACAAACACAGTTTTCATTAAGGTTTTATCTCAATCTTTTAGGCTGCTTTAAAAAGCTGTGCTCCACTTTACACACCTGGAAACTCTTCGGTACTGGATCCATTGGGAGCAGCTGGTGCCCATTACTGCCAGGTGAGCGTGGTTTGCTCCCCTTCCTCCTGTTCCTTTGTTTCCATTTGCGATTTAATTGGCAGCAAGAGCTGCATGGTATTGCTTATCTGTCAGCTTGCAGCCAAAGCAGTGTATTTTAGGGCCATGTGAGTATGAAACAATTTACAACTTGATTTATATTTTTTTTGTGGGTAAGGGTCACAGTCCGCTGGTGTGCGGCAGCACTATTGCATAAGGTACATGCTCATATCAAAGATTTTCTGTTTAAGAGCAGTGATGAAGAGTAATGCTGTGCTCAAATAGGTGTCCTTTTGGTGATGTTTTCTTCTAAATTACTTCTATGTGTGTTAATGCCGCTGAATTTCATGGGTATACAAAAGAATGAAGAAGTGAGATGGCATTGCTGGACTTCAGTTGGGTAGTTGATTACTGTACAATTTAAGGGTAAGAAATTCTTATTTGAAAAATGTTTGGAAGTGTTCAGAGTAGAGACTGAGCTTGCATGTTTTGGTGAGCTAAATGTCTAATGATGTCTGGTAAGTGGAATACACGCTGCTAGACCTAAAAGTTCACCTTGGACTTTTCCCTAAGGCTGTAGGTTTACTCCTTTCTTGTCATTTTGGAAACTGTTACTAGCACCCAAAGAGACTTCCACATTGTGTTCACCTCCTAGGATATTCTTAGACTGTGTGGGGCAGATGGTACCTTACAATATAATTCCTCAGTACTTGCATGGTCACCATGAAAAAAGGAATCAAAGGTTGAGAAAAAATGCTCTTGGAGGCACAGAAGGAGGAAAACTTGAGTGTTATTTCAATGCAACAAAAAATATGTACCTGGTTCTGGTCACTATTTGTCTATTGTAAGCAAATGAAAATATTGCCAACTTTAAAAGGCTGATATAACCAGTAGGATGGGACTGTGATTAATTTTGTGAAATCTCAGTCAACAGAAAGTGGTATCAATGTGGCCAGATCACATACTGAACTCAGAGTTTGATATTCAGCTTCCAAGCAGAAGGGATTTTCCTATTTGTTGCTAGACAAAGTAGTTTTTATAATAATGAAATATTGGTTTAGCAGAAAGAAGCAGTCGTTGAATTTAAGTATGTCAGAATTTTGCAATAATTTTGGTTTGATTTAAAGTTAATGTTAAGAGCTCTCTATTTATGAGTTGAAAATGTATTAACAATCTCATTTTATGTGACTTGTTAAAAGTTGGACCATGTTAGCACTAATGTCTAGCACATTTGAAAAAAAAAAAAGTTCTTACACAGAATAGTCAAACCTTTCATCCAAAGCCATATGAGCAGTGTATCTGGGTCATATGTATGAATATGAGGAAAAAAAATAGATTAAATGTACTGATTACCAGGCTAGTTCTGAGTGTTTGTAGGAAGTACAGCGCAGGCAAATTTGTGGGTTGCATTAAGTCTTTAGGGTTTTTTTATACTTCTGAAAATCTAAGCAAAACTTCAGTGGTTGCTAGGAAGGAATTTGCTTCTTCCTGGCAGTTACTCTGATCTACCAGGTGTGTGTGGTCTCTTCCCTTTCTGAGGTTGCCCTTTTGTTCTGACTTCTTTAGCCAAAAAAAAACCAAACCCAAAAAACAGGCAGCTGGACAGCTTTAGTCTGTTTAAATAGTCCACATTACTTACACGGCTACTCTCCTCGCTGACCCTTAAGAGTTTAGTAGCTATGAACTTTAAGAGGCTCAGTCTTAATCTTCTGTCTTCAAAGGAGCCAGAGCTGCTGCAGAATGTGGCCTTTTGATTGTGGCTTTCCCTGAATTTTAGAAGCCCACCTTTGCCAGCTGGTCACTTCCATGCTTTCATCTCAATGCTGACAACAGTAAAATTAACGTAAATTACACAGACTTGTCTGAGGGCTTTCATTACTCCCTGATGGCTTGCTCTTCTCCTGGCATGAACTCTTCAAAATTGTGTGTTAAATAGCAGGCTGCTACCTAAGGGACAAAATGTTCAGAATCCTTGGATGCACAGCCCAGAGAAAACATGCTGTCCGAGGAGCACTCTGGCTCAAGAACATGGCTTTTGTATCTCTACTCTGAATTGAGGAAAGGTGGCACATGAGCGATGGGATGAAACTGCATCTCAACTTGTGGTTTCAGGGACTGTCTTTCTGTAATCTTCACAGATGTCAAGACTGGACCCAAAAGAAACTTGTTATTCAGGGCAAACAGTCATTTTCAGCAAGACAGGGCTGTTGGGCTAGTGCTCTCAGTGTGTGTGTGTGTATATATATTTTTTTTTTTTTTCCCCCCGAGGGCTAATAGTGTTCTGCTGTGATTTTACATGGCTACTGTCTCCCCGTTTTCCATCTCTCCTTGATTTCTTTGGAGCACCACAGTAAACACAGAGCAGAACTGTGGATATGGTCATGAACCTGGTCATCACTTAGAGGACGTGCATGATACTGATATTTAAGGGTGTTAAATTTGATCCTTTCTTTTTGCTCCAAGGTGCATGTGAGTGTCTCTGTGGTGTAGAGACCTATGTATCTGCCCTGAGCAGGAGCATAATGCTTCAGACTACTTTTTCTTCCTGGTGACAGATGTATATACACTTCCTTCAGGCTTCCCTGGAGGTGGTGTTGTTCTTTTGCACTTCTACTGCAGACCGCAGCAGCCGTCAGGGATGTTCACTCATCACTCTCTGGGATGGGTGGCTAAGATGTGGGGTTGGGCTCTTCGTCCAAGCAATGACTGAAAGGACAAGAGCAAACAGCCTCACGTACCAGGCATGGTTTAGGTTGGATATTGAGAAAATATCCCACCCTTCACTGAAAGGGTTGTCAAGCCCTGGCCCAGGCTGCCCAGGGCAGGGTGGAGTCCCCATCCCTGGAGGGGTTTCAAAGATGTGGAGGTGTGGTGCTGAGGGACAGGGGTTAGTGATGCCCTGGCAGTGCTGGGGGAATGGTTGGACTTGAGGATCTTACAGATCTCTCGCAACTAAAAATATTCTATAACTCTATGATTTTTATGTCAGTTTACAAAAACTCTTTTTTAAAAAAATAAATTTTAAAAAAGAGAGAGGATCACCTTGCAAAAATAGTTGCTTTGCTGTATCTAGACTCCAGAAGCGTAGGCCGGGGTGTTAACTCTTTGTAATGTACTGCACTGGAATCGTGTATGGACACTGCTGCTCCAGGAGCACCAGGGATGAGTGCGGGCCTGTTGGCTTCCCTCGGACACTTACACAAACACGGCGGCTGCTGTCAGGGAAGACTCGTAGGGTCAAGGCACAAGAGCCTGTGTACGGTTTCTGTACCCTCGAAAGCCTTGACTTGCTTGTGCGACATTCCTTCATATCCTGTCCTCTCTCACTGACCTTTCTTCCTTGTTTTCCATGTGACTGACAGCCCTTCAAAACACAAAGCAACAGGATAGTGTCGGATGGTGGGAGGAAACATTGTCATCAGTCTGGGATATCATTATTGAAACAGCTTCAAGTTATCAACAGCTTCAAGGGGAGAAAAATGCTGATATTTGTGTTTTGCCATGCATACTATTCCCCATTCATTAATCGGTTTCTTGACTCTCTGACCCACTTTCCTACAATAATAGCTCTATGGAAAGTCTAATATTTCTTATCCTGATGTCTGTATCTCTAGGCTTGCTGGCAAACCCTTCTAAGACACTTCTGACTGTACCTAGACGAGACCTTTCCTTCCTAACAGTTTGGAAATCACATCCTAATCTTCCCTTTTTACTGACTTTCCTTCATTACTCATCACAGCTACTAGAAGAACTAAAACATAGGTTTGCTGAGCTTTTAGGGGACCATGGGGTGACATTGCATCAGATCCCTTGTCCCCAGGGTCATCACACTAATTCCCTGTATAAAACAGCACCAAAAGAGGTTTGACTGCAGTCATTAGTGTCCCAAAGCCTGCAATTTATCTACTAATCACAGAGTTCTGCAAACATTGATTAATGAATTACATTCTTAGCAGCCTGGTCTCTTTAATTTCACGGGTCTAATTTGCCACCACAATAGCTGCTGTTTTTAATAAGATAATTACTAGCCTCTCACTTCAGTGTTGTATAAACTGATGGACAAAGAGATTGTGTTAGGTGGCTGCCTGATTAAACACTGCCTATGTGGTAGAAAGAGAAATTAGGTCTGCATCTGACTCCTTCAATTCTATTTGACAACTAGGGTGATCTTGCTTTTTGATTCTGAAAGTTCATCTAGGGTCTTCCCTAACATTTCCATATAGTACTAGAGAACAAAATAGCAAAAGCTGGGAACAAGTGGTTGGTAGGTAGATAAATCTTCCCGGTTTTTTTTCCCCCTGAGCAGCTAAGGTAGAATGCTGACTGATGACAAATTTCTCATTGAAGTGATGCTGGGAGTTGAGCTGCTTTAAAATGTTACCATAGGGAGTAACAAGTGTTTGTAAATAGTCTTGATGTAGGGAAAAACAAGTTTTAGGGGCATGGAGTGGAGAAGAGAACAGCTTACCCAGGAGCAGGGACCTTCACAGGGTAACAAGTGCGGTGGTGAATCATTGTAATAGCTATAGTCATTACCAGCGGGTCAGCCATTTACTATTAGTAAGCCTCATCTACACTGAAGATCAGAGAATCCACCAAGCGTAACTTGTGGTTGACAATATAGACCATGGATAGTCCTACCCTGAGGCCATAACCCATGGTGCACTTCCACAGTGACTAGTCTGAGGCCACCCTGCCCCTGCTCACTCTCCCCTTCCAGCACCTCTCTGCACTCGTGTTCATGCTCCATCCTTTGCACTGGTTCTAGTGACTGTGAAATCAACCTGAAACTATTGAAAGAAGTGTAATTTTCAGTCTGCTCCATAACTGCAAAGCCTTGAATGAGGTGGGATGACCAGGAGTTGGGAAGTTGGCCCTTAGTTTGGGTGGATGAGACCACCAGATTGTAGTCAGTGTGTGTAAATTTACTGGCCTTTAGTACTGACATTGAACGCAAGCAGAGAACTTTGCTTCCTAAAAGCTACATGAAAGCTGAAACTGTCATAGTAGTAGAAAAGTGAGTTGGAAATCCTCAGAAGAGCAGCAAAGAGGAATGCATGAATATGTTGGAACAGAGAGTGCATTGGCCAGGAGCTCTTGGAAAAAATTAGGCTGGGGGGTGATGACATGATAGCAATACAAATAAAGGAAATCGCATGAAAGAAAGGAAGAGGGTTATCTGGATTATCTAGAAAGTGGCCAAATGGAGTTTGGCCTAAAATTAAAAATGGAAAAAATCAGGCTAGACATAAAGAAAAGAAAAAAAAAATCATAACCTTGAGCATGCCTGGAATAGACTGTGAAACTTTAGCAGAGGCAATGACATGGGTGGGTGAGACTAGATAGGATAAGACAATAGCAAGAATAAAGTAAGGAAACAATCTTTGTAGTGTGGGCGACTGGAGTGGATGACCCAACTGGTGTTTTTTCAAGGCTGGCTGTCTATATATAGTTCAGGGGAAAGAGTAAGTAAATCTTTTGCATTTGTCAGTGGTGGTTGGCTATGATGGCACACCACGGTGAGCTTCCTGTGCCTCTGCCCAGCTTCACAGAGATGTGGCCATGAGGAAGCATTGCCAGCCCATCACTTGCCAGAGGTCACCATGAAATGGAAAAGAGATGAGCCATCAGCCACAGCTGTGGCTCTCAAGAATTCCAACTTTGGGAGTTTCAAACTGCAGCTGGAACAGTTTTGTTGGATGCCTAAGTTGCCTTGAGCTGTCTAAGTCTGTCACAGATCAACCATCCTTGTACTAAGTTTACTATTTGTACGTCTGCTGCCTTTAAACAAATCTTTTCACCTCGCTCCATCTCCAGTGTGATGATGCGGACTGTGCACCCCAGCAGATGATATTAATGGGGTGGCTGCAGGCTCACTAGCATCGATCTCGCACACACACAAAAATCATTATCAGCACCTATTTCTGTTTTGGTTTCTGCTCCCTACAGTGGAATGAGAAAGAATAATATGAAAAAAATGAAGGCTATGAGAAGCATGAATTTGTCATGATGCTTTTT
This sequence comes from Baryphthengus martii, assembly GCA_013396935.1. Classification (NCBI taxonomy): domain Eukaryota; kingdom Metazoa; phylum Chordata; class Aves; order Coraciiformes; family Momotidae; genus Baryphthengus; species Baryphthengus martii. Next base: position 23,974 of record VWZK01009607.1, read on the forward strand.
TTTGGTTAGCTCATGATGTCAGGGTTTGGGAATTTTTTTCTTTTTTCTTTGGGCCTGAATTATGTGTTAATGCAACCTCAATCTGCTTCAGAACGAGGACACCAAGGGAAGATGTCCATTAGAAGACCTTTTGGCCCTTTCTGTTTGCTCTTCGTGGGAATTCTTCTGTTTAATTTTGCAGCTATAGGCACACACTTGGCAAAAATGAACCTTTAAAGGAAGTAACCCAAAATGTGCCTTCAGGTCCGTTCTCTCAACCCAGACTGGAACGGAAGAGAGATCTTGAAACTCTTCTTGCAAAGAGAAGGGGGTCTGCATTTCTAATATAGCGAGTCATTTTTCCCATACTTGGCTCTCCGTAGCTGCAACTCTCTGAAGAGCTTACGTGCCAGAGACATAACGAAAGGGAAGAAGCGAGGCTTTGAAGTATTGCCAAATACTGTTGGGTGATGGGTATTGGCGTGCAAATATTTGGGTGGTGATCATCCTACGTTTATGTGGGAAATACTGATCTGGTCCCCCAGTAAAAGCAGTGAGTTTTGCTGCTCAGAATAGACACTGTAGATTTGGAGGAATTTCTCAGGAGAGCAAAGAATACTGAGGGCTGTCTGCAAACCCTGAGGAAGGAAGAAGTTGGAAAGGTGGCAAATGCTTCCTTAAAATCCAGAAAGTAAAAGGACTGAATGTCAAGACACGGGGTCAAAAGTTGTTGGGTTTGGGTGATGAGGAAGAAAGTGCTGCAGTCTTTGGATGAGGGATGGGGGGGTGAGGGGACAGTATATGTGTTCCAAATTTCCTGCAAAAAGGTAATTTCACACAAATTTCAGAACTAAACCACATTGTTCAGGAAAATGTTAAAGCTTCTTTTAGAAGTGAGATCCAAGTTCCAAAATATCCAAAGGAGCCAGGGTCCCTGGGGCTTCTGGTCTCCTAGCAGTGGTCAGCCCAGCAATGACCTGCCCTGGAGCCAGGGATCCCTGCAGCCCTCAGCTCCCCAGTGTTGTCAGGCAACAGGAAACACCTCCATGGACCCAGTCCTGTTTTGTCCTTTATCAGAAGCTTGTCAAACAGACCCATTTCCCAAAGACATTTTCACTGTGAATTGCCCTTTTCCAATCTGTTTGACTGGAAAATTCCTAACATGCCCTAGCTGCTATCCAAGGACAAGGAAGAAACTGAAAGGTAGCAAGTTCAAAGCTGAGAAGAGGAACTATTTTCCCCCAGTGTGACATAACTCAACTATGAAACTCATTATTGCAGGCTGTCACTGAGGTCAGGAATCTATCAAGGTTCAGAAAGGGCTGGGAATGTTTGCTGTTGCTGAGCATATTTGTGATTCTAGTAGGTAATGTTACAAAAGTTGGTCTGAGGAGGGCTGTTTAGGGTGAAACTTTTATTGATCTCATGTTCTAATGGGATGAAGTGTCATTGAATTACATAGAGGTATATACTGCAGAGAGAGTTCCTTATGCTTCTCCCATATACACATCCAACAAGTTTTGGTGCTGGTCAGTATAAGAACAGTACTGCCTTTACTGGGATCTCATCCTGATTTGATGGGAGAGGGTTAAACATTAAGCCTCTATATTAAATGTTAAGCCTCCTCTTTGATGCACTGAAGATCTTAAATCTAAGGGTCTGTTCTCTTGACATGGAGTTGCCTTAGCTCGTGTTGGAAACGTATAGAAAATGAGGATTGTTCCCTTCATAGGAGTTTGGGACCGTGTTGTCACAAAAAAGGAGATGGGGAATAGGCAGCCAAGGTTTCTGGGGTGTTGAATCTGCACAGGGTAATTGTGGGTACAATAGGTCCCGAAAAGGGAGGGGAGTCTGGAGGAGGAATTGGATGTTTGGCAGTTGACACTTCAAATTCCTGAACTGCAAAGACATGGGCCAGGTTTACACTGACAGATGTTACCGCCTCACTAATTTTACTGGGTGGGTAATGTTGGTGCTTCTAGCATAGAAAAATCACTTTTGGGCATGATTCACCTCAGCTAATTTTAGCTGCTTAAGACCAAGTCTAGTCATCCAGAGTCTCTATAACCTCAGCAGAGAGCGAAGCCTGTCTGTTGGGTGATTCAACCTTGTTGTTTCTGATCATCTGTCATGAAATGGGTTGAATCATCCTCGAAAGAGCTCATCCATTTCCACTGACTGCAGCGGGAGCACAGACACCCTAGGTTGTGCCAAATACTGAACACTGAGATGGCTCATGTGAGGTGAGATAAATCTCCCTCCCTGGGTAGCTGTGCTCATGCCAGTAACAGCAAAAAGCACAAATAATCCTATTTTTTTATCAATGTGAAGTAAATTGTACACGTACCAGCATAGAGGAGGTTGCTTTCAGAGGTAGCCAGCTGAGGTCTCAAGTTCCCACAGTTGTACTCCTCTCCCTTTCTTCTCTCAGACTTTAATCTGTGAAGTTCTCAAACACTCCATTTAGAGAAGCAAGCAGCATTAGACAGAGCTGAGAAACATGTAAGAACACAGGATTGTATCAACTCTGGTGTGCCCCAAAGCTTGCTTGCTTTGTCTCCTGCTGTATCTGTTGGTCTGATGGAAGATTTGGAGTCTGCTATAAACTTTGCCAGCCTCCTGTCCTCATACCATCAAGGCAACTACAAAGCCACCATCGCCTTGCCCTCCTCAGCTGTTCTTTGTTGAAGAACATGTGTGAAACCTGTAATGAGATGAACCTGTATTTTTAACACAGGCACTTGTCTACTGGTACCTCAAGCCAGTAGGACTTCTCATGGCTTTTAAAATTAGAATATGCTTACACATCTCATAGTGAATCTTTTACATCTGAAAATGACAACTTTTGTGGCTTTTTCACTGACCTCAGGAGGCTGCGCACCTGTGGAAGAGGCGCGTTGTGTGCAAATCCTTTTCCAGAAGAACTCTGGAAGTTTCTCCAATAAGAAAATCATAGGAAGCAGAAATGAATGACAACGAAAATACAGGGGACAATATTACTCATACAATGACTCTGTCGCTTAAAGCAAGGAAAAAAGAAATTCCCCACAAAACCTCAGAGGAGAAGCATGCCGGGAATTTCTGTATTTCGCAAATCCCTCATGTTCTTTTGGGCGCGTACGTAACGGCATTCGCCATCCGGGAGGTTTCTTGCGCTTAGGTAGATGCTCATTGTCCTTCTATGGAAATATATAGGGAGTTGTGCAAATAGAGGCTGCGAGGAGACATCCGTCTCCCACCGGCGAGGAATGTGGGTGTGGATCGCGTCGGGCTCCAGCCCAGCCCCTCTGGGGCACTGCCCTTGCGTGGCCCTGAGAACAATAACCACCGGAACATGCTCAGAGACCTTCAGGGAGGGGAAAAGAAAAGGAGTTTTAAAAAAAAAATGAATAAATTAAATAAATCCCAATGTGGGCTTTAATGTGCCAATGTGTCCCTCAGTGCTATTTCTGCCGGTAAACGAGGTGTGGACAGGGTGACATGTGTGTGCTCACCTGCTCTGGGTGCCTGTCTCTTGGTGGGGCATCCCAAAGCTGTGGGAGAGCAGAGGGCTGGAAATGCTGTTGTTGAGGCAGCTTGTGGTGGAGAAACTGAGAAATCGGCCGTGGCTGAAGCACAGTAGCATCTTAAAATAAGTAGTTCTGTATTTACTGCCATCTGCCTCTGTTTTGCTAGGCCCCTAGTTTAGATTTGACGCGTACCAAAGCGATGAAGTGCTGTGGCTGCTTTCCTTGTGTGTGGCATGCGTGCGTCCCACGCATGAAGAGGTGCATGCATATTCCCCACGCTATCTTTTGGAACAAACAGCTCCTGAGAGATCTTCTTGTGTAATGCCTTCTCCTCACTGGCGATTTCTAAATCCAGATTGGATGTTTTCTTGAAATACAGGCCTTCCTCCTTTAAAAAAAAAAACCAAACAAAAAAAACCAAAACAAAACAAACAAAAACAAAAAAAGTGTATCCATATCAGGCAGCCCTTGCAGAGGGGCCGCTGCACTAATGCATCCTTTGGGATCTGCAGGGTGTGAGGTGGTGCCACGTTCATCCTGGGACGGCAGCTGGGCACAGACAGTCTGCTCTGACCAAGGCTGCCAATTGCAGTGATGGCAAGAGGAAAAAACACCTTGTTTGGTCAGTGGGGTCTTATCACAGGCAATAAAAAAAAAGGGAAACATAGAATCATAGAATTGTTTTGCTTTTACGACCATCAAGTCCAACCATTAACCCAGCATTGCCAGGTTACCACTAAACCGTGTCCTTTAGCACCACATCTCCATGGCTTTGAAACCCCTTCAGGGATGGGGACTCCAATGCTTCCTTGGAAGAAAGGACAAACCCCACCTGGCTCCAGCCTTCTGTCATGGAGTTGTGGAGAGCGAGAAGGTCTCCCCTGAGCCTCCTTTTCTCCAGGCTGAACAACCCCATCTCTCTCAGCTGCTCCTCACAAGACTTGCTCTCTAGACCCTTCCCCAGCTCCATTGCCCTTCTCTGGCCACACTCCAGCCCCTCAAGGTCCTTCTTGGAGTTAGGGGCACAAAACTGACCCCAGGATTCGAGGTATGGCCTCACCAGTGCAGAGTACAGGGGGACAATCCCTTCCCTAGTCCTGCTGGCAACGGTATTTCTGACACAAGCCAGGATGCTGGTGGCCTTCTTGGCCACCTGGGCACTTGCTGACCCATCTGGTGGTTTCCAGCCACTCCTCCCCAAGCCTGGAGCATTGTAGGGAGTTGTTGTGACCCAAGTGCAGGACCCAGCACTTGGCCTTTTTGAACCTCATACCATTGACCTTGACCCATCGATCCAGCCCAGCCAGAGGTAACCAGAAGGGATCTGTTTGTGTAGGGGTCAGGCAATGATGCTAATAGATATTTTTATATTTTTGCTGGTATTGATATTTTTTTACTTTGCTAGTTGAGTGGCCTGGCTGTCGGTCCTCCCATCACTGCTCAGTGATGGATGTAAACAGAGGGTTTGATGTTTTCAGGTGTTGGCTGCTATTTGACTGCACTGACTGTTGCTGATGCTGCAACCTTGGAAAACTCAGGGCAATCATTTACCTGTTGTTATCTGGGAGATAACATTTGCCTGTGAGCACCCATGTCTGAAAATATTTTGACAAGTGTCTCTCAGCCACTACAAACAGACATTGTGTTGCCTTTTTTTTTTTTTTTTTTTTTTTGCTCCAGCTTCCCCAGAAGCAAAGGCAGTGGAAGTAAGAAAACTGGGATTTCCTTTAGCTCTGAGTCTGTACTTCAGACCTCAGCAAATGCAGTGTAAGTAAAACCTTTTTCCAGTGTAGATCTTCTTAAATACCAGTTCTTTACATGACCCAAAGCAAAGCTGTATCATGGGTGTGATTTTTAGGTTTCTTTTTAGTGAATACTGTAGTTCTGGGTTTGTTGGTTTTTTAATGTGGAATCTTGTTGTAGGTCACAAGTCTGAAAAATTATCTTTAAGTGATAAGTTTCTTCCAGCTCTGGATAGGAAATAGTTTTTTTTTTTCTTTCTGGTTTCAGCTTAGCTCTGGAGGGAGCAGGGGCTAAGTGGGTTATCTCTGCTCCCCCTGGGAAGGGTATCTGCTTTGGCATCTTCACAGCTATACTGCTGGGGCAGTTTGACTCCGTTGTTTCACTCCAGGGACTGCAACCAGACTTCCTTCGTTCCCCAGGCTCTTTAGGGTTTGGTGTTTCATCTTGGTCTCCTTAGCTTTACCCCATGGCTTTGTCATTACTCGAGGTCCCCCTCGATCCCTGCTCACTGCAAAGAGGTTGGATTTAGATGAATTTTCAAGATCCCTTCCTAACCCAAACCACTCTATGATTTTAAGATCTCATTTTCTTTCTCCAGACTAGCAACTCAACAACCACAACAAGAGTTTTGGGAGAGAGAGTCAGACAACAAAACACTGCCCCTGGACTTACATATTTATTTAACACTTGCTTTTTGAAACACGCAACCTGCTGACACCCTTCAAAGTGAGTGACTGCCTTTCTCCAGCACTGGAAGCCTGGAATGAAGAAGCCACGTTGCCCAGGGGGAATACCTGTGACTCTGAGTGACAGGCCTCTGCTCAGCATGTAATCTGCCAGCCAGCTTCAGCTACCACACTGGAATTTGGAACAAACATATGGACACCACCTCTCGTGGTGGTGGGGATCTCATGTGGCTGGGTTACGAGAGCTGGCTGCAGAGCTGTCTAGCTTGGAAAAAAAGTTCAAAAAGTCCAGCAGATCCTTGCTGGTGGCTGGAGTTTAGTGTAGGCACGAAAAGGTAGCCTCCATCCAAGCACAGCCCAGATGTCACACAGCTGGCGCTGCCTGGCTTTGCCAATTAAATCAGGCCTTTCTGTTTGCTTGCTTGTTTGCTTCAAAAGGAGAAGGGAACTTCTTTGTTGTGTTCTGTAGTTATAATTTGATTTGTCCTAGCTTTTTCATGTGCTGTTGAGACAAGCTGAGTGGAAATTCCAGTTGCATGCTTTCATTTGTTCCCCCTTGGCATGCAGGTTACGGGAACAAGGCTACAGGCCTGTTGGCCTGCGTGTCATTAATCTTCTGGGAACAATGAAAAGAGAGCATTTGAATGTGTCTTGGCTTTTCCGGCAGGCTCTGTCTGAAGGACTTCTCATTTATGTGGCAAGAATAACAAAAGAAAAAAGTGAGAACACCAATAAAAGGAATTAAAAGGAATCCTTGAGAGGAGAGTGCATGTGTCCCTGGGTGTCCATCAGCCTCGCTGGATGGGGGCTGCATCCCAATGCCAGCAATGAATGCTCATCATCACGGCAAGGGGCACGGCAGAGGGCTCCCATTCAGGCATCCAGAACCCAAGAAGTTGAATAGATGCAGCTTTTGATGAAGAGCTATGGATGTAGACAACTGTGCCCCTCCCTTAATAGCCTCCTGAAGGTGAGGCAGAAGGCTGGTGTCTGCAAACAGGCAGCTTGCAGCTCATCATGGCTCTTGCTGGAGAGCAACCATTAACTCTGTGTGTGTGATCTCCCTGTCCTCACTTGTCATGCTCACCCAGTTACCTCTTCCATACCCTCTGTGGTGCTGGGTTGCTGTTTACTTCAGCAATTACTGCACTGAATTCACGGGGAGTTGACCAGGATGAGACCTCTAGGACCAGGGATTCATGGATTGCCCTGCTTTACGTGTTGTCTCCCTGCAAAACTAGAGTTTTAAGGTGATATGTGCTAATTTTCCTCTGCAGTCACGTGTATTTCAGTTGGGCTTTTGGTCTAAGGTTATCCAGGCTTGCTGGTAAAATAGGTGTCTGAGGAAACCTCAGAGTATTGATTATAGGGCTGGGTGGTGGCAAGAATTCCATTTTGCAAAATATGTCAAGGTGTTGACGCTTGTGTTTTAAAGTGCAATGAAACCAAGACTCTCCCAGTTGTTTTTGACAAAAATAAGATAACGTGAAAATAATAATATGGTGGAAGAAAAGATTAAAAAAGTTATAATAAACATGGCACAATAGTCAACAGCTCAGACTTGTTCACTTGAGAAGTGGGCTGTAATCTAGAAGAGGAAGAGCACTCCTACCACCAGCCCCCTTGCCGCCCTGGGGTGTGCCTCCTTTGGCTAGAGGCCCTTTTCTGCACCCAAGAAAAAAAAAAGTTTTTCTGTATTCCTCATTGAAAAGCAAGCAAAAAACAATAGGTCTCTAGGGAAAGTTTCAGTTTTAATCTATTGCCTTTTCTGAGGAAACACCCCCTTCTTATTTTTTAATCTTCCCTGCCATCTCCAATTATAGCATTCTTTTTGTATGTTCTCCACTGTGGAAAGGATCACAGCAGGTCATTCTTTGAATTCTTTATCACTTTCTAGTAAGGGAAAAATAATAATTTCAAAAGTATACTAAGAACATTTTGGTGTTCAGCTTCCCTATGAGCAGTGTTGTGCCTTTGAATTTCTGCTAATCCTGCAGTGGATTAGTAATGAGCTCCAAGCAAAGGTCCTTACCTTTCTGGAGAACTGATGTCCTCAGGCAAAAAGAGGAAAGACGGTGCAGAAAGATGATTTACTGAGAATGGCTGTATGTGTGAAATGACATCACGCTCAGCTGGACTGGGCATCTAAGAGGGAAGTAGTAGCTGGAAGTGAAAGAGCAGACTCCTGCTGCACCAAAGCTCATGCCCCGTTTCCACAGGCAAGTGTAGAAGGGCTTTCTTCTCAGAGAGAAAGCCTCAGGTGTCACCAGCAGCTCTTTTCAATATCCTGCTCAAGCATTTAGGTTTATGGGACCAGACCAGCTATCTCAATCTTACTACCTCCTGCTCTCTCGAGCTTTAGGTATAAAGTGGACTCAGTGTTGACCTATATCCAGGTCCAACTTTAGTCCACTTGTGTCTGCACCCCAGGCTGCGTGGACCAGGACAAGTTGAGTCCTGAGACCTACCTGCAGAGCCATGGCATGCAACCTGTGCCTCTCCACTGATGGGACTGGTAAATGTCATTCAGTGGCACAACCGAAATTGGCCAAGAGGCGGACTTGGCATCTTGGGGATTTTGTGGTCCCTAGTAGTATGGGCAAGTGTTCATCAGGGTGATAGATAATTTAAAGATTTTGGTGGGACATTCTGGGAGAAGAAGTTACCAAGAGGTCTACAGGACAACCTCCAACAAGCTTGCATATTGCAGTCTGGCTTCAGCAGTGTATTTATTCTGGAATAAATAGTAAATATTACTGATGAGGAAATAATAACTAATGTGCCAGAGATTTAATCATGTGTTATTGGAATTTTCATCAGTGAAACAATTAAAGGATCAGGCCTCACAAACTGAAACTGAACAGTGCGTGAGAAATTGTGTTTAGAGGGGAACTGCAGGGAAAATACCCATTTACATGTCAGCAGGAAAGCTGGAAAACATTAAGTATCTTTGAAATAAAAAATGAATGGCTTGACAGAAATGTGTATTTTAAGAAATTAGTGATTCATATTCTCTGCAGTTTTAAAGATTAATGATGGGACTTTCACTTTATCAGAATTAAAGCACTGCAGCTTTGGAAAGAGAAGTCCCATTAGTGAAGCAGCATATCTGAAAGTTCATAGTGAAAGGGTAACTGCTAAAAAAAGCCACTTGTATTTCAGTATATCTGCAGGAAGCCAGGAAAACCCAAATATCTTTCAAATTCAGTTGGAAGTTTTATAGAAAGTGAAATAAAAATCAGTATTTTTTTGTGTTGCAGTTAAAATGTTCTCAAGAAAACCAGTAATTTTCGGTTGTGTTGAGAAAAAGTCAGAGTCCCCCACTAATGGCCGTTGCATCTTGCACAGGAGCCAGCTTGCAGTTGGAAAGGGAACCCTCTTTATCATGTATCTTTCCTCCCTTCCACCAATTTCCCAAAGCAAAAGGGAGAACCTAGGACAGTGCCTCACCCAGTGAGGGGCTGGTGACAGCCACCATCATCTCTAGCTGAAATAATAAAGAGCAAAAGCCTCTGATAGATCTGGGTCTGGAAGAAGCTTAACAGCAGTAAGTGGGGCTGAACTGGACATCTTCATCCCAATCCACTGTCTCTGCCTTGTTTGTTGGGTTTTTCAGGGACATCCAAGCCCAGCCAGACCCAGCTCAATCTCGTGCTCTGTCGTTGCTCCAGGTTCAAGTCCCTTTTCTGACAACTTTGCGGCGAGGGGTTGAAGCAAGATTTCTTGCTGGCAACATAAACACCCCATTGCTTGACTTTCTGGCATGGGAACTTTTTTCACAATTCCTCACCCCCCAAAAAAATCTTAAACCAAAGATGACCGTTTATCATCCCATTCCACAAGCAGCCTCTTAAGGCCTAAAATTCATCTTTGTGCACCGCAGCATTTCTCAGATAATAGCACAACCTGACTCATGGTTTCCTTTTGTTCCTCCCTGCCTTCCTTTCATCCACCTGTGGTATTTCATCTTGCACTCGGTTTGGAAAGCTTTAGGCAGAGCTCCTTCCTTTGTATATTTGCACACCTAGTACAGAGTGGGAAGACTTGAATCACGACCAGTGCTCCCGGACAACAATGCGTTATGCACACAAAAAAAACCCAAAAACAAAACCCAAACAACCTCCCAGCAACAGAAAGAAGATTTGTTGGTACTTGAGCTGCACTTGGCATCTCCACCCTCACTGTGGCAGTCAACAGCTGTGTGCTGATGGGGTTTGGTCTCACATGCAGGGGAAGAGGTTGCCCAGCTTTGGGAAAGTCAGTTAAATCTCAGCTCCTCAAAGATGTTTTAATCCTCCTTTATGAACCCTTTTGCTGTTTGTGGTGATGGAGCCACCACGTGCTGGCCGCCTCAGAGACAAGGCCCAGTGAGGTTAAACCCAGAGACCTACTATGAACTAAACATAATTGTGTAAGAAAAGGTTTCCCAAAGATTTGAGAGTTAGAGGAAGATATTACTGTGTGCAATGTCTCAATTATAGATATATATTTATGAATAAGTGTCTATATGTACTTTATATCCCTAATACTTTATAGATAGTATACATCTTGTTGTTTCTGTGACCTCATGTTTCTCCTGTATCGACAGCACATGAGGAAGCAATTTGGTTCAGTAAAGAAGATTTCAAACAGAGTATGATCAGAGGAAGGCAGGATGGTCTGAAAGGAATGCAGCAGCTTGGAAACAGAAGAATACTGCTTTTATATTTATTTTTTTAGGTGTCAGTGTGCATAGGGAATAGCTGCTAGCAAGAATTTTTGGAATAAATTATCACCTACCAGCAATACCTCGAGCCTCAGACCAGCAAAGCCATTAAGCATGTGCTCAACTTGGAATGCTGCTGGGTTTACAAGTCACTTATGCACATAATGCTAAACAGAGGCTTAATTTCTCTGCAAAACTATACAAAAGCAGGGCAAGAAGGGACCTCAGGAGATGACCTAGAGCAACAATGGCAGCTGTTTCTCTAACAGTCCTCTAGTGACAGGACTTGTACAACCTCCTCTCATAGCTTGTTCCAGCTATCCTTCTAATAATAAGATTTGGGGTTTGTTTGATTTTTGTTTTGTTTTCCAAGCAGCTAGCTCCAATCTTCTTTGTGCAAAATAAACACTCCTTAACACAGAGAACAAATAAGGTCTGTTCTTCTTGTGTGCTGCAAGCCCAAAAGCATCTCTCCTCCCTTGTTCTCCCCCTGCTCCTGTTTCTGTACCAAAGACATTTTCTCCAACTTTTGCTTGAATAACATATTTTTCACATGGTGCATCATCCCCGCTGCTCTCTCCTGAACTCACCAGTGCATTGATCCCACCCTAAGTGGGCAGCCAAGCTGATGTCCCACCAGTGGCACACAGAGGAAGACAGATTGCCTTGTGTTTCACACCCAGGCCTCCTATTGATACACCTCTAAAAAAAGATTCATCCCCTTTTCTGTATACATATCGAGTTTCTGGTCCTCTGTACCCCCAAGATCACTTCTCTGCTTACTTAATCTATTTAATCTGCTTCTCTTCTCTGCTTATTTAATCTATTTTATTTGTGCTTTCAAAAATGCCTCATTTTTGTTAGATTTCATGCTCCTGATTTGAAGCCTCTCTCCACTTTGGGTCATTCGTGAGCTTTATAGCTATAGCTGTAAGTGCTGAGTTCACTGTCATTCCCTGTCTGTTATGAATAAGGTGAACAGAGCAGAGACTGGGATAAATGCACAAAGGCCTTTAAATGCCATCCTGCTCTGAATGACTGATAACTGGTCTCCAAGTGCAGTTTTTCATTCCATAGCACATTCAAGTGAATGTGACTTCACCAAGATTGTGTTTTCCTATTTTGCTTCTCAAAATATTGTGTAGGAAAATGACATTCTGTCTCTTTAATTAATTACTGGGCTACTTAGTAAAAGAGTTGGTCTGATATGCCTTGTTCCGTATGAAAAAAAAATAGTAACACCAAAAAAACTTGCACTGGTTGATATATATCAGCATATTGTTCTCTTGGGATTTTAGTTTGGTTACTTAATTATTCATTCTATTATCTTCCCATTTATCAATGTTAGGCAGATTAGTGTTGAGTTCCCTGGCTCCTCCTTTTTCCCCTCTGTAAAGGTAGATCCTTTCTCTGTTGTTTTCCAGCCCTCTGGGACATCCTCTTGAGTTCTTGCAGATAATCGCTAATAGCTCAGTCTGCTTTGATTAGTTCCTTAATTACACTAGGGCAAATTTCATCAGGCCTCATGAACTTGAAAGAATTTAACTTATCTAAAAGTCATTTGGGCAATTCTTTTTTTCAATCTTGGCCTTTATACTTATCACCTGCTAAATCAATTTCACAGTTGACTTTTTTTTATGAAGACTTGAATAGCCTGCTCCATTTCAGCCATTATTTCTTCTCTTTATCCAGTAAGTTATTTCTCCTCTGTGCTATCTGGTTGCTTCTGGACGTCTGGGAAGCCTTTTATACTCCTTGCTAGTTGCTATTCATTTTATGTTTACATGCTTGTGCTATTCCTTTGTGTTTGTTCATCAATATAAGTCTGCACTTCCACTTTTACATGGCAATGTTCTGCAAGCTGCTGGTGCTGTCCTATTGCTCTTCAGCTAAACTTAATTTTCTCCTCTGTGAGCTGGACTGCTTTGTGGCTGTTCAAATATAGGCTTGCATAGGAAATTTTCTGCACTCCTTTCCTCCAGAATCTCATTCCCAAGAGAGCCAGCTTACCATTTCTATGGCGCTATTGAAGTTTGCTTTCCAGAAGTTGGTGTGTGATTTTTTTTTTTTTTACTCTTTTCATGAATGTGACCATTTGGTGACCATGATCATCTGCCTTGCCTTGCACTTTGAAGCTTGCATTCAATTCCTGCCTGCTGAGTACCACCAGGACTGAAGTGCTCGCTCCTACTCTAGACAAACACCCTTCCTTCTTGGAAACACAATTTTCTGCTATGTTATTCTCAGAACACGACGAACTCTGTCCTGCCCTATTCAATTGATTACTCATGTAAAATTTCCCCATCACCAAGCCTTTACTTGCCTTGAGACTTGCAGGAATCTCTGCCTGGTTCACTGTCTGCAGGTGCTGCCTTGTATGCTGAGATCAGGCTTTTGGTTTCATTATGGGATGCAGAAGTCTGTAAATTAAACTTTTTATGGAGCAATTACATCTTCGACATCTTTTTGACCCTGGTACCTTCCAGTATTAAACAGGTTCTTAAATCCGGTAAAGACTGCAAAGCATGCAGGCATCTGGCAATCGCCAAATGCCTTGTGGTCAGCCTATTATATTTTTGTGTACGTTAAATGTGTAATTGCATGCACTTATATGAATTTCTCTGTAAAAACTTAATGCTGGGAAGGTTTGGCAGTCCTGAATACACCAGGCAGGTTCTGTCGTTGTGTTGTCTGGAGACCTGATGGCCCCAGGGCTCCCCAGGGAGACATCATTAAATGAATCAGAGTGTCATTAATTATCCAGAGCATGAACTGGTCATACTGCACAGGATCTACCTTCAGTTGTGTTGTCAGTCCGTGGCAGTATCTCTGTTCAGTATTTTTTTCTTTTCTTATCCACAAGGAAATGGAGGTGGTGACCAAGGCCAAGAGTGATGGGTAGAGAGGTATGATCCTCCTAAACTTCTGCATCTCCTGCAGATCTTCTCTCGTGTTGCCCCAGTGCTGCAGTGAGCCCAGCACCTCTGGGCTCTCATGACCGTGTGGACCCTCCGGGAGGGGCAAAGTCTTCCCCAAGAGACAAACAATGTTCCCACCATCTTTACTGCCCTACACTTGTGTCTGACAGCACTTTTTCTCAGTAGCTATTCTTAAAACACTTCTCTTTTTGTGCATGTGTTGCTTGTCTGATCTTTTGAAGCGATGTCTGGCACCTCCGCCTTGCCCAGCCGAGGTTGCTGGCCCCGTGCAAATCCTTGGAGTCCTGGATGGCTTTATCAGAAAGTCTCCTTGCTCCTGTTTAATAAGTGCTATGGTTACAAGTGCCGCTAGACTGATGATATTCACATGCAGGAAACAATGCAGGGAAAACAGGATTTGCACGGCTCCGGCTGCACTGCCCCAAGAATTGCAGGAAGTGATTGTACTTTATGAAACCGTCTGTGCTCCGCTAGATTGTCTATAGCTTTTAAGGTCAAGCCGTAGCACACCGTGTTTGAAATGCCCTTTGTAGTAATGAGGACTGTTTATGAACCTCAGGACAGGCTGTATTGTTTACCCCGGGCTTTGGTTAAAAGGTGCTATATTTCAGCCTGTTTTGCAGGATGGCACGAGGAATCTATCACGGGCCTTTCTGGCATGGGCTCGGGCCGGGTTCAAAGGGGGAATGTCCATCATGTCATCCGAAGTATCCCCCGGCATGTAGAAAGTCACGCAGCAAGCCCGGCTGCCCGCTGACAGGCAAGGCCAACAAAAGAGCCTGGGGGGAGGGAAATTGGGAGGGCCTTGAAGGCCTGTCAGGGCCCTGGGGCGTTGCTTCAGGCACTTCCACAGCAGCCGAGCTGCCCACTCGGAGACGGGTGAAGTGCAAGGCCTGCCATGCATGTGCTTGATCCAGAGAAAGGGGTAGAACAAGGGAAATAATTTGCTTGGGCAGGCAGAATCTCTTGCCTAACCGGGACCAAACCACGGAGAGCTGACCAGGCAGCCTGGAGTGCAGCACTGTTTTCTAATAAACAAAACACAAGAAGAGGAGTTAAGGGACACCATAATTAACCTTTGTGGCAGATGCTGAGGGATGAAACATTTGCTTTTGATAGATCTCTTTCACATCCCCTCCTATCACTCCTTTGAGCATGTTCATTTTATCCACCTGTTGAATCTTGACATGAATTAAAGCTTTGAGTCCAGAGCAGAAACTGGGTTTGGACAGAGGACTTGCACAGGAGTGTGTTTGCTGAGCTGCAACTGGGCCTCCCTGTTGTCTTCACAGCATCACTAATAGCTCTTGCTGCTGTGGAAGATGTAGGCAGGAGAAGGCACATATCCCAGGAACCACCAGCTCAGACTCTGGTTTGGCAAAATCCTTTGGTGCAGGCAGTATTTCCTCCGCAGAGAAAGTTGTTTGGAATCTCTCCCGAGAAGGAGACTCCACAACCTCTCTGGGCAGCCTGTTCCTGTGCAAGATCCTGCAAGGTGATCTGTAGTTCTTACCAACCACTAGAGCATGGCTCTCTGGAGAACATAAAAATAAAAAATAAACCCACATACAAACCAAAAAAAAAGCCCAGAGCAACCTGACATAAATTACATAGGAAACTCTTGGCCAGTTTGGCTCCCTGCTTGTAGCAACAGCTTTTAAGAACTTAGCTTTTCTGGCCATCAAGACTAATTCCAAGGTCAGCAGATCATAACCTCTTATCAAATGATAAACAGTTGCCTTCATAACCTCAGCACAGCCTGTGTCACTGGGGCAGGAAGTTAACTTCCACCAAAAGATTTTTGTTTGTTTGTTTATAACGAGTGTCTAAGGCTGGTACCAGGGTCTGGACTGAGACACCTCTGACTACCTGGCTCAGTTTTCCAGTGGAATGCACTTTGCTGCTGTCAAGGACAGAAACAGGTTGCCTCTGAAAATCAGTCTGTTCTTATGAGTCACTTATCTGATGCGAGAGCTTTCCTCTAGGCTATCGTGTTTGTCAAAGCTTTAATTTTCTTTTCTTAGTGTATTCAGAGTAATTCACACTGTTTTAAACTTAAAATGCAAAATTCAGAGAGCATTTGTATGTTTACAGATCCAGTCCTTGGCCAAATATTTCTTTTCTAGTACTTTCAATTTTAATCATCATTTCTTATTGTTAATTGTTTGATTTCAATCAACCCATAAACCTCTGGGATGTTCATGCAAACTCCTTCTTACTAGCCCTGTCATTTCACAGATCTTCAGTGGCATTGTCCTTATTGAAAATATTATAAAGAATTCGAGATTCTTTTTATTTATATTCCATCTTTCCAGCCTCTTGGGTGCACTCAGGTCGTGCTTTCAAGCTTTTCGCTGCAGCAGGCGTCCTTTATCTCCACAAAACTCAACAGCACACAGTCCCAAGAAGCTAGAAGCCAGGGTTTTAATTAGGCCATGAACTATTTCCCACCTCACAGTTAAAGCTGGCAACGTTACAGACAATTCAGGAGAGATCAGACCAAGGTATAATTGAAAGAACAGGCTGTTGAGTTGAGGCATTTGCATTTAGACTGCCCTGCAAAGTGCTCGGGTCCTCAGCGCAACACTTTA
The DNA here is from genome assembly GCA_013396935.1 of Baryphthengus martii. Classification (NCBI taxonomy): domain Eukaryota; kingdom Metazoa; phylum Chordata; class Aves; order Coraciiformes; family Momotidae; genus Baryphthengus; species Baryphthengus martii. Next base: position 40,126 of record VWZK01009607.1, read on the forward strand.
AATAAATAAATAAGCAAAAAGAACAGTATGGTTGAAACCCAGCAGGAGTGAAAGTGCTTTTCTCTCCCTTCATGTGAAAAGTTTGCACAGCAGCCAAAAAAACAAAAGCCTCAAGGAAAAAAAAAATCCAAGCAAACAAATGGCTGCTAAAACAGACATTTGCCCAAGACTCCTGCAACATGAAAGAAACCCATGGAGCGTTTTCTGTGTGCATTTTGAGCCCAAGTGTGTGGACAGCTTTAAGTAAATGTGAAAGGTTGAAATCCTCTACTGCCACTATATATCCCCCTGACTTAACAAGAAAATCCCGAAAGTCTGTTTGTTGACAGACCAGGAACAATTGCAGAGTTTATACTGTTACTTACCACCACACACTCCCTCTCCCTTTCCTTTTCTTCCTCCTTTTTCACTTGATGGTCTCAGAAGCTTTGCCCATAGGTATTTTATTTCCTCATTGATTCAGCTCAGCTCTGGTTTAATCCAGAACAACAAGAGTAAGTGAGGCCTGGGTTTCTTTTTATTATTATTATGGTGACTCTTTTTTTGCAGGTACTGTTTGTTTGGAGATTAGGGAGGCCTGGGGAAAAGGGGTGTTTGAAACATGTCTCCTCAGATGCCTTATTAAAGGATGGCAGTTTCTTATCACTTCTCATCACACAGCTGTGGCCTCTTAATTCCTGTTGTTTCTCAATATGCATTCTTTAAGCATTTCCATGCTGACAGTGATATAATTTGTGGCATGCCCTCCCCCTTTTCCCTTTCTGTTTTCATCTTATCTGATTTGTTGCTGCATTATTTTATTTTTTTGTTGTTGTTTTGGGGTTTTTTCTCTGAACTTGCAGGGAGCTATTTTTAAGTTTCACAAAAGCTTTAAAACGGAAGAGAAAAATGAGGTCTGGGTGGAAGAAATAGCAGCAGTTTTGGGGAATGCTGGCAGGAGAGAACAGTATGGACTCTGACCGTATTTCAGGGAGGATGGCCTGGTCTTAAACAGCTGTTTTTAAGACTTTTAAGTCCCAAACAGTTCTGAAAACCAGAGGCGATGAGGTCACATTAACTAATATATGAAGTGTATAAAGCAGAGGTTCAGAGGGCAGGCAGCAGCAAGCAGCTCTAGCACAGCAGGGTTCAGAGCTCCATAGAAAGCAAATCTCCCTGGATGAAGGGTTGGAAAACCATGGGCAGAGACTGGGAGAAGCACGAGGAGGGCTAATGGGCTCCTGCTTGATATAAACCACAGAATTTCCTCTGTACGTGGCTAAACCAGAATTCAATGCTGGAGCAGCATGGCTGTTTAAATGGAAAGGAGGAAGGTGAAGAGGTGGAAGTCCCTAACACATGTGACTCCCCCTGGATTAGTGTTTCCTTAAAATGCTCCTCGGTCTCCTCCTGCACTCAAAACTGCCATTTTGATTTGCACACAAGGCCGAGATGAGCATTGGAGGTGATTGCTTCATGCTCAAGTATGAACTTAATGTCCGGTGTGAAGTGCCTAGGCTAGTCATGGCAACTTGGAGTTAGGGTAGGGAAGCCCCAGGAAGGACAGAAATACAACAAAACCTTCCAGAGCAAGATAGGAGGGCAGGGCTGGGAGCATTCCTCCCTCTGATACTCTGGTAGCTGTCCGTCTTTGGAGCTGGGTTCACACACAACTCCTCAATTTGCTCACCAGCACCACAGGGACCTTTTACAGGACTCTGCAACATCTCTGAAAAGTTATCGGACTTTGAATTTTTCTTTTTTTAGTAGCCAACCATGAATTTAGGAATGAGAAAAGTCTTGCCTCACCTCATTCTCCCTCCCTGGTTATATGGTGATCACCACAAAAAGGTATGAACACCAGGAGTGAGAAAATTAGAGAATGGGGATCACTAGAAAGAGAACGGCTCACTGATAAATTAGTTATTGTCAGCAAATCAATGACTATAAAAAAAAACCAACAGAAACAATTTAAAATCCTCTCCCCCTAAAATTACCCAATGTTCCTGCCAGCTAGCTCATACGCTGGATATAAATTAAAAACCAATCTGTAATAGAGCCAGTAAAGCTGCAAAAGAAAGCACTCACCAAACATTTCAGACAAAATAAGGAAGACTTTTCAATGGCCAAGACATCTGAAATTCCCTAACGTGTTTGTTCTTAGGAGGTAAGTGTGGAAAATGATCTGCACAATAGGAGCTAATAGGCATATGGAGAAAGGGAGGGACGTGGTGCTTTGGCACTGTGCACCCACAGCGTGCCCATTTTCCCTGACTTTGCAGCTGCTTTCCTTCCTTCTAGGCACTACTGCTCAAGTTTTCTCCTGACTTCTGCGGCAGAAGTAGAACGGTTGCCCCCTTTGCGGTCTGGACTTGCTTCTCTCATTGGAGTGTGGGAGTCTTGCCTTTTCTTCTTGGCTTTTAGTGAGATGCTTTTCCCCCTTTTTAAAGTTTACTGACTAAATTATTTCTTTTTAGCACCCCAGCGTGACTCGGCTATCACCGTGGCAGGACTGCTACACCCAGAGAAGATCCTGATAACCTGTGGGCCAGGCTCTGTGTGTGTTGATGCTCAGATTGGTTTTGCTGAAGCCTTTTAGGGATGAAAAGGCAAGTTAAAGATCAGGCTGATGATTACTCTTACCCTGGGTCTTTGGTCTTGCCTTGGCATATTTGCTCAGGTCACTTGTTGAAGTGCCCTGCTGTGTTTAGAGCCTGGATTTGCACCATGGAAATGGATCAGGGGCTGTAGTTGGATCAAACAGGGAAAGAGGAAACTGCATCCTGTACATTGAGAATCCTGAGAATGACTACTCAAATGTATTTGCTGGTACTCAGGCTAAAACACAACAGGCCTTCATTTCATTTTAGGTTTTTGTGAGAATTTTTCAGCTGAAAGCTGCAATACCTCAGAGTCAAGGGATTAAGTTCTTGCTTCTGATTTCCTTGACTGTCAAAAAGAGATAAAATTATTTGACTCTTTGCTCACTGCCCCTGTTATTTCAGAGAAATTTCTAAACCTGAGATTTCACAGAATTACAGAAAGCTACCCTCGGGATATCTTCTACAGCATCCCTTTGAAATGAGATATTCCTCCACACATTTCAGTGTTCCCCGGTTCCCCCAGGAGACTGTTACTGCCCCTTCCCACTTGGTATTGATGCTTTGGAGACAAGTCCCCCATGCTTATTAAACATATAGAGACTCAGGCATCAGGATGCTCATCTAGAGGTGCATGGCCAACCACCAATACTCAGAAAATGCCAGATAACCTCATAAGCATCTGGTTGTTTGGTGTTTTTTTTATGCTTGGGTTTCAGTTGGAGAAGTCTGGTTTTTGCTCATATCCACCTGGGTCTGATGACACAGGTCTCTTCCAAGCAGATCTCCCACCTCAATCTTGCCAAGACTTGCAGACACTTTCCTGTCTCATTTTATGTGTCGAAATGCTGTTTTCAGATGTACCCTCAGTTATACTGTACTTTTTTCTGTGCTTTTCATGTTTTTCCTCCTGCTTTCCAGTCATTTTACACTCAGTACATGAGCACTGATGGATTCCTCTCTCCCAAAAGTACTTTTCAGACAAAAAAAAGAGGATAAGGTACTGTAAAGAGTACTCAAATACGCTGCCACAGGTTCACATTCTGCCCCTGTGTGGTGGTGGTTTCCCCATGTGCCAACCAGTGCTTTAACCACCAGGTTGTTCAGTCCCTCACAGGCACCAGCCTCCTCAGCTGCGTCGTGTAAGGATCAGCTTTTCTAGGAATGTTTTACAAAGCTGAAATCCAGAAGAAGGACTGTCGCTGCCAAATCTGGTTAAAAAGAGGTATTTATGTCCTTCAGGGAGCAAAGCTGAGGCCGCAGAGTTTTGGGTGATTAAACAGCCCTGTTATCTCACTGGCTTCAGGAGAGCCTGTTCTTGGGCACTCCATTTGGAGCAGTGGTTTAGGGCAGAGCTGGCTTTTTAGGCCTCAAAATCAAGAAGATTGCCAGGAGGCTGGATCAGCAGCGAATCCTTAATAAACTGGGTCAGGCTGGCTCGAGGCATGGCAGAGCCGTCCGTGCCAGGAAGGGGACATGCTGGTGGCAGCCACAACCCATATCCCTCAGCGCTAAATATCAAACCAGCAGGTACCAGGGTACCTGCCTGAGCCAAACAGCAGATACTCATCACACCGTGGTAACACCATAGCCATAGGGATGGGAGTGTGGGGTGGATTTGCCTGCCACAGGCGAAAAGCATGAAAGTGGCTCTTTTCTAGACAATAAAGGAAGCAAATTTCGTAAGTTTGAGGAAAAAAATCATCTGCAATATCCTTCCAGGTTCAGGCTGGGGATCTGAGTTGCTTTCACTCATTTCTAAAGCGCCTTGAAGAACATCAATATTTCGTTAATTACTCTCTCAGTACTGACTTCACTTTTTCTGATGCATCAGATTGTATATACTTAATTACATAATTTTAGGTTGCTTATTTTCATTTATTTTATGCATTTCAGGTTTTTTGTTTGTGGTGAGCACCTGCAACTGAAGTTTGGAAGAGTTCCAGTTTTCTTGCTGAGCCCAAACTTGGAAACTTACTCTTTGACCTGAACTTTTTTCTTTTCACCAAAGCAACTTTGGTTACCATTATTACAGTTTCTATTTTCTTATATACTAATTCCTAGCTGCAAACAGGGGTATCTTTTATTTTTCCACGAACTCTTTTTCCTGCTCACGGCAGTTTGGGACTAAGCTGAGGTGTTGGTGCCCTCTAGTGAAAAACCTCTAACATCAGGCAGAACGTGAGCGTCCCAGCAGCAGGCAGCTGCTGCTACGACCATTATCTTGAGCTTCCACTCTGGTTTTAAACTTTTATGGCGTTTCAAATATTAAGAAACATCAACCTGCCTCTCTGCAACCCGAGGGACCAGTTAGCAAAGCAGAGCTAATAATTCCCAGTGTATCACTTAGGAAAGATAGTTTGGAGCATTTTCTAAGCTCACATTATCTATAACCAAGTTCTCAGGCTTGCATTACTTTTACTTGCAGTGTTGACTTGTATTTATGTGTATTTATAGTGTCACTTTGTGCTGTACACTCATTTCCCCCTAGATACTCTTTCCCTGCCTCCCTTCGCTGTGTGTGCAAACTAGGCAGCGTGTCTACGCTTGCTTTTCCAGCAGCATCCCCACTTCCCAGCCCGTCCTCTCTCCTTCTCCACCAAGACTTTTAAGCCTGTTGAGGTCTGGGTGTCTTTTTAAATATCTGTCTATACAGATCATCCTTAATGCTGCCCACCATGATGTGGAGAGCAGCAGGATGGAGCACTGTGATACTCGATATTTATAACTGGATGCACCATTTAGCAATGAATGATTAACCAAGTCATGGCGTAATGTTTTTCCGTTTACTTGTTAGAAGAATATCACCTTTATGATCCGTATATCATCATTTTAATCCACTATGAGAAATTCAGTTGCTAAAAACTGGATGTCTGCTTCATTTTCCCCAAAGGGCTGGGCTGATCTGATCTCTGAAAACTCTTTCTGGAGAAACTAAGGTGCTTATGTTCACATTCATTCGCATTAACGGCAGACACAGTGTGAGTCTAGCTAGGAAAATGTTGACTGATTTTTTTTTCCCCCCCCTTTTTTTTTTCCCCTCCTAGTTGAGGTTATTGTGGCCAGGGTCTGGCCCGACTCTGAGGAATTCAGCTCTCGTGCTGCATCATGCAGGGGAAAGCCTAAAACATGCCCAAGGGCTTTACTGCCCTGCCAAACGTGAGCAGGGAAAGGTGATAGCAACAGGTTAGGGAAGCCGTTTGCAGCAGTCTTGGCTGAAGGGTGGTGCTGTGGAGACCTTGGCACACCTGCCTCCCAGCAACAGTCTGTATCTCACGCAGAAAACAGCATAAAGAGGCAGAGAAGAGGTTTGCTCCTGTGTTTCACTTTCAGTTGGCACTTTCTAACGCCTAAACACTTTAGTCTCAATTTAATGCTAATATAGAACTTATTCTTAGACACTCTGAAAAGATTCCTGGTATGACAAGAACAACAAACAGCTTGCACATCTTCCTTCTGAACAAGTGCAGGGCGTACTTGTCAAGAAAATGGGGCTAATAGGCAATTCCAGACAATTATAGTCTCTCTGTACTGTAATTACTGCGATGTCAGGTGGATGTTTTTAATACAGCATTCAACGTTGAGCTTGGCTGATGGTCACATTTCCCTACTTGTAGACACTGTTTAGGTTTGATAGGAATTTCATCCTACAGCAAACCTAAATCAACCAGAGAGGGCTTGTGTGGTGACTGCTCAAGTGACATCCGTGAAAAACAGCTGACAAAGTAAATGTACATAATGCACGTAACCAGCCTGTTTTCTAGGATGTGTTCAGGTTAACTGTGTGGGTAGGTTAAAAACTGCCTTCTCTGGGTATGACTCTCCTCAGCAACTCCAGTCATAATCCTCCCTGTCAAAACACAGGAGGAAGCGAGCAGAGTCTGTGAGGGGAGGAGGAGAAGTTTGGCAGAGCCTGGGAAAATTTCAAACCCAACAGCGGGATCAGCACAAAATCTCCAAGTTCATGAATGACAATCACCTTTTGTACAGGAGCTGCAATATTTTTCAAAAGACAGCACTTGGAGGCTGTCTACCTACCTAGGTTCTTTCATAGGGAAAAGGTAGGATTTTAGTGTCCTGCTAATTTGAGAAAGCCTGCAGAATATTCAGATGACTCAGTTACATTCAGTGAGAGGCATGCCTGTTTATGAGAAGCCAAGAAAGCATTTGAGATATTTGAGAAAAGCAAGTCTATAAATAGCAGGACAATTCTGCTACAGATGGGCAGAAACTCCAGCCTTTCATCTGAACATTTCATGCTTTGGGGCACTTGAAATCCAAGTCTGACGTTTGCATCATTAAAATGTTTAACGTCCACCTACACAAGATTGTAAAACATGCAATTTTCAGCAGACGTTACTTAAGTCACATCTTCTCTCTCCTTGTTCCGCTACCTCTCCCTCTTTCTTCCCCCTTCTGCTGTTAAATCCTAAAGATCTTCACAGAAACTTCTTTTTATAGACTATTTTTATTAGAGCACTATCCCTGCTGAACACTTCCATGAAATTCTCTATTAGACTGTAACCACCTACAGACCCTGTGGTATCCTGTTAGATTTTCAAAGCTGATTTTATACAAGTTTCTCACTGAGCGCATTTTAAATGTCAAATTATAACTTTAAGCCTGTGACAGTATATATAGAAATTTCATCCCCTTCCTTCCAGCTTTTGGAGGAAACTTTTTCTTCCCTTTTGCATACACAACCTCCACAAGCTGTCTGATTTTTTTTTCCCATCATAGTTCACAGAGAAATTTGTCTTTTGTGAGGTGCAAACCATTCAAAAAAAAAAAATCAGCAATAAAAGGAGATGTGAGAAAGTTACTATTATGTAAGTGAAGATGAACTATTATGTAAGGGCAAGAGTGCTGTGGAAAGGAAGGGAGTGCAAAGTGTTCTGCAAACTTAACTCTTCAAAGCCCTGAGAGTCAAATATAATATAATCATCTGTTTTTCTAATAGTATCAGTCAGGCTGTCTCTGCCTGGAAATCTTTCTACACTTGTTTCTTCAGACTGTGGTCACCACAAAGTGATGTTGTACTGTGGCCATGAATTGTATTTGGACTGGAAGGTGTTATGGCTGTGGGGTGGTGAGGTCAGTCTGAGCAGACAAGATTATGCACCCCTATATTTTTAAACAGCAACCCCTATCTCTCCCTGTCTATATACAGTCTTGTCAAATTTCTGTGAGCGTAGAGACACTTTTACAATCTGGAAGCACTGTATAAGGATTCATCAGGAGTCCTCCATCTGCTTCATCCACCCCTGCAGCTGGGTGTTCCACTCAATGAAACCCAGCAGAAGTAGGACTCTCAGAGAACTGGGCTGCTCCTGTGATAAAGCATTCAGGAAAGGGGGCTCAGGGGAGACCTTCTCCCTCTCTACAGCTCCCTGACAGGAGGTTGGAGCCAGGTGGGGTCGGACTCTGCTCCCAAGGGACAGGACAAGAGGAAATGGCTTTGAGTGGTGTCAGGGGAGGTTTAGGTTGGACACTGGGAAAAATTTCTTCCCCAAGAGGGTTGTCAAGCCCTGGCCCAGGCTACCCAGGGCAGTGGTGGATTCCTCATCCCTGGAGGGGTTTAAAAGCTGTGGAGATGTGGTGCTGAGGGACAGGGGTTAATCGTGACCTGGCAGTGCTGGGGGAACAGTTGCCCTTGATGCTCTTAAAGGTCTTTTCCAAGCAGAATGATTCTGTGATTCTACTTCACATGCAGAATATACACTGGGTTTACAAATCGTATGTATAGCAAAAAAAAAAAAAAAAAGGCAGAGTGAAAGAAGACTCTCAATTTTGTGTTTCTGAAAGACTCAGGGTAGAAAAATCCTCCAGAAAGTGAGCTGCTGGAGATTTAATAGGCTGGCTCCACTCTCGAATAAATTCTTCCCTAATGTATTAACAGAAACATTAATTTAAGGTTCACTGCCGTTGATGTGACCACAGAAGCATTCTTATTATGACATGCAAAACACTGAGTTTATACTGCCCTCTTCTGTAGTATGTTGAAAATGGAAATAGAATTAAGACCAGGAGCTGTTCTACAAAATGAAAGCCTGTTTACTACTAAAGATCTCTTGATGACAAATTGTGCCTCTGGGTCAGCTTTTCCATCTGGTTGCTATTTGTGAAAAGACTGTCCCTGACCAGAACGTAACACTTGATGTTCACTATTTCCTTTAAAGTTGCCCTTTGCTAATAGCTCTTCTGTGGAGTAGGTGTCGCTTCTCAAAATACCACTGTTACGTAAAGCCTGATTGATATGAGCAAAGGTGGGCAGAAAAAAATTTATCAAAAACTGACTGTTTGAAAGAGAAGAATGTATTTCTTTTTAAAGCAGTGGGAGGGCATAATTACCTGCACTGAGGATAGGAAAGATTTGAGCTCACATTGATGACGTGAAGGTCTACAGAGAGCAGACCTATCTCCTTGTGCGCTCTCCTGTGCTCAGAGGTGTCCACCACACAGCGCGAGGGGTTTCTGAAATCCCATTACAGCTATACTGTAATGGCTAAACAACATCATGTGTTTTATCCAAAGACCATTGTCAGTCAGGGGAATTGCACCCCACATTTAAAGGTCTCCGAGTGCGTCAGCGTTGAGGGAGGGAGGGTGCAGCATCGATCCAGGAGGGGAGCAGCAAATTGTTTGGGTGCTGTGTGCTTTGCTGTGCGCTCCCCAAGCTGGCCTGGCTAAGGATTTGTCTCACTGACCCTCACAAGGAGAGGCAAATAGGGTGAGGAGGTCGCTGATGTCTCTCAGCTCTGAAGCCGCTGAAGGGCAGGGTGCAAACAAAAAGTGAAGCCTCAACACCTCAAATTTATTTTGTATTCCATGAACACTTTTCTTTTGTTAACGAACCAGAGAAAAGATGGAAAGCTGTGCCTTAAATAAAGATGAGTGCAAATTTCCAGCTCCTCTCCTTTAGAGGATTTTGTTTGGATTTACTGCTAAGTTTGAAAGGTAGCTCTTAAAGCCCTCCCTTCAAATCCCTAAGCCAGCTATTTGCAGCGTTTCGTTCCTCTGAAACCCTGGGAATCCTATTTTCTGCAACATCTCCACCAAGCTGTCAGCCCTTCAGCCAGGTGCACAGAGGTTCTCTTGGCCACGGAGGGCTCTATTTTATTCCTGTGATTAGGTCTTTCCATGTACGTTCATTAAATTCAGTCTATCAAGAAGCTGTTTTGCTCACTCAGTAAATTGCAGGAGAGCAGGAAGGACTGGCACGTACGCAGCTTATTGCAGCTCTGAGCAACAGCGGAGCTGGTCTTCAGAAAAGAAATCCAATGAAAGGGACTCTGCTGAATAAGCTGTTTTAAGACACATTTTCACTTCTTAATGATCCTTCAATTACCGACATTCTGACCAATAATGAGAACTGCTGAAAGAAACCAATTTGCGGTGGCATAACTTTTTTTTTGTAATTTTGGTTTACAACCCATGTTCTCACATAGAAATGACAGCGCAGCAATGCTACAGCACAGCTGTCATCACTGTTAATCTCTACATGTGGATTAGTCTTTTAAAATAATTTGTCAAAGCATTTAATTGAAGTAAAGGTACCTTTGAACATTCCTTTAGTCTCTGGTGCTCCCAGGGCTTTACTGCTGCTAATATTGGTTCCAGTATTTTATGCCTGAGATGAGAAGATGTACAGCAATTGGCCAGCAAACTTTTTCTTGAGCATTAAGCACGTCTTTTGCTTCTCTTTTTTCCTTCAGTGAAGATTTTTCAGGTGTGTTATGGAAAACTGGTGAATTCTCTTAATGCTATGCAATAGATATTCTTCGGGCCTGCTTAGCTCTGCTTTTGAATAATTTAATTTTTTTAAAGCTGTGTTAACAACCTGTTTTTCACAGGGATTTCCCCGCTAATTGCTCATATTCTGTCATCATATTTTTCAAGTTAAATTCAGGTTTCTCAACTGTCATTCTGATCACGTTCCCTAGAGAATGTAAATTCCCTTTTGCTCTACTTGGAAGCCAACACAAATTCATTTACAAACTAGAAGCGAGTTCAAGCAGGAAAATTCAGACCCAGGTACAAACTTTGTCAAAGTCCAGGTGTGGTTGAGTTAGGGGTGGTGGAAGCTTGTTCCAGTAGCTTTGATGGAAGAGCCGTTCTGTGGACCAGATGCTGCCTGAGAATTATAAGGCAGTTGCAATCAGCCAGTTGGGATTTCATGAGTATTGAGGTGATGGGGAGGAGTGGATGGTCCTCATGGGCTATGGCCACTTTTTATCATCCAGCTTCTCCACTCTGAGAGCAGGAGCCCTGCAGGCAATAGGGTTGAAGGGCTGGTAAGGACTTTCTGGTTAAGTTATAGAATTATAGTATCACAGAATTGTAAGAGTTGGAAGGGACCTTAAAGATCATCCTCAAGGGCAGGGACACCTCCCATTAGATCAGGT
>VWZK01009608.1:0-18270 GCA_013396935.1 Baryphthengus martii
GGGGAGTTCACACACAAACACAATGACAGGATAAAAAGGAACAGTTGGGAGGTACAAGGGGCCTAACACCTTACACCAGTTCTTCTTACCTGGGATTACAGAAATAGTTTTCAAAGCTCTCAATACTCTGAAAGTTCGAAGAGCTGAAACATTGCCTAGGTTTACAAATTCTGTTACATACCTGTAGGATTAAATCACAGTTATTCAGAATTTAGGCAAAGTTTATGCTACTTACTTGGGTCTTTCATCAAGACCACTTTGGCGTTTTTAGCAAAAAATTAAATAGCAACAGTCAGAGGTTTACCTTTCACTGCAGTTTGCCTTGCATTAATACGCTTTCAGAGCCTTCAGTTAAATTAAATGTCTCTGAAGTGAATCACAGTGATTTAACTTTGAAAGCCTAAAATTTATCTAGACTAGATTGGTAAGTTTGGAGAATGAAGTCAAAGGGATGCTCCTTTTCTGCTCAGAGAAAAAAGTGCAGGACATGAAATTAGCCTCTCTACTACTAGCTGTACTAATGGCTTCTGCAGTATTTATGTTTACAACAAAATACGCATATTAGAATGTCAGAATTGTTTTAGATAAAGGTAAATCCATACAAGAATTTGCATTTAATGAAACTGATATGTATCGATACTAATTTCATGCCCTTTTTGCCCTTCACTTTCAAAGAAAAAGCAAAAAGCAAAAACTTACGCAAAGGTAATGACAGTGAAATCAAGCCAGTTCCATGGATCTCGAAGAAAAGTAAAATCTTCTAAGCAAAAGCCCCTTGCAATGATTTTTATGAGTGACTCAAACGTGTAAATTCCAGTGAACGTATACCTGGATAATATAGGAATTTTTAATCAAAATAAATAGCAACATTTTACACTGGTATTCTGATAGAAACTTGATGATCAAATGAAAGGTTTTTTCCATTATTATTTCAAAACTGGAAAAGTAATACAGTACATAAGCGATTTCTGCTAAAATAGATAATATTTATCACATATACTTCTGTTTACATGTGTTGGTTGTGACATGCTGTTGAAGTACAGCAGGCCTGATCTTGTATATTAATTGAAATAAATCCATCAAATAAATGACATCTATCAAAATTTATTGGTGACAATCAGTTTAAAAGTATGCAACACTAGATCTGTTACTGTTAACCAAGAAAGTTGTGATTATTGACTTATCAAATACTGTCTGAATCATTAACATCTAAACCATCTAGTATTAACTCTAAAAAGGGAAGAATCCAAGCATGCATTGAATGCTCATTTTAGGGATACTTTTCTCTATATACTGGCCTTAACTAATACGTACAGGTAGATGCCCATGGTGCTGCTGTTAATGCAGATTATTATAATGTTAATGTTAAGGGAGGGACAGAAATGTTGGGTAGGTGCTAAACCATGAAGGTGCTAGAAAACTATTGGAATCTCAGTAGAATGCTATCTGTAAACAACTTTCATTTTTTCTACTAGAAGGAGATTTAAATTATTATTCAACATTTCTACATAGTTTAGACAGGAAATAGTAGTAATGGTTCCTGCCACCACATATGACTGCAGTTACTGGCATGCTGACTCCTACAGGAACAGTCAAAGGTACCTTTAACAGAGGCAACTTACTCTACATTCTTTGTCCAGTCTGGAGGGTTACTCATGGTCATAAATACACAGTTGGTCAAAATGGTGCACATGATGAGCATGCTGAATAATGTAGGTACAGTTAAGGAAAATGCAATAGTAATTCACACAATATCACATCAGCCATATATCTTAAGTACAGTAAAATATTGCCACAAATCTTTCAGACTTCGGAAACATTGCACATATATTTTGCCTAACCTGATATATTGAACATTAACACATAAAAATTTAGTATTAGTCTTCATCTGTTGCCGTTCTGACGTTGATTTGTTGCCATCCTCATGTTTTGTTTTCAGCTGGTACTGAAAGCAGAGTAGTTGGCTGTCACGTGCCCAGGAGGCAACGTGAGCCGAGTACCAGCCAAAACCAAAATAACTTGCAGAAGAATACTGTTTTACTTAAGTACCTGACATGTCTGAATAAGTATTAGCTTTTCACTTCTACAATTTTGGTACTAAACTCAACAGCTGTTGTAAAAAAAAATTTATCCTATTTACTGTGAGTCAGATCTGTAGAGAAAGCACACACCACCTCAGCACCTAACAGAGCCAGTCTGTCAAAAAACACAGAATAAACCACAGAATACTGTTTTGAATTGCTGAAGTGATTGTATTCTGTGTTTCCTTATCACTAGTTTAGCAGTACATGCTTCAATCAGTACAATATAAATCCACAGATAGATCACAGATTAGAATGAATCATTTTCCATTATTATTTTTGGGCTCTCTCAAAACATTAGCAGCAAAAGAAGCATTTCTTGTTCTACCAAGTCTGTAATTTAAAAATTGTTCAATAGTACCTTGTGGTCAATTGCTTGAAAATCGTTGAAAAATGGTGAAGATTAGAATGAAAATTAATTTTTATTTGGAGATCCAGCAAACAATTTAGGTATTCTGGGACTTGAAAGCCAGACTAACAGCTGTAGTAGTGAGATCAGGCAGTCCACTGGGGTTTCATTACACCCAATGCGATGTTCCTGGTTTACAAGATCACTGGCTCCACAAACAGTGTGGTCCTTCTCTTTTCATGGCAATAAAGTAAACGGGATTATTCAAACATTACGAAATGCTGAAGTAATCAAAGCAGATTAAAACTTGACCCAAAATGGCCACATGGTGGCAGCAAAAAAATAAGAACTGCATACACCTTTAGGCCAAAGGGTTAATTTTTCCTCTAGTCATCTCTAAATGACGTGTTCCTTAAAAATGGTTGCATCAACAAAACTGGCAAAGAAGTGAAGAAGTGAATGGCTTCAAGTGAAGAAAGCCATTTGCAGGATTTTTAATTTATTCCCCCTTTTTTTCCTCTCTTGATTTAAAAAATAATAATAAAAAACCACTGAAAAACATAGATAGCATTTGGTTGTTTGCGGTCTATTTTTCTGCCATGGGGAAAAAAAAACCAAAACCAACCAACCAACACCTAACCCTTCACTCTAGGTGAAGGAGGAATAGGAGAAGCACCATCTCAGCCTAAAGTTTGCAGAAAATTGGCACAAACATTAAGATCATTGCGTACAGCTGCTGAACAATTCAAACTTGAACGTACCTTTTCAAGTAAACATTCAAATCAGAGGGAATTATTTAGCTGCCAGATTCCCATAGATAGGTGGGTGAACTTTGTCTAAATGCCTGACCAAGCAGCGAATATTGTGATAGCTTTCATTAAGTGACTTGTTTTGAAGATCATGTTGTCACATAAGCTCTGTACAGTAAAAATTCAGTGTTCAGTGGTTTAGAATAAATGATTAGAATGCTTTACAATGTTTGTCCTCACAGTCCACAGACTGCCCTATAGAGTTCAACTTCATATAATTGGGAAATTCCTTTAAATAAAGAGAATCCATTTTGGTAGCTGAAAAAACTTGGGAGATGCCTGGCTGAAGCTCCAGGAGTCTCATAAAACAGTTAAAGAGGAGGAAAGTCTTCTTAGGAAGGCTGAGGTTCTATCCCTCAATCAAAAACAAAAGCAAATCAAACCAAACCAACAACAGCAAAAAAACAACCCACAAACAAATAGAAAAAGAACAACCAAAAGTCATGCATCTATTCTTCTGCAGAAGATAAAAACCACCTTGAACCCCAGATCTATGTCTGAGATAAAAACAGCCCATCCCATAGTTGGCTGATTGGAAAACAAACCAGTTGATACAGTGGAAGGAACCTTCCTTCTACAATAGAGCAAAATTACACAATCACACAATTAGTTAATAAATAGAAGGGAAAATACTGGAATTGCATATTGTTTGTTAGCATTGCTGCTGTTCTGTCATCAAGATCAGCTGGATACTCTTTGAACACAATTAGGAGGAATTGAAAGCCAAACTCAGTAATCAGTGCACCAGTAAAAAGCATCACCCACAACTAGGAGAGAAGCAAGGTTGGAAGGTTCTGTAAATCAGTCCATAACTTGACTAGAGGAGCGTTCCTCAGAGGCTTCAACCTCACAGCATTTGTCTGTGTTCTCCCACCATTACCACGTCTGCAGGTCTCTGTCAGGTCCCTTAGCTACCATCCCCAAATGCTGACTGACTCCTCTCCAGACCCCTTTCTCCCCTCTCTCACCGCTTTAAATTCTGAGAAGATCGAAGTGTTTCTGAGGTGCAGTCATCAGTCTTGCTTCTTCCTCTTCCCAAGGACTGAGAAAATTCTGCCAGCAGTCTGTAATAATAAGGCTTCTGCCTTTGACTAACTGCTCAAAGTCTTACTGTCACACTGCAGTTGTAATTTGGTGACTACTTTTCCCATCCACCTGTTATAAACATCAGGCACCGATCCCACATGCTAGTCTAAAACTTTACCTCGTGCACTGTCCCATCAGTTACGGTCCCTAAATCTGTCCGCCATCTGCACGTACAGATGCTTTGCAAACTGCCTGCGAGACTCCTGCCTATGCTTTCTGGCAACCTATTCAATTTGGCAGAGGCTTCTGGTGCAGCTGGGCAGGTTTGGGAATGTGAGATTTGGCACGCATGGAGCAGGCTTCCAGGCACGCTGCTGCAACAGACTCTAAAGCTGGTCCAGAGATGGCCTCAGAAGGACCCCTAATAAGCAATATTGACATATCCCTGAGTGAGCTGTGCCTGAGCAGCTGCAGATCTGCCTAACTGCTTGCAAAACTCAGAGCTGTGCCAGAATTTGTAAGCACAAACTAATTTTTTTTTCTTATTTAAAAAAGAAAAAAAATTTAAAATCTAATTATTTTTTGAATAAGCTTCATTGTGCAAAAAAGAATCTGGGGCCTAAAAATTTTCAATGTTAAAATAGATCTGAGAAAATCTTTCTGAAAAATTCACAGATTCGAGAAGGAGTCTGAAATCTGTCTGCAGATTTGTACAGAAGTGTTGAAATTCAACAGAATAGCTAAAAATGCATTTATATGATATGTACACATTTTATAGTATTTATAAAACCTTATCACAAGTCTTCCACTGTAAAATAAAATGAATATAAAAATATATAAAAATAAACAATAAAAAAATAATAAAATAAAACTCTTTATCCATGATGAAGTAGAAAGAGTTATGAGATTTCTTAATTTTAGTGTGTAACATTTTGAACAACCATTGAAAAAGGATATGAATGTACCAAAATTTTAATAGCTATTTTTCTAAGAGGATTGAAGGGAGTTAAAATGTACAGGGCAGAGGTGGCACTGAATCGGAAGATTGCCTTCCCTTTATTCAATACTATAAAGGTCTGAAAAAGAGAAAGAAAAGAGATTTTATAAGCATATATTCACTGTAGATGCTAATTTTAAAACTGTTCCTAGTTCCAATCACCAAAATTGTAACTTTTTGAATAGATAATACACAAAATTTATGACTCATTTATTAAATAAAACTCATTTCCAGTACTCACCTGATGTATCTGACGTAGGAAAATATAAGTTTAAATATGGAACGCTCCATTAATGTTTTTATAATACTTCTTCATTAAACTACCTCAGTGTAGTAATATGATACATTTATATGATGTGTTCCTTGTGAAAAAAAGGTGTAGACATTAACTAAAACTATAAGTTTATTTATGTTTTCCATAGAAAACTCTTTCTTCCTGTTGGAAGTACCACAAGCAGGGAAACCTTACCTGGGGATGTTAACAATGTATTAGTAAGAGAAATCCCTATAGAAACAGATTTAAAAGACTACCCATTTGTTCATACTTTTTTTTATTCTAGTCTGCTTCTTGGTCTCCGTGCTGAGGAGAGAGGAAAATAGTGGTAACACATATAGCCATGATTAGGTAGATCTCTGAGGACTGTGGGCATCTGGATACACCTTACCGGAGGAAAGGAAGAGACACATCCCAGCCGACCTCCCTGCACAACTGTGATTTGCAGGTGTGAAACGTTCCCAGAACGCACATACTTGGTAAATTTGAAATTTAACAGCTAAAGAGCCTATCAAATTGAGAGAAGCTTTAAGGCAGGCAAGCCTTACTTCAGAGAATTGTAGAAGGCTCTAGGCTCAAAGGTTGTCTGTTTTCCTCAAATAAATCCAAATATAAATGGTACAAGAGCAAACCCTACAAACGTTGCTTTGCTCCCACTGTAGGCCATCATGGCCACAATGGCATTAACGCTAGTGCAGAGGAAACGTGGTCTGTCAGGTTCCTCTGTGGCACTAAGGTGCTTTTCAACTGCAAGAACAATTTAAAAAGAATGAGAAACACTGCAGAAATAAGTCTCTAACTCAGAAAAGCATTGCATGCAGTGGAAGAGATGATGCAAGGATTATAGCCTAAATTCAAACTGAATTAGAGATGCTAAAGAATCTGCCCAAAAGAAATGTAGAAAATGGCTTTTTCTTTAGTTTTGTCAGTTATATATTTTGTAAATAAGCTATGATAAGGCCTCCTCGTTTTTGTTTTTTTTGTTATGTTGCTGACAAAGTGAGTTGTAAACTAAAATGCCATTGGAAGTGTGGGAAAGGGTATGTTGGTCTCTGGTGTCCATGACATCAAGCATCACTTCAAAGCCGTAAGCAAGCGGACAACAAGGCTATTTCTGGGAAGGCTGGCAGACAGAGAAAATATGCCAAGGAGGTTCAAGGAGAATGATTCTTCAGTTTGCTTAGATTTGATATATATGGACCATGAAACAGAGATACAAATCTCTAGGAGCACCCAGGAAGTGGGGACAGAAGTGGAGATGAGGGTTCCCACCAGTCTGTGACAGGTAAGTCCTGAAGGTAGAGTAGAAGTAAGGATTGAGCCCTGAGGAAAGGCTGTCCCAGTCCCAACTCACATACTGGCTTCATCCTTGAGCTGTCTCTCCATCACAGCTCGCCACAGCACACCTTCCTCTACAGGCCAAATCCCTTAAGAGTAAGGGGCGTTAAGAGCAAGACTTTATACTGTCTTACGTACAAACTCAGGATGTGTAGAAATGATAGAAGATACCTGGTTTATTTCCCTTCTGCTGCACAGAAATGGAGAAGCTGCATATGAAACCCAGGACAGTGAGATAAAGCCTGAGCTAGTGGTTCCAAATCACACTTCCAGTTATGGATTCCAGATAACTGCCTTCAAAGTGTAACTGCAGACAACTTGACCTTAAATGAAGCTTGCATTTTAAACACTAAAGTAACCAAGCAGATGAATGGGTTTTTTGGCACAATGTTTTAAAGCCTCACACCCCAAAGGGGAAGGTGAGTTTCCCCTCCCAGGTCTGTCCCCAGCCCTCAGGACTGACAGCTCAGGAGCCTCCACCTCACGCTATTGGCTTTTGTAGCTCTGAGGTAGTTGACAGAATGCATTAAAAAAAAACCCTAAAAAAAAAAAAAATTAAAAAAAAAAAAATCACACTCCCTACTAACTTTGTATCTAAGACTACACCACCTACGTTTAGTCAACCTACATTTTTTTTTAAAATATCTTTGAACATAAGCATATTAAACATATATCTCCTTTCCAACATGCCTTATGGAAAATAACAGCATGCTGGCACAGCTCCAGTTTCAGTTGGAAGCTGCTGCTATTTTAGCTGTTCTACTTTCTGCTGCCCTGCATAAGCAGAACCAATAAGACATAAATTCCCTACCACAGTTTTAATTTATTCACTCAAAGCATCTTTGTGACTGGAGCCTTCAGAATAACTTTGTTGGTCCTCTGACTTCTAAACTAAAACTGTATCTTACCTCTGAAGAATTTTCATTTAAAAAAAAAAAAAAAGATAACAGCTTATATCCAATCGCTGTGTAAGCTACGTTCCCCAAAAAGCCTGCTATGGCTCATCCCAGCCTCAACCCAGATGCAAGCCAATATGTAGGCAGTGTGGATGAACATGAAGTATTGTATCCAAAGCTGTCAGGACAAAGTAGATATACACTGAGAAAAGCTAAATAAATTCCAAACGAATTGTAAGATTAGTGTTAGCATATGAAGGATTATGTATACTTTTCAGGGCTTAGGTTTTATAAAGTTCTTTAATCATTTTATAAAGGCAGGAAACCTGCTCACAGTCAAACTCTTTGAGTGTGAGTATAAATTCAAAGAAATCTCTAAATTCCGGGATTTGCTGCTTTTGCACCTCTAACCTGGGTCCCAGTTCTGTAACTTCTGCCGTACTTGATATAAACACAGAAACTGCATTCTTAGCAGGGCAAAGGAGAATGAGTATTTTCAGAAGATGCAGCTACGAGGGAAGAAGAGTCCACACTGAACAAAGATACAGTCTCGGAGAACCTCTTGGGATAAAGAGTTCCCAAAACCTTATTTCTCCTCTCCTTTCTTCCAGTTAGCTTTAAATGTCATTTCCGGAAGGCTACATTCATCTGGCTGGCTGCTACTCCATTGCATTTCCACTTCCTACAGTTAAACAAACACCATCTAAAAGCCTCACAGGACATTCTGAAAGGCAAGAGGTGACATATTGTAGAGCTGGGTGCTTAGCTTCCTGGGAAGAGCCCCAGGGGCAACTAGAACAAGAGACTGGTGGCATATTGGAAAGTGACATTTCTCAGGTTTGTGATTATCTTTTGAAACCATGTTTTCTAGCATGATCGTAACTTTTTGAATTGCTACAACTCTTCACTTTAAAATGATTTCACTTTCAACTACCAAAAATATCTAAAATCACTGGAGCATTCACCTTTTCCAAAGTAATGAAGTAAAACAATTTTAAGGACTCGTTTTGTTTCTGCAACCCAAGATTAGTATGGGAATCCAAGGAGCTAGTGGTTTAATCAGACTAGGGACTGATACTACGAAATGCCAGGACAAAAGGAGAGACCTTTTCTGACAAACATCGTTCCACCCTCTCCTGGCAAGAGGTAGGGCATGGAGTGGCAATCAACAATGCTCTATCTGTATTATAGCAGGAGGAAAGTGGAGTAAGACACATTTAGTTCCACTTATTCTTTCCCTCCTCTTTAATCTAGCAACCTGGGTTCAAGAGAAAATAGCCAGTCCTTATGAAACCAAGTGGACCAGGTTTTGATGCACTCCTGCAGGTCAGGATCTTAGCGGGTTCCAGCTGATCCTTTCTCTACAGACAATGATGTGAATGAACTTCCTTGATCCTTTTGTGATGATAGACTGAGCATGAACAGGCAGTCATTATTATATCGGATCACACTGATTTCTACTTACACAGAAGGCGAACACAAAAAAATTATATAGTCCAAGTTAATTTTTACTCAATTTTGGATTTAAAAAATAAATCATAAGAATGTAAGAAAAATTATTGTATTATATTATAATAAAATAATTATGTTCCAAAGGTACAGTTGCTGACATTCAGGCTGCCTGTGAAACAGTGTAAATAATTAATACTATAAAGCTTGCAAATTTGCTGTAAATGGGCTGTTAATAAACAGAAGTTGTAATTTTTTCCCTTTTCTTTTCTATATTAATATTGGACATAAATATGTCCTTTTTGGTTGTAGCTTTTGCATGGAAGCACCGTTACAAAACCATAAAATTAGCACACCTATCTGGTTTTGTTCCCTTTAACAGGTTTTCCCAGTTTCAACTTTTCATCTCATGGCTACCTTATCCACAAATTAAGGATCTCGCCTCAGCTCAATGCTTTTATTTATTTATGTCTTATTCTGTATTAAATTGTATCAAATCATGGCATGCACAAACCTATTGCTCAGAAAAAAAAGTCCCATAGATGAAATATAAAACACTCTAGATGTTTCAGCATTCAATTCACACAAAAATACAGTGAACTTGTTCAAACTTGCTAAAAATAGGGGGATGCAGTACTTGCATATGATGCAAATGATGGATGATTTCACTCATGACCCAAATTTGTCATAAAAAAAAAGATAATCCTAAAATTCTCGTACAGGTTTCCTAAATAAACACTCTGACCATGTTCACTAGTACCATTCTATCAGTGCTGTAGGTAACTGTTTCCTTTCCCTGTTTTAAAGTTTGGAAGCCAAACTGATACAGTTCCTGTTGATCAATCAGGTATAGCTTATGCAGAGATCTTAACAGAGGTCTGGAGCAACAGTGGCATCTGCTACAAATCCATGCATTTGTCCTAACCCTCTCTTGTAAATAAGTATTTTCCTTCATTTTACTCTTTTTCATTAGATCTGTATCACTTCAGGCAGATGCTTTCCCAGGCAGAAATATAAAACCTCTAACCATCATGCAGCACTTGTCAGACTGTTACATTGGAAAAGGGTGTGCTGATTGACTTCTTGGCTTTACAACCTGGAATTCAGAAAGGGATACAAAGAAACCTGAAGTGTTAAATTGCACAGAGGTAAATGCATTGAGCATTAAGAGTCCTTCATGTCTTCCCGAACAGGTTTACTTTTGCTTCAGGATTTTTTCAAACTGTTCCTCCTGAGACTTGCAGGAACATCAACTACTACCAACACTCTCAAGAGACAAGCGAAACAAGAAAGGTATTTCCAGAATTCACATACAGCCAGCCAAGAAATATCTAGGAATTAGATATTTTCAAGTCAAGTTACGCATGTAAAATTGAAATAGATGTGGGATTTCTGTTAGGAAAGTCTATTTTCCTCCTACTGAAGGAAGAAAAACAAAAGAGAATTGTAGTGAGCGAGAAATTTTTGTCTTATCTTTGACTGATAGGGCTGCTTCTATTTCTGATCTGTAGAAGATTAAAGCACATGCCTTGAGAAGATATGCGGACTTCAGCACAAAGAAGAACATCCCAGCAGGTACGTCACTTGCCTGTAAAATTTATTTAGTTTGCAAATAAGAAGATTCTTCCTTTCAAATAGTGCAGAAACGTGGTTGAATATGTTCAGCTGGTTTCACTCCATTTCTTGCAAACCTATCATCAGGCCTATAAAGTTTTCAGCTCCATCCAGGAAGGGACAGAAAGAGTCATATATTTCTAAGGGTTCTAGAAGCATACCTGTAGGTCATACCTATCATGTATTTCTTTTCACTATAAGACACACCAGACAGATTGATTTGACTATAAAGGACCAGAATAAGCTGTGGGCATGTAGGAATATAATTATATGTGATTTTGTATCATCAACAGACACAATTAGTACAGAACTCTACGAGGCTTGTTTTTATAGAATCACATCTTTTATCTTTGTAAAAGTAGAACTGTGATTTAAAGATAAATCTTCATACACTGTGAATGGCAGATAAAGGCTTTCAGAGTCATCAAATAATAAAGACAAAAATGTTATTCTTTCACATAGTATTTTCTCTCTTGTCAAAATAGGGCTCATAAATCACATGAAATGTAGCAAGCTAAGACACTTAGAACATGGCACTTTGAAAATCAAAATAAATCCTGTCTTGATATTTATAGTTTTCATAATCACAGTATCTAATAATTAAAATATTGCCCAAGCTAACTATCACTAGAAACCATGAATATTTTCTTCTACATACAGGCTGTGCGTCAGCATGATCCTGAAAGGATTCCAGGGCTGTCCAAGCGCAGTTCCACCAGAAACTTTTAAATCAGTTTTACACTCTACATTTTCTGGCCATCCATGTGTTACTCTAGTGATTAAAAAAAATTTCTGAAGAATTTGCTATGAAAGCAGATTTCTGGGAACAAAGTGTGCTGTGCACTGATTAATACCATCAGTTTCAAATCTGAGAAACTTAGAGAAAGCGTGGCATGTTGATGTACTCAGTTTCAATATATATTCACTTTTTTAAAATTTGCGAAGTATGTCATCTATTGCATATACATGCTTGTATAGGTATTATATACTGCTTAGAATGAAAGACAACATACTGTTTCAGCTTTGATATAAATGTTCCTTTGCTGGAAACTCAATTATATCAAAGGAATACATTTTGCTGTAAATTAAAAGAAAAGGATGAAAGGTTAGTAACCATTGAAGGTGATGGATGTACCATAGAGGAGAGCAGGCACTTTGCTGGTGATAGAGAGAGCAGGGAATAGAAGCCTAGGTTTTTACACTACTTATTTATACCTTGCTGCATCCACTGTACAACCATATTATACCATCAGTCATAATGATACATTTATTGCCTATGTCATTAGTTTAACTCTAAAAGCACAACTACTGCAAAATTCCTTCTTATGTAAAGCAGGAGGACCAGTGTGCCAAGGGCACTCAAGGGTAAACACATTCTAAAAATATACAAGAGCTAAATCAACTTTTTCTAACGAAAATATATTAAAAATTTAGTTACTAACTTTCTGGAAGGCAGAATATATATGTATTGCTAGCATCAAACATTTACACCCAGTCCTTTTAGCAATGCTCAAATATTACCACGTTATTAGAATGACGTTTTCCTACATGGTTTCAAATTAACAGACTGAAGTAACAAATTATATGACCCACTGCAAGAAAATGAAATGAACATGATAATGCAAACACTCCAGACACTGGCAACTGAGCGGGATTGATACTAGACTCACTTTTTTATTGACGTAATATGGGTCCATGTCTTCCAAGGGCTCAGACACCATTCCTGGAGGTATGTCGCCGTAGATAAACGGAAGTGTTTTTCCTGCCTCCAAATCACTGTTTGGCTTTGGCCCATTTTCGTCATCATTGTCTTTACGATCTTGTTTAGAATTCTTAGCTTTTTCTGCAGCAATGCGTTGTTCAATAGCTGCAAGAGACTCTCTAGTGAAGTACTGGAAGCTGTCTGGTCCTGGTGGTACAAGCACTGACTGCTCCATCTTTTCATCCTGCACATTTTAATTACCATTTATTCTTCTGCATAGGAAAATACTAAAAGAAAGCAGAAAATAAAAATTTGAACCAACATGTTAAAATCACCAAGTAAGAAAGATGTAATTTTTTTTTTTTAATGCGTTTGTTTATGCTGTGTTGGAATGTTCAAATAGACAATATTGAAAATTAGGTAAAGAAGGATTAAAAATGCAGTTCAGTTGGTGATTTGACCTTTTTAAGAGACACTTGTGTGGTTCTTAAGCTAGTTATATGAACTGCAATAATTTCTCAACTCTAGGACTATAGTGGTCTTTTACTCCAAATAAGCAAAAGCATGACACTTAAGAATAATCAGATACATTTTTTTTCCTCATAAATCTAAATATCTTAAAATCATTTCACACTTCTCTGGCATCAATCAGAATTATACTAATTATAAATAACACAGTTCATCAGAGCTAATGCAGAAATTTCCACTGAGGTCAGCAAAAGTATCAGAAAACAAGCACTGTAGAATCAGAATTTCTATTGAACAAATTAAAATCAACTCTGCATATCAAGAGGTAGTAAAGTAGTGGTTCCAGGTAAGTTTTTGTATGGCAGTTACTTAGATAATAAGAAGAACAATCATCTATTTTTATTTCAGTTTAATTGTTACTATATATCTGGTTCTTTATTCAATAGCTGTAACTAGATAGTTCTGGAAGTATCCTAATATACATACTTATTTATATATTACAACTGAGAAAAACTTGACAGGAAGAAGAAGAAAAGTCTTGTTAAAACTATGGATCTGGCATCGTTCATGCTGCAGAATAATTTTCTGGAGACATCAGACATACAGATGAAACGCATATTTGAGCACACAACGGCACATGTATCCCTCATGCTTGAGTGTAAAGGGATATCTGCAGTCTCCACCCATTGCTGGGGTCCTTGCAAAATGATAAGTCAGCCTCCCAGGGGACTTCAGGGTCAGCGCAGGTCAGTAGTCATTGAAATAAGCCAGAGATATGAATGGCAGAAGTAAGAATGCATGAGATGGTTGGGGGGAGAAGATATTAAAACAAGAGAACAGCTGACAAACGAAACCAGGAATTATGGAAAGAAGCTGAAAAAGATGAGGAAAACAGAGAAAAAAAATGGAAACAAGAGGAGACTGTAAATGAATGTAGAAAGAATTAGGGGAGAAAGTGAAGAATGTGAAACAGAAAAAACAGGAAGACTGATAGTCTAGCAGTATGAAAAAAACAAAGATGAAAACAAAACCAGAAAAAGTAGGTGGAAGAACAGAATACTAGGAAAGGAGCAGGAAGGGAAGAAAATATAGATAGTGTTAAACTTTCTATTAAGGGAAAGTCAATAATGAGAACAAGAAATTAGATCAGAAATAAAAGATAAAGAAGAACAGAGCTGGGAAATGAAAATATATTTTAGTGAACTTCTTTAAGTAATAAACTTGAAAACCCCTAGATCATTAACACCAGGGTGAGTACAAACATCTTAATCACATAGGTGTATCGAGTAGTGGAATATAATGGATAAAATAAGAAAGAGGGGTCGAAGTACCTATGGGTTCTATAACCCAAATTTTCTTGTTTTGTCAGAAAAAAAAAATTAAAAAAAACATAAACATATTTCACTCATTAGAGTGAATAGAAGTGGCAGATTTCTCACTTGAAAAAAAATTAGAGAGAACTAATCTTCTACCAAAACACAAAGTATTCACCCATGCAGAGTGTAGAACTCCTGACAAAACCAGCTCTCTAAAGCTTTTCCTTCTTTCTAACTCTGAAACAGAATGTCCTGTTCTCTCTTCATTGGGGGAAAAAAAAGGATATAAGAAAGTGTACCTCAATCAACAAGGACTTAAAACCTTCTTCAGATAGAGACCATCCTCCAGCCATCCCCCAGCTCCCCATTTTGTGGTTCTATTTACTTCTGGGAATTGACTCTTCAGTCTCTTAACAACTGACAAAGTCTAAACTCAGGGTTTGTACACTCTGACATTATCACACCTTGTGGATATTACAAAAGAAGGGGAAAAAAAAAATGACTAGCCACACCACTAACCTCACTGGTCCCCAAACTGATCCCTGTAAGTGGCACTGCAATTTGGGAAACAGATCTCATACTAAACCGCTATTCCAAGTGGCTTAAGATAGATCTCACTTGCTCTATGGGCTTCAGGGAGGTACAGAGACTTCTGAGAGACAGACAGGCTCTCTGCTCTGCTCAGCTTATTTGGAAAAGGAAGCGACAAAGGCCTCCTCTCTTTCAACATCATCTCCACGGGCACCAGCAAATGAAGATACACAGCCACGTCCGCCTTTCCCTTTCCTCCTCATGAGGTTTCCCCTCTTTGCCATTTTCCCTTTGAAAATTCTTTCATTGTCCAAAAACCCCACTGTCCGTGCACACGGTGTTCCCTGCCATGGTGGCCTGCGAGGGCACAGCAAGCCAAAAGAGTCCTGGCGCAGCAGGAGGGAGGTGCTGGGACAGCAGCAAAAGGCAATCTCAGGTTTTGAAGAGGAAGGAAATGGACAGCCAGCAAGCAGTCAGCAAAGGTGAGCTCTGAAACCCTAGGGTGCTCTGGTAGGATCACCGTTTAGTTCAGCCGAGTGTCCTCAACTGGCACGAAGCACAAGGAGGTAATCCTGCAGGCCGTACCTGCAGCTGCAAGAAACAACCTACTTCACAGCCATTAATCATGGCTGAAAAGTCTTACTGTGTTTACATACTGATTTTAAAAGCAGCAAACACTGTGGGCTTTTCCAATAATACCTTTATTTTTCTTCCTATAGAAAGGAATTTTACGTTATTTTTCTATAATTCATCCTAGAGTGTTCTCAGGTCTGTCAAATGTACGTGGATATAGCCAGATATACACTTGTAAGTGTATCTAAATCTAAGTAGACTGTACTTAACAAAATGTTTCGGGAGACATTACGAAGATTAAAGATATTTTATCCTCTAATTAGCAGATTAAAGGATGATATTCCAGATATATTTTCCTTTTCTTCATGGATTTCCATGTGGAATTGCAAATAGAAGCCTCCTATAGATTTAAAAGTCAGTATCAAATATATACAGAATTCACTACAGTCTTCATCCCAAATCACTTTTATCTGTCATATCTCGGTGGTTAACTGGAAGGTTTGTATTTCCTTTATTATAGTCAAATTTATTCTCACTTACCTGTATATGGAATGGATAACAATTGATACTAGGCCAGTTAATCAACTGATATCCTTCAAATTTCTATCAAGCGATTTATTAAATACCAACTGAATAATTGCAGTTTACTTAAATTATCCAAATAGACTATTTTTGTTGATGTTTTTCATCAGCTTAGCATTGGTAATTCAAAAGAGTTAAGAATATAAGAGTATACAAAATAAAGATTTCTATCTATATAAATAAATACCAGAATGAGAATTTTTCCCTTCATCTGTGATTGCATTTGAGTGACTTTCTTATGAGCAGGATATCAGGAGGCAAAACATTTCAAATTTTGGGAAATAAGGGACCCAGAACATTCAAGACTAGAATCACTGTGTTTCTTCTGAAATTTCACAGGCAAAATATATTTCTATATACCTTAAAATATATATTGTTATAAGTCAGACAATTCCAGAGCACGCTCAATATACTCCGTGCGCATAGAGTACGTGTAAACCACATGCAGTGTAAGTCTGAAGTTTTCCAGCTGCATTTGTACATTTGGAAAATGCACAGTTAATCTGCCTATATGTATTAAGCCTAAGGCATCCAGAACTCCATTGGATTGGCTATGCACACACCGACCATCTGGGCAATAGACATGCAATCGTATACAATATACATGCAATCAGCACTCCCCTGATGGATATGACCTTCTGTACACCTTGCACAGTTGTAGACCTACACATACTTAGAGAATAATTCAAACTGTCAAATATCCACACTTTCTGTGAATTCCTAGAGTCTTCAGATTTCACTTAAATAAATTTTCTAGGCAAAAGAAAGGGACATGTCAGCAAATAGATGGAGAAATGGTGCCTTGTCTAGCAATGATTCCAAAGGTGTTGAACGCTAGCCTTTGAAGAGGTCAATTAGACGATACATAAACTCTCTGAAAAAGTGAGCTAGAATATTATTTCCTAACCTGATAAGAGTCTAGTTTACTGTTAACTTTCATATCGTTCATGCCTTCATAACAAATAGCAACAGGAGTTTCTGGAGACTTTGGTCAGAAGGACCTTAGCATACATGTAGAACTACAGCACGGCAAATAGCTAAACTTTAGCAGGCTGATTTGTTTATGCTTAAATCTAAAACTGTAATGGCTCTGATGTTTGATCTTCTGTGGCCACACTCATTAATTAAAATTTAATTCTTCAATTTGCCACAGAATATACTGGATGTTGAGATGTTGAAGTTCCATTGGACTCTAGGTGCTAGAAATGTGGGAATCTGATCGTAAGAGACCAGTTCCAGTAATGCTGGTGGTACAACAGGTCTGGCTCAGCTTCATATTTTCATCTATATAAACACCTATACAAAGACTTGTATCACCTCTATGTCCAAATGTTGAAATTAAATCTGATCTCTAAAAACAACTCTTTTCCCCATCTCTCTCTCTATCCTTCAGGGACCAAGTTTCTCAGCAACGTAACTTTTAATATTAGCCAACATTTAATTTTACTCAATTAGAATAGCAATATGATTAACTTTCAAAAGCTATAGATCTTCAGATTTACCATATAGCAATGTACTATGTGCTATGTTTTTCAGATCATACCTCATAGATATTTAGTTTCTTCCACGGTTAACACTGCAGGTGCTAACTGATGTGAACACGTTTCTAATGCAGAGACATGGTGAATAGACCAGAATGGTATCTTTGCTCTTCTGTTGACCTAGTGATGTCACACACAGATAAACATGTGACAGGCATGAACTAGTTTAGCCTTGAATACAGGGCTATAGCAGCTGTTCTGTCATCCAATGACCTGTCCCCAGCTGGGAAGGGGAATCAGGAAAAGGCAAGGATTTTCATTTCGTGGGTCGAAATGAAAATGGATTTAATGAAACAGCAAAACTAATGTCAATATTAATGCCCATATAAAGTATACAAAGTTATACTCAGCCCAGTGAATATACAGCAGTCCAAATAACAGGAAAGCAGTCCTCGGGAGCAGGATGATGAGCAAGGCCCTCCAGGGACGGCAACTCTTGAAACAGGGAGGCAAAAGAGCAGGAAGGGGAGGAGTAAATTTCCTCCTTTATAGGCATGGTGTGGGATACACCTGTGAGCCAGCTGGAGGCAGCTTCCTTGGCTTTTGCTCCTCCCAGCTTAAGCTCCTTACTGACTGGAAACTGCTAATGGCCTGGATACCACAGCTGGCCTGTGATTCTATCCCAGCAAAATCAGGACAATGCTCGAGAGGATCACTTATGCCCTTTACTTCTGTAGGTAAAACTTGGCATACATTGGAAGTAGTGGTGAATTAATACTTATGC
>VWZK01009608.1:18314-30303 GCA_013396935.1 Baryphthengus martii
TTTTTGGTAGTCTCCAATTTTTCAGTTTGGTGAAAGGCCGTTGAGATCACTGCTACATGATACACTCTGGCATAGTACAGCTCTGGATTGCTGGATTTGAATGCACGTCCAAGATGAAGTGGAAAGATGAATGCAAAAGGGAACGCACAAGAATCTTTCAACAAACACATTGCACATTGTTTTGCACTGCTACTTGCAGAATTAATGACTCACAGGACTCTTCATTATACACGTCACAAAATCTGTTTTGCTACGCTTGGTGATATAAGAAATACGTCATCTCTCACGACTAAAAAAAATAATACATTAAAATGGCACTAAATCAAATCAAATTTTAAGACATTAGCAAATGAAACTGAAGTGTTTTCACTGCCTGGGTAATCTCCCTTTGAATTTCAGGAAAGCACACTTAAATGTCTGTACAGACTGCTGTTTCCTTGTGCTTTCCTGCACTGTGAAATTGATGGCTAAGGGAAAAGTCGGGCAAGAGAATTCTGCTGGAGTAAGCAGATTTAATTTTTTTCCCTTCACTTTGCCCTTGCCCTGTGACACACATTATATTTTTGCTTTTGGCATAAAGTAGCAAATAATTTCTATTAAAAATCATGCATCCTACTATTTTGAAAAAGCATCAGAGTACTAACCAGAGGTGTCAATATTTTGAAATGCTCTAGATGCAATGATGTGACACTGGTAACTTCATTTTTATGAAGAGACCAACTAGGAATTGGCGAGGTTATCAGTGACATGTGCAGGGAACATCACCTGGATGATCTAAGGCACAACTAAGAGACCATGGCTACTACAAAATAAAGGTAAATCAATGAATCTACATGGAAACTCAGAGAGCCCAAAATCTTTATATTACTCCTCGTATTTTATTGGCATAGTTTCTCATTATTTTTGATTTAATGGCACAGTTTTTTATTTATTAACTACTCATTTTGATGCTTGTCTTCAGAATACCGAATAAATATCAATTACCTTCCTCAAAGTCTGAATTTGGAGGAGGAGAGGAAGGAAAGTATGCAGTTTTCTATGTGAGGCCTTAGCTAAGGAGAAATCCCTGTTCCTTTCCTCACAGAATCAAGCCTATCTCTGGCCTGTTTATGTCTATTTTAGGGCTACCATAAGCAGCAAAGGTAGGTAGGATATTCAAAGCAACACAACAACACGACATAAATCAGATTAGAATCTTGGGACTATGCAACTCTTTATGACTCTGTGTTGCTCATATATATAAAAGTAAATGTAATTGCTGTGGACAGCTTTGTATGGGAAACCTGCACATTAGCAGACTGATAATAGGATTCTCTCATTTGCTTTTTTTTTTTTGCTATCTTCTTGATGTTCCCTCTTGGCTGGGTAATGCAGATCTGGGCACAAGGAGTTGCTTACATTAGATTACTTGGACTTATTTCATACATCTTAATTTTAAATAAAGGGTAGGTACATTAATACTGCAAACGTCAGAATAAGGTACATAGGTATGCACTGAGCTATAAACAAATTATCTGAAATATCGGAAGCAATCAAATAGTATAGAGTAGCTCAAGTGAAAGTCTATGCTTTGCAGCTAGGTATTTCCATTACCTAGCCTGATACACAGCAAGGTTATTGGCACAAGGAAAGAGTCACAGAAGGGGAGTGAGGAGGGGAGAGGATGACTTTTTAGTCTGCCATAGAGCTGCAAAGAGCCATGGGAAGCTCTGTGATATAGGAAGGCATCTTAGTGCCCCAGTCCAGACTGCCCAATGGCCAGAAAGCAGAACAGAGGTAGGAAATAGAGCTAAAATCTATGATATCCATGCTGTTGTATAATTGCTTAGCTTACATCTCATTACATGACTATCTATGCTAAGCTCCCTCATCAGCTCCAGTGAATTCAAAGCCACATTTTCCATCAATCAGCAAAACTCTTACGCTACCGCAGGCAACAGACCATCTGATATCTCTCTGTGCAGTGCTTCGCCCTCACTACGAAGGAATGAAATCAAGATTAATGGGATAGAAAGAAAGCCCATAAGGAAATATGATGTTGGCATCTTAATGGTAAGCTTTCATTTGGGAAGGCAATCATGGCTTCTGATCCCTGCTCCTAGAGCTATTTCTCTATTATATCTAGTAAATTCACTTGAGAAGAGTCAGTTTAAAATCTCTGGAGGTATATTCATAGATGAGAAGAAAAAAAAAATGTAGGAATACCTATGGGAAAAGAAGGTTTAGTTCTAGGTTTCACTGGCAATTAATTTCTTCAATTCAGGAAGAAAATACAAGCCTCAGTTTTGAAAAATAAAACAAGCCATCTTTCCCCAAACAAAATAACTAACCAAGTGAAAGGTCCATGTTGGGAAAACAAGAATGTTCCCTGTGAGCTATCTGTACTAGGAACTGTTGTCCCCTGCATCAAAACAGACTTCTGTGGAGCTGCAACCTTCCTTCCCCCACAATACCTAGATTTTCAATCCTATTCTTGTTTCTTCATTAGAGGAAATCAGAAAACCACACGATGTGGACGTAGCATATTATTCATCACTATTAGTTATATATATGTATACAACGTTGAGGTTGCTGTTCTCATTACATTTTAACTAGTACTGTTAAATGTAAGTTTAACTACTGTATCTCTAAATGAAAATATAGCTACTAGGCTTTGTTTTAGATTAAAACATACATAGCTTGCTTCTGCCTACTGCTTTGCTAGTTTAATTCCATTAACTGCAACCAAGCAATTTCTATTTTAGAAAGCTGAAAAAACAGAATTAGTTATGCAGTTCCATAGAAAGAAAAAAAAAATAAATTTAATGGGACAAGTCACAATGCATCTGCATTACTACTTCATCTGAGCAAACACATTTAATAGGTTAGAACTACTGGACTGCTATCAAGCTGAATGAATTCCATGCTTACTCCGTTCCTGCAGCGTAGCTTTGGCAGCAAATGACTGCAGTACAGAGTAGCAATCTTCCTGTTTCTTTCACTGGATCCGAGCAGGGACCCTTTCTAATGGCAATCTACAGTTCTAATTCAAAATTACTTTTCTTAAGCAATGTCTGAAACATCTGCTTCCATGTACCTTAGCAAACATAATAGCACCTTTCTTGGTTAAAAAAATAAACAGAGCAAAGTAGGCTATGCAGTGTAAATTATATAATGCTACGGATTCATTTTATGTTACGGTAAAACGGAATTTAAGACAAGATTTAAGTTCTGGTTTTGGCATCACATCACACTTGGGGAAATAAGAAATAAAAGCTGATGGAAAACAAATTGCTCCATACCCTGGAATGATGTCGAGCTCGCAGAGATAACAAACCCAGAGACATGTCCATACTCAAAAAGTGACTAAATGATCACCTTTGTGGGTTGCTGATGTGTGCAGTTCTGGGCCCCTCAATTCAAGAAAGATCTTGAGGTGCTGGAGCAGGTCCAGAGGAGAGTGACAAGGCTGGTGAAGGGACTGGAGGGAAAGTGTTACGAGGAGAGGCTGAGGTTGCTGGGGTTGTTTTGCCTGGAGAAGAGGAGACTCAGGGGGAACCTTCTCACTCTCTACGGCTACCCGAAGGGAAGTTGTAGAAAGGTGGGGGTCGGGCTCTTCTCCCAGGCAACTAGTGACAGGATGAGAGGGCACAGCCTGAAGCTGAGCCAGGGGAGGTTTAGGTTGGATATTAGGAAGCACTTCCTCATGGAAAGGGTGATTAAACACTGGAATGGACTGCTCAGGGAAGTGGTGGAGTTGTCATCCCTGGAGGTGTTTAAGAAAAGACTGGATGTGGCACTTAGTTCCATGGTCTAGTTGATGTTGTGGTGTTAGGTCATAGGCTGGACTTGATGATCTCAGATTCTGTGTTGTCTCATGTGGCCAGTGGAAGGGCCAGAGCCTTAAAGAAGTAATGACAAAAGTATTTACATTTTCAAAACTTTCTGACAATTTCAGTTATGTATTTTTCTCACAAACCGACAGAACAGCAAAAAGTAATTTCACTCTGAGGTTCCCCTGACTCAAGGAAGCAGGGGTCTGAACAACAAGAACATATTTAACACACAAGTTAATCTGAAAAAAATGAACGGTGATTAAGGAAACCAGAAGAATTGCTGGTGTGCAAGCAAAATGATGGGGCAGCTATAAAGTGATTAAAACCCCACAGAACTGTAGAAACTTGTAAATATTTTTTGTACTGCACAAGAAATCCAGACACTATATGAAAGGTAGAAGAGGTGAGCTTCAACTTTCTCCAATTAAACAATAGAAATAAGTTTTGATAGTTCATGCCCCTGCTTCCACTCAATGTGCAACTGTTTGTCAAAATTATTTTTATGCTATATGCTTAATGCCATATAACATGTAACACATGGAACATATAATACATGCCTCTAAACATATAGCCTTTTTATTGCTGCTTATTTGGGCATGGCAATGTAGCCTTTTTTACTGTCCACTTCTGATCCTGCTAAGGCAACACATCTACAGCTCTTCCCTCATGTAACTCTGTAGTTTTGTGATTCTGAACTCAAAAACAAGCAAGCATGTTTTTACCAACAGTAAGAGGATTCTGCTATTTCTTATTAGGCTGCTTCCAACTTCTTAATAATTTGGTAGTAATATGTGAGAAATAGCTCGTGCCTAGGAGGTTAACAGTTTATCTTTACAGTAGCAAAATTAGTATCTGTTCTTGCAGATACAATTTTGTTTAACTTCAAAAACTATTTTATAAATACAGATAGCT
The DNA here is from genome assembly GCA_013396935.1 of Baryphthengus martii. Classification (NCBI taxonomy): domain Eukaryota; kingdom Metazoa; phylum Chordata; class Aves; order Coraciiformes; family Momotidae; genus Baryphthengus; species Baryphthengus martii. The sequence goes on from VWZK01009608.1 coordinate 23,042, forward strand.
CTCAAAATTTTTTTACAATGAATAAAAAAAAGTCACACAACTGCTGTAAAGAAACTTCTTCCAAAACACAGACCTGGTCAAAAATAAACAAGTAAACAATTCTCACCTATTTCCTGCTTAGTTTTGAATTGATTTTCAACAAAATTTGAATTCACAATGCTAGCCCAATGTCATTTTGGAAAACCCTCCTTAAGTGGACATTCACGAGGCCATCAGGTCTCAATCTTGTGTGCAGGCCTGGCTATACATGATGGCAGCCTTGAGACCTGACAGTGGTCAAGCCCTGGTGCCTTGTGTCCTAGAGGCAGTATAGTTGTACAGTTAGCTTACTCTGTTGAATATTAGATTATTTGCACTAACACCCATAAATTATTGCTGCTACTGCTCAAGCAAGCAAGCAAGCACGTTACAACCAGTTTCTGCATTTTTGCCGCGTTTTGCAATCGAGGTGACGTACTCCCTGTAGGTTACACATTGCCCTGTGAAGTTTCTCTGGCACATCTCCTGAGCAAAGACTAGAAATGGCACCTATGGTTCAGCAGCCTTCTTAAAATCCCCACATCAGTATATATTCCTACACTCATCATGTCTTAACAGATCCATCCCAAAGTTTCATGCTTCTGACACTAGTTTCAGCAGCTGAAGCGTGTGATTCGAAAAAGCTGCGTTTGGAACAAGTGACCCAGACTTTGCAGAAGTCCTTCATCCAGTTATGCTTTACTCTGAACAGAGTAAAAAAAAAGATAAACCAGAAGTAAAATCACTAAAACACTCCCCCATTACTATTTCTCTGAATTTCCTAGTAACACTTAGCTCAATCTTTGGGGTTTGGTCTGAGCTGTCTCTCACACAAGGCTTTTCTCAAAATTGCCAAAGAGAGCCTCTTGTTTTCTCTGCTCCCAACTCCAGCACCAGGAGACCACCTTGTCATCCCCATCAGCTCTTCAAAATCCATCCACTAATTTGCTGTTTCGTTATCATCCCACTTACCAGAATGAGTTTCCTTTGTCAGCTCCCATCTAGCAACATGACAACTGTAATTCTGTGATTACTTCTCAATTGCTTTACTAAAGCAATGCTAAGACTAAGGCTTATGGTCAGATTTGCTTTCTGTGTGTGCTGTTACCCTGTGGAGCATCCTGGAAGCTGGCTACAGGGCGACCCAGGTGGAAAATACACAGAAAGAATTGTTAAACATGGGTTATATCAAATATAGTACAGAGCCATGTAGTTAAAAATATAATTGTAGTGCACATTTAGTGACTATTTAGCGACCATTCTCAAATACAGGCACAGAAAAGAGGCTTTAGATCTGCAGTTCCTATAAATATCATTTAGTGCATATCAAATGTGCTGTTAAACCATGTGAATGAAGTTCATGAAGTAATAAAATATTTAATAATTTTAAAGGTTTCTATCTTGAATTCAAAGGGATAGATTACAAGGTCTGTATCATGTGGATCCACAGTAAGATGAGAACTTAAACAGGAGAAGCAACATGGTATGGTGAAGATCACAGCAAATAAAGGCAGATCTGACTAACAGCAAGCCACATCTCTTTCAACCTCAGCTGTTCTGATGGGGAAATGACAGTTTATCCATTTTAAAGGATTTGTGATTGATGATTGAAATACTTTCAGTTATTCTTCCCATTAAAAAGCACACGTTTGCCTTTTCAATGATTGAAGCTACTCCTGCATTTGTGATTGGAACTGCTTATTGCCTTTCTATACTGTCACTTTCAATGTTGTAATAGAGGTTAAAGTGCTTTTGTTTTTTCTAAATAGCAGTTTTTAGTTTCTACTAGTGAGTTATAATGTCTTCTGGTATCTTGGCACGGGGTGTCCAGGGCAATATCTTATATCGTTTGAAGGTAAATGATCAGATTAGTCATTTCTGTCCCATAACTGTTTACTCCACCAATAGAAAAAGCAATGTGAAGGCTAGTTCTAACCCTACTAGATGAGAGAAATTTTCAGCCACTCAAGCTCCCAGAGTCAGGTATCAATTTACAATGAACCCAGCTGAGAAACATTGCAGAGAGGCATTCCTCAGCACGTCACTCTTCTTCTTTGATCAATGCATCTGGGGATAGGGCACCATTTCCCACCAGACTCTGACAGCTAAATAATGTTTCTGCAGGTGTCATATATACAAACTGGATGCCTTTGTAAAAACAAGCTTCCAGGGAAAAGCCAGAGTAGGAAATTTTGTTTTTTTAAAATCGTTTGTCAATGCATTTGAGAGAGGGCACAACAATGTAAATAAGTGCACTTCATAAAGATAAGAATATCCCGTTACACAAAGTTTTTAGTATGTGAACAGTCAACGTTGTCACAGATCAGTGCGAGGTTTAGGCCTTGGCTCCAGGCAACTGACAGACATTTAAGTCTGAGGGAAACATTCACAATTAGGAAGCTTAGAAATGATTTTTTTACATTAATCGAGGCCAGAAAAAATTGGGGACTTAATATTCGTAAGTGAAAAAGACATCAAACAAATCTTAATTTGTTTTGAGGAAAAAGCCTATGAAAAGTATAGATACAGAAGAATTTTCAGGGCTTAGCAATTTGGTTTGTTGGTTTGTTACACCTCTTTATCCAGTCTTCTGTATTTATTACTCTTAAAATTCTTAGTTTTCTCTATGATCTAAAATTGCATCAGGATGTACGTTTACAATGTATAGATGAACTCTTGATGCTATTGAAGCTATTCTCAAAACATGCTTTTGACTTCATTCATGAAGCTAAGTTTTATTATGTAACTGGTATGTTTGATTTATATAGCGAAGAAGAATTTTATTTATTTATTTACTTATTTTGCTAGGTAAGAATGTAATTTCATCTCAAATTCTTTTGTCTTACCTTAGAGTAGAGGCACGTTAACCTGGAAGAATATTTTTCTTTAGTTTTTTTTACATGCTGAAATTGATATATCACTGCGGTAAGACTAATGCATAAAAAAGAAATATGAATAAGACATTTTTATTAATAAATTAATAACAGTACTGTGGCAAATCATGTACATATGCATATAAAAACTACCTTTCTGTAATTACTTATCAAAAATCTTACACTGTCTATAAGTTCATTATGATGGAAACCTTTTGTCACTTACAGTGCATATTATTTCTTAAAGCTGGGGGATGGTAAATTGCTTTTTACATTGTGACATGTAATGTCATACATTATATAATGTCATTGGAAACAATTGCTATAAACCAACAATTCTAAAGTGGGAAAGGCTGAGGATGGAGACAGAGATTTAACCTGGGAAAAGTCATGAAAGTATCAAAATTTCACTAAAATTTCTGCTCTCCCTTCCTCTCTTCTTAATTTTCTTGCTCCAACTTTTTTCCTCTGTGAACTCTTTTCACCTTTCTGGCAAGATCATGGAAGACTTGAACTTAACGTTTTCCTTAAGTAAACAGGTCCTAGGGAGTGAGATGCAAGTGTCCCTCCATGTCTGCTCCAGCCTTCTCAAGCAATGAGCTTGCTGGAAGCTGAGTGCTGTGTGGGGAGCATTTTGGGTTTGGTAGGATCAGGCCTGGATTTTCAGATATGTGGTTGTGAAGTTAGGCTTTCTGTTGGGCTGGGTGATGAGGGAGTTCTTGGGTAAACTACAAGTTGACCGTAGAAGCTTGGAGCAAGTCATTAAGGAGGGAGAGGTGAATGTATCTAAAACATTCAAAAACCAAGAAAGGTCAAGATTAAAACCACTACCACTGTAAAAGACAAAGACAGACGAGAGTGCAGAGCAAGAGGCAGTTTTTTTCAGTGAGAACACAATGATCTGATACAAAACAGATGGCCAAGGCATAAGACTGTGAATAGATGCCTTACACAGCCTGTCCCTTTAATGACTCTGTCCCTCAAGAAGAAAGGGCCTCAGTGACAATGTGATATATTACAGCATCAAATCTTAAGATGTTGGTTTTGAAATATAAGTGTGTAGGTTTACCAGTAGCAGTACGAAATTTTAAGATTCTGTTCAATTTTCCTACCTATTTTCTTAGACTACCTCTGTATTATGTTTGACAGTTCACAGGGAAGACTGCATTCTCTTACAAGCCACTCCTGAGGCAATATGAACCCTGTTGGCTTTTATAGGAAGTCCTTCTGGAACTGGGAGGCAGGCTGCTTGCAAGTCTCCAAGTTGGCAGCAGATGTCTGAGATTTCCTAAGGAGATGTTTCTCTTGAGTTACTTTTGTGCCCTGAACAGCAGAGATCCAAACTGTGTTCACACTGCAGGTAAATGTGTTTACACACCTTGGAAGATTACCTGTTCAGAATAGCATCAGAGCTGTTCAAATCACATGGCCCCAGCTGAAAGTGGGCAGAATGGATGGCTGTAGCTATTCTGGTCTCCAGGCTCTCTTCAGAAACATCCTATTTGTCCCATATGCAGTCCATTTGACCCAAGTTTTCATTATTTCAGGCTTCCTTCCTTTTCCATTGCTGCTGTAAGTGTTTTACATTTCTAGGCAGAGTGATTCACCCCAGTCTATGAGTGCTTAACACAGCAGCTTGGCACATGAAAGGCTTGCAACCAAGCCTAAGGGCTGCTGAGGTTAGTGGTGTCTGTGCCACCAGCCGTCATGATACATCTAACTCTTACATGTGTCAAATGTCCTTATCTAAGTTTTCGAGCCAGGCTATGTCTAAATCTTCCTATACTTTCCCCCTTCCCCATACATATCTAAGATAAAGACTTTCTTAGCAACCCACAAGGTTATTACAGTCAAACAGTCTAATTTCCATCATAAAGAAAGAAGAAAGTTTCTTTGGTGTTATCAAAAAAACCCCTGCCCACATCCAGGGTTCCTTAGGCTATGTTATCCTGCTGCATAAATATTCAGTAAAGAGATGTCTGGTTTCTTCTCAGAGGGTCTTTGCAGCCTTTCTTCATTATCTTAAATTCCATTCCTTTAAATGTTAATTCAGTTGTTCAAATTTTGAATTTCCATCAACATTGTGCTTTCAAAGAAGATTCCCAGTCACGTTTAGGAAATACAGACACCTGCAAAGCTCCATCATTGTCCTCCTTTTAACCTCTTCTTTTTTCAAGGTACTTTCCAAAACTCTTCAGTATTTAGGCTGCTCAGCTATCAAAACTAATCCTTTATCTTAAATGTCTTCTTTCTCTCTGTGCCATCTGAGCACTTTTCCTTATACTTAGATTGTATGCTGGTTGGAGCAGCGATTCTCTTTCTCTCTGTGTTTGAACAGCATGTACATGCTGGGGTCCTAGATTCCATATATGAATGCCAATCTGCTATAGGTGTACAAAAATATCCATATGTATGCAAGGTAACATGCAACATTGGACACAAACCAAAATAGAACAGTTTGCAGGTAAGAACTTGGAACTGAAGAGGTGTTAAAGCTCAAGGTTGTGTACTTTAGAGGAGTAATATGAAGGAATGCATTCAGAAATAGAGCCTGATAGAGCCAGAAAGCAGGAGGTTTTTAAGAACAAAGTTCCTGGCAATTCCAGAGTTAAAAATACACCTTACAACACTACAATACAGTATTTTAACTGAGAAAACACATCAGTGTCTTAAAAAAAAAAATATTTCTTGTTTTAATCCTGCAAAGCAGTTAATAAATACTGCTTCAGGAAAGCCACCTGAATTAGAATCATTACACAGAGAAAAACAAGACTTGCAGACCTCTGAAGAGAAGGGAAAATTACTATGCGGACTTCAGAATAATGTTAATCACAGTTTCACAGCCCACAGTCATTATTTAGCCATCTTCACAATCTTTTCACACCTGTAACAGAGCAAATGGCTCATATTTCCTATCTGGAATTTATCTGAACAGATAGCTAAAGGCATAAGCCACCCTTTTCCAAAGTGCTAAGCAATTAAGAATTCACACAAAAGTCAATAAGAAATCCTTGTCATTCTCTTTTCAAACATTGTGTTTCTCTGCCTAAGTACCTAAATGTAGACTTAAATATATGAGCCTAGACCTATCTTATGGAATTTCAGCCTTATATCGTAGACAATCTTACTTTATTCACAGAAGGAAAAAAAAATCTTGCCAAAGCCAACCAGTTTCCTACATTTCTGAATCCTACAAAGCATGTTACTCTGAAAAATAAATGTCACTGTTGAGACATCCATAGAAATATTATGTGCAAAGACATCAAAGGAAAAGGGTGAGAAAATTTTGAATAAAGCATTGTTATTATGATTAGACAGTTAAATTGTACTTCATGTACTGAAGACAGACCTGTTTTGGAACAGAGAAATAGCTTTTTAAATTAAAATGGAATGTTTATTATTCACTTGCATTTTTTAAAATTAATTGATTCCATAGCATTTTTTTTTTTTCCCCCCAGGAAATTCAATGCTAGCTATCTGTCAGGAATTAGGAATGCAGACACAAGAGAGGGAGTACTATATTAGCTACTTTGCTTCCTCTTGTTAGGATGTCTTGCAATTTATCATTCTCTACTCTTGAGCAGTATGCATTTTTGTTTCTCCCAGCAGAGCCATTAAATATTATCTAGTGCTGGTTCAGGATTAATCTGAATTTAGACTCCACAGCTATATAGAAATCTGTCTTGAGGGGAAAGTAGAGGGCAAGTCTCAGGTCAATGCCCACAAGTGACAGACTCCCAGCCACCATGTGCAGCACCCGAGCAGCATGTAACCTACAGTCAAAACTACCAGATGTACTGTCTAAAAGATAAGAGAATTTCTTTACCAGGCTGCAGCACTAGAGCTCCATAAACTGTAAGAATATTCTATATAACAACCATCCATCTAAAAAATACCAAACAACAAAGGGTGTATGGCCTTCTAAGCTGTTGCTCATTTTCAACTCATTGTAGCAATAACCTAAGCAAATGTGCAAACCAAAGGAAACAATGATTTTTTTCTAGGTTGGATTGAAGTTTGAGTGTGAAAAAAAATGGTAGCACCACTGCTACTAGTGTTGCAAAAAAAAAAATATTTTCAAAAAAGTAATTCCAGAATAGAAACCTGACAAAAAAAATGATACAAATAAAAGTAATCTTCAATCTTAATAGGTACTCAAAATAATTAAGAATTTTTTTTTCTCATCTCATTGTATATATATATAGCAATAAAGCCATAAAATTCTCTCTACAGTATGTCCCATTTATGATATATGATGATGTTTTCACTTCAGAGCTGGTACAGTCCTCATACCTGGTGATGCAAGACTGTGTCTACGTTAGCATTTCTAAATTTTCTATTTATATTTATATTAATAGAACTATTTTATTT
>VWZK01009609.1:989-13278 GCA_013396935.1 Baryphthengus martii
AAAATTAAATGGTGGGGTTTTTTTGAGAAGTTGTCATGCTCACAATAAAAACCACTACATTAAGAAATAATGGACAGAAATAAATAGAGGAGGGTAGAAAGAAATTATAGTTTTAGCATTTGTAACAAAAGTACTGAATCCTACAAGATTCTGTCTGCTTCGAAGCTTGCATTTTTTCAGTGTAGTCACTATGCTTACTCATTATGAAATAAATCAGAGTATAGATGAATCAATTCAACTTTTTGAAAGCCTCAGCAGTCAATAACTGATGCACTCTCACTTGAACTATTTCCAGGCAGTTTTAACTCTGATATATATCTTTATAAGCCTGTATGTTTACCTGAAAACATGATCAGAAAAAAAACAACCCATAATCTCACAGGGTAGGAAGTCCACGGTTAATTTTGGCATGTGTCATTTGCTGGAATCACAACTGAAAGGGATCTTAATCACTAAGTTCTATTTCACAACACCAAGGAGCAACACAAGACATATTAAAAGCCGGGGAGATGAATAAGAACATTCAGTTAACATTTTCCTGCACCCACTACAGAAGACCTCCCCCAGCCTCAAAAATTGCTGAAAACAGGAGAGCAGTAGCTACCCCTGTTCAATCTCCACTCACCTGAGGAAGCTTTTTGTCTTCATCTGACAGGCAATCAATGGCATTATTGAACACTTCTTCAACCATCTTTTTTTCCTCATCTAAGAATGCAATTTGTAAGTTATTACAAGACCTAGAAGGCTAATACAATATGTAAACAAAGCATTACCAGATTCTAATATTTACAAAAGTTTACAATAAAAATACCTTGGAAGACCGTGAAATCTACACACAACCACCCACATCAGGTCATATGATCAAGACTTGAATGTGAACCTGAAGGAGCCTAACAGTAACCAGAAGTAGATGCTCAGGGAAAAGGGAAACTGAGCAAACCTGGCAGAATAATCCAAACTTTAGCTACTTCCAAGCTTGGGATTTCCCAGTCTTACGTACTTCCCGTCCATTTCATAAACCTCCCTGTTTCTCTTCTACCTACTAGTCCCTGTCTGCAGAGACACAGAGGATCTTCCTCTTCCCAGTAAATTCTCAAAGTTTACATCCCTTCTACTTCAGTAGCAGAAATATCAAGAATATTCAAAGGTAAGACTGAAGAAAACATATATAAAAATGCATCTCTTAGCTTGTGCATACCTTTACATTTTCTGACAGAAAACTGCTGCATTATTTTGCAAAGCTGAACCAGAACAAGCAAAGATTGGAGCAAGTAAGCAAGAACACTGAACAGTTCACAAACACAAAATACGTTGATTTACAACAAAATCTTTTTTTTTGTTACAACTCTAACATTTCCAAGAAGCAATGAACTAAACCCTATTTTCCAGGCATGGTTTTAATCCAAAAGAAAAAAAAACAAAACAAAAAGGTCTTGTTTGTTTATCTTTCGGATTTTTCTCCGAGAAGGAGGAGGAAGGAAAGAAAAAAATCTGAATAGTTAAAAACAGTCTAGTGGTTTGCTACGTGATTGTTTTGAGAAAATATTCATTTTTCTAATGGACGTAATATGAAAATTTTGGGAAATACATTTGTTAGGATCAGTCTTCTCCCATTATAGACAGAATTTTCTAGAAACTATTGTGCTATTACTACAGAGAACAGAATTTTTGAGAAACAAATTAAGTTTAAAATAGTAGAACAATTCAGCATTGTGATGGCTAAGTACTCTTTGTGCACCAACATTTTCCTACTGCAAATAGCCTGATGTAACATTATAGTCAATGAAAAAGAAATACGTATTTTTATCTGTTTTTACACAAAAAATCCCAGAGTAAGTAGAAATACCTAACCACAGTAGCATTTCACATCAGACTACAATTGTGAATGCAACCGTATTTTATTTATCTGTACCTGTATTGAAATCTAACTTTGTCATCTGAAGTGCATAGGCTTCGCAGTCTTTCTTACTGAAGCTGAAAATAATCACAGGTTGGAAATTCCTTTCCATGATCATCTTCACAATCTTAAAAACATTTGAAGGACCTGCAGAGAGATGACATTAAGTTAGCTGGGATTTTAGCAAAAGTATCATAGAATAACTGACACACAAGCACAGCTCGCATACAATTTTGATGTATTATACAACAAGTTACTTCAGAATGGGATTCAAACTCACCTTTTGTTCCTCCTTTCCTGCCTTTCTGGTCCCCTTTTGCTAAGTCTCCTGCATCTCTAAGCACTTGCATCGCTGTATTAAAATTATCTTCTCTGAAATCTCCCTAGATGTAAAACAAAACCACAAACCTCTGTAAGCAATTACTTCCTACACTTAAAAATACTTGTTCTTTCCATAAGCAGCACCATTACCCCGTATTTACAGGCAGAAGGGCAAAAACAATGCGTAAGATAACCAATGAGTTTACTAGGTCAGTGGCACAACTCAGACTTACATTAGTGTTCGAAGTTATTGCTTATTGTTCTATCCACCACACCACCAACCACGCCAGACTTGCTGAATGACATCAAAACTGACTTTTAGGAATGTCTACATGAAACTACACTGCCCAATAAAGACCTGGGTTCAAAAGTAGCACTACTATTTAGGGCATTAGCCAGTGCTGTGCCAATGATGAAACAAGTTGTTACTTCAAAATCACCTAAAAAGACAAAAACATTTTGTCCCCTCAGCCAAAATAAAATTCAAATGCTACAATGTTTTCTTTTGAGTGAGAAACAGTACAATAAACATCAGCTACTTTGCAGATTTACAGAAAGCAGTACGCACTTTAGAAAATAAAACAAGGATGAGGGCACTTCAGCCATCTCAGCAAAGTATTATTCAGTCGACTTCGTGACTTTAAATAGCAAAATCAATCTCTTCTATAAAGACTCCAAAAATCTAACAGGAATTCAGAGATCACTGTTACCCATTTGTACTTCATTTTAACACAAATACCATTCATAGAGCCAATCCAAACTCAGCAAGAGGTCGAGCTTGTGACTGATATGTAAGAAAAACACCTTTCAAACAAACTGAATATTCCTTACATTTTCATCAACAACCAGATGGAGTCCATCTCCTCCTGCTGGGAATATATAATGCTGCAGTGGAGTGGGTCGATAGTCAGTGTAAATCACATGGCAAGGCTACAAAGAAGAAACAGTATATACATAAACATTTAAATGTTTCCAATGGCATTATAAAAACACTTTCTTGATTGAAAATTCAATAAATGAGTATTAAAATATATTTTTTAAAAGCTAGAAAGTAAGACTCACAGAAACTAAGAAGAAAATTTCTTTACTGAATATGGATTTTGTACTAATGACATTGCTTAAGAAATTCAAAGCTTGCAAATCTTTTGGAAGAACACAAGTCAGCTACAAAAATTCTTCCTCATGAACACAAAAAGGACAACCAGTATTTCATTCTGTATTATTACACAGACTCAAAATCCTAGCATCGTTTAAAACCAAAGGAAAAACTATTAATTTCTGTTCTGTAAAAAATGCCTGCAATATATATATGTATTTATATTACCTAAAAAAGGCACATAGTAGACTTTAAAAAACATTTAAAGTTTTACTTTGTGAATAAAGCTTATTTAGAAAAAAACCCAACATATTTCCTTTAAAACATTAAATATTATGTAAACCTTTTTCTAAAAAAACCACGTTCTGCAAAACAAAGTTAAGGTTTTGTGCCAAGCTTAATTAGACATCTCTTACACTACACTCCTTCCATCACAAACAACATAAGTACCAACCTCTTGCAGATACTAATTTCCCTAATTCCCATATTCTTTGCTGCAAACGCATCTCTTAAAAAAACCCAACAGAATAAAATAAACATAATGGTTACAGGACAGGACAGGTTTCTTAGATTCCTCTTTTCTCATTTTGTTTGCATGCATATATAGTATTTCCTATGGATTTATGATTTACTTTTTATTTCCATGTGGCTTTTCAAGGAGCTCTTCAAACAAATTCTCAAAAAATCCTTTTGTCTAGCAGCCCTCTGAAAATTATAGCACATTCATCGTGTTTCATAATTCATGTTTGTCGAAATCGAGCTGATATCTAAGTGTGCAAAACAAACTTTAAAGAAACTGCTTTAGTATTGCTGTGTAGAACCAGTGCATCTGCAAAAGCTAGCAGGAGTACACCAGGGAAGCCAGAAGTGATCTATATCGTATTTTAGGAGCAGTAAGATGACTAAAAAGATGCTCAAAGATTCAGTTCCCATCATTCACAGACAGTATTATTCCACAAGACAAGAAGAATGGAGGTAAAGCACATTAGAAACAGTACCTGTTTGTGAAGATGACAGATCCATTCAGCAAACTGGCGGGCATTTGGAATAGTTGCAGAAAGGAATACATAATGAACGTTGTCAGGGAGCAAAATAATTGTCTCTTCCCAAACTACGCCACGTTCTGAAAACAGAAAAGTCACATGGGAAATTTATGTGATTAAAGCCTATCTGTCAGCTCAGAAGCCAAAGACCAGCATGCTGAAAGACAAAATAAAGCAAATAACAAAAAATGCCACAAACAAATGCTCTCAAAGCGGCTCTTGCCTCGGCAAAGGAAACACAGACTGCGACACACAGTAACTGTCTTACATTCAGTAGGGAACAAATTCTGAATGATTTATGAGCAAAGATCTGTTTTCAGAGAGAGAATAAAGATTTCACTCTTCAAAAGAAAAAAAAAATGCTTCTTGGGGAAGATATTTATTGAAAAGAAAAATTGTATGTATAGGATACCTGAATCTCTCATGTAGTGGATTTCATCAAAAATAACCCATGCGACCTCCCGCATAACTTCAGAACCTCTGTAGAGCATACTTCTCAAAATCTAGAAAAGGAAAAAAAACCAAATGAGATCCATCACGTGAAATAACAACAGTCACATGTTACAGAGATGTCAGCAAGAAACTGCAATTTACATGGCAATACAAAGTCTTACTTTGCACAACACTTTAAAAGCATTTAAAGATTGACTGTGAGATGCTTTAAGTTGACTCATCACTCTCTGCAGCTACCTGAAACAAGGTTCTAGAGAGGTGGGTACTGGTCTCTTTTTATAAGTAACAACTGATAGGACAAGAGGCAATGGCAATAAGTTGCACCAGGGGAGATTTAGGTTGGACATTAGGAAAAATTTCTATACCAAAAGGGTTATCAAAGCCTGGAACAGGCTGCCTAGGGAAGTGGTTGAATCGACATCCCTGGATGTATTTAAAAGACGTTTAGATACAGTGCTCAAGGATATGGTGTAGTAGAGGCCCTGCTAGAGTTAGACAACTTGATCATCTTTAAGGTTTTTTCCAACCATGGCAATTCTGTGATTCTGTGACTCCAATCTAACAAACTTCATGATATGAGATGAACTGGTTTCCTTGCCTGAACAGTGCAGAAACATGAAAGAAAAAGCATAATTTTTCCCCAAGCCTCTATGCAGCAGTATATTTGTTACAGGCCTACAGAACTACTTCCGCCAAGCCTTCCTCTTCCCTCACCCTAATAAAAAACATCTCTGTAACTAAGAGGAAATCTTTTGTCTGAAATTAAGTCCTCCTGTCTTGTTACTCCAATTTTTCCCTACTAGTTTTCTCTGGGAAACCCCTTTGAGGTAAAGACAGAAAGAGGCAAATTCCAACTCACGGCTGGACAGATTTCTACAACAGTAATTTGACAAACTGTGCCAACAGCACTTCGTCACCAAAGGTGAAAGAAAATCTGTACACTTCCGGAGTACTAGCATCTGGCACGAACCACTCAACTATCACTCAATGCGTTTTAGTTCCCTACAACAAAATATTTACCCTACAGGATTCAGTAGGTACCCTTCAGGATTCACACCTATCCAAAGAAAACTCAGTGTCTTGAGCATTCAGGAAATTAAATTCTGTCTTTTTCTATGTGAGACTGGAAGTTCCTGACTGATAGTCCAAAGCATGAATTTACAGAGATTTACCTAACTTCTTCAATAATCAAAAGTAAAAACACTAAAGGGAGGCATATTGAACTTTATAACACTTTTTACCTTAATTGCTCTTATTATGGTAACTTTAATCTTTTAATCAGATCCTCTCAGTCAAGAATGAGTAGAAGAAAATACAGACAAATCAAGAATTAATCTCTGATCTTACCTCAGTTGTCATTACCAGACAAGAAGCTGTAGGATTAATGGTAACATCCCCAGTCATCAAACCAACATCCTGAAATTCTTCATACATTTCACGGTACTTCTGATTACTCAGAGCCTTAATTGGACTCGTAAATATCACACGCTGTTTCTCCCTCAAAGCCAGGGCAATAGCATACCTGTAGTCAAACATTGTACATATTATAGTTGTCAGGAAGACAGCCAGAGCATATTACTTTCCCCAAATAATCTGGTCAAAACAAAAAAATCCACAATTCGGAACACTGGTAGAATGTTACGAAGCATTTCACATCTAGATTATTAAATTAAATGCAATCTTAACTATTTATGCCTCTTTGGAGAGCAACAAATCATTGACAACAAGTTATGGACATCAAAGCACATCTAGTTTAACCTAAAAATCTAACTGTCACTGTCTCACACCAAATAATTATTATTTGAACCCATGCCCTAATAAATCTACATGTACATCTCACTTCAGGTCAGAAAAGCCACTCCGCTGTCAGATTAAACCCTGACAAAAAACGTACACTATCTTTTAAGTATTTCTTACCCGATAAACACCGAGTTGCAAGTAAAATCAAACTAGTGCTTCTGACAAAGCAAAGAAAGTAAACAAGAAACCCCTTATTAGTTACAGCCAGGCGCTAGCAAACAAAAGTATTATTTTATAAATGTATGCTAATCTGTATCTTAGAAACTTCCCTTTCAATCTATATAATAACATCTCAACAAAACCAGATTGTCGAAAAAATGAAAAGTAAGCTTAAACGTGAGTTAAGCCTTTCACCACCCACTACACAAGATGGAAGTAGTTTTTATAGTCAAGAGTAGTCAACTCAATTCTAACACTGGTGGTCCAAACTTTGTATCAAAAAAGCGAGACACAACAGCTACTGGAGATTCAACAAAATGACAGGACAAACATCATAGCATCCTCCTACTGGAGCCTGTCAGAAAAATACTTACTCTGCACAAACAGTTTTACCAGCTGATGTATGAGCTGACACCAACACAGACTGGTTATTGTCTACACAAAGAATAGCTTCCCTCTGGAAGGCATCAAGAATAAATGGATATTCCTAAAAAGCAAGAAAGCAAAAACATTACATATTTTTAACAAAGACTATTAATTACAGCTAACTACGTTTGTGACTCGGCTAGTGTGCAAAGCACAGGAAGAAATGAAATCTTGTAGATAGCTGTAACTTCAACTGAACTTCATCTGGTATTTTGCAATGACTTTGTGTTTCAGTAATTTTATCTAATAGCACACCAAAGATCTTTGCTTACGTTAATTTAGGAAGAGAAATTACAGCGTGCAACTGAAGCCATGACCTGATGTTGTAGAATAGAACAGAAAGCACAAAAAGCTTATCCACCCCATTCCTCCACTTCATTTTACTCTACCAAATTTAAAATAAGGACAACCTCACGACGGGCCATCTTTTCAAGACAGTCTTTCCCAAGCTTTACTGACAAAGTACATCATTTTCCCCTCTATCCTCATCCACTGTCTAAAGCATACACAAAAAGAAAAATAAATGCAATCTATCACACACCTTTGCAGCTTTTCCAGTTCTCTGCTTCAGACCTGTGAACTCTTCATCTGCTGGAAGTGCAACCTATAAAATACGTTGGAAATAAAAACATTTGCAGAATTCTGTGTCCACTCCAGTGAAATGGCAAACTATGAAGAACTGGGGCAGGACATGTAAAGTACATGAAAACTAATTCGAACTTCTATTATCCTATTTCTCTGAGTTCATACATCAAGCCTTCCTTGCTTCTTCTCAGAGTTTTTCAACCAATCTCTCTATCCTCCTGCCCTAATAATTCTTCTCTCCCTTCCTACTGTCCCGTGTGAAATACTTCTGTTTCAGCTACCTTGGAACCTTGACTGGCTCTTCAGACCAAGACACAGTCACGGCTTCTGGCCAATCTAAGTGTGAAGTACTGCACTGAAATTTTTCGACATTAATACCTGAGATATTTTCATATTTTATATTCTATTTATGTCTACTAACACAATTTGAAAACGCACAGTTCTCATTATTTTACTTTTACATAAAAAGCCTTTTTTTCCCCTTTTACCAAAATGTAATTTTCTACAGTAATCAGCCTTACAAGAAAGCCTTTCATTCTTGAACCAGAATAGGAAAATATTTCAACGGACTTCTGCACTCCTAGACTGCACTATGAACACAGATCTATTTTAACAATCAATAGGCTTTACTCCTTAACAACTGTACTCAGAACTTGCTTGGTACCTTTTAAATAGGGACACCTAGCAACATGATCGAGCCTTTCACTATCCCTTTATTGCAAGGATCATTCAAACTGCTTCTGGTAAGATAACCTATCAATTTTTCAAGAGCATTTTGTGCATGCTCAATGCCAGTTACAGATCTCAATCACTTCACAAGCTTGTTCTACCTTAAATATAATATGTAATCATGCATCTGCTTGAGAGTAGAAAGGCTCTACAGAGGGACCTGGACAGGGTGGATTCATGGGATGAGGCCAATGGGATGAGGCTCAACAAGGCCAAGTGCTGGGTGCTGCAACTGGGTCAAAACAACTCCATGCAACGCCATGGGCTTGGGGAATGATGGCCGGAAAGCTGCTGGGGAAAAGGATCTGGGGGTGTTACTCGACAGCCAGCTGAAGATGAGCCAGCAGTGTGCCCAGGTGGGCAAGCATCCTGGCCTGCATCAGGAATAGTGTGGCCAGCAGGACTAGGGAAGTGATTGTGCCGCTGTACTCAGCGCTGGTGAGGCTACACCTCAAATACTGTGTTCAGTTTTGGACCCCTCACTTCAAGAAGGACATTAAGGTGCTGGAGCATGTCCAAAGAAGGGCAACGAAGCTAGAGGAGTCTAGAGCAGAAGCCTTACAAGGAGCAGCTGAGGGACATGTGCTTGTTTAGACCAGAGAAAAGGAGACTCAGGGGAGACCTTCTTGCTCTCTACAACTGCCTGAAAGGAGGTTGTAGTGAGATAGGGGTTGGTCTCTTCTCACAAGAAACAAGCAAAACGACAAGAGGGAATGGCCTCAAGTTGCACCACAGGAGGTTTAGATTGGACACTAGAAAAAATTTATCCAGAGGGGGATGTAAAGTACTGGAAGAGGCTGCCCAGGGCAGTGGTGGAGTCCCTGTCCCTGGAGGTATTTAAAAGACATGGAGATGTGGTGCTGAAGGACATGGTTTAACAGAGACTTGGCAGTGCTGAGTTAATGGTTGGATTTGATGATCTTAAGGGTCTTTTCCAACCTAAATGACTTAATGATGCTATAGTAAGTACATGCACAATACACTATCATTTCACTAGCAGTAATATATACAACTCCATGAAACAACTCTACGCTTTTCATTTGCATTTTCAGTGCACTCACCTCATGTGTACAACCTTCAACAGTTTCCACAGCTTCTACCTTCACTTGAGGCATCAGGTCTGTCAGACTAAAAATAGAGGAGTTAGAATTGCCAACAACGTATTTAAAAATACTGTTTTCTTTATAAAATGTTGAACTTAACTCTAAATGCAACATTCAAACATAGGATGCACAAACTTGAAATGGACAGTTGCAGAGACTACTAACAGGACTAAGAATACTTTTGTTACAATTTTCCTACTCTAGGATTTAGCTACTGCTTTGGGATTTGTAACACCTTAAAAACTTGCACCACAACACAGCACTTAGACCACATTTTTTCACATGAAGTTTTTTGATTACATGGGGACTTTTTTTCAACATACAAGAAACCGAAATTCATTACCTGTATTTCAGCTACTAATCATAACCCTGAATAACAGCAGACTGAAGCATCTCAAGCAGCTGCCTGAAGACAAGACCCATCTTTTCTTTACCAGTCCCTTCTTTCACAGCCACAAGAAGGGGCCAGCATCCCAACACATAGAACAGAAGGGTTTTTCTTAAGGTTTTAACATACTTACTAAGCTACGGTGCGCGAGTGTACCTCCTACTGACACCTGTAACACAGAAACTGGCTAAAAATGTTGATTCTGCTTCTGTTTTGCTTCTATACAGGTATGCTTTGTTTACAGTGTTGTGAGAAGTCTCCACATGACTTTCTTGCAGAAAATCTTACTTTGAACTTAGAAAAAATTACCACGTAAGACCAAATGACAATCTAGACCAGAATTCTGTCTGACAAAAGTCAGTGATGCATCATCCAGAGAAAAGTGTAAGAACACAGCATAATTTTTGTTTTCTGTAGTAGAGTTTTCTACGTCTTGATCTAGGAGGTACACATCAGCACTTGGCCAGCTCTTGAGGAATTTCATCAACCCTCATAAACATTTTCTGAATCAACATAAGCTTCCAAGTTCCAAACCATCTCTTAATTAAATTGAAACTAAACTGAAAAAGTGTCCACATTGTTCTTACAGTCTGTTTTCAAATCCTTTCACAATACCTGTGTCATGAAGTTCTGGAAAGAAAAGAGCAAGAGATCCTCAAGCAAACAAACAGCGTTCTGGCTTCCCCTCAGCTGCCTTATCTCCCCAGCTGTTGACATGTCCAAGTATATACCCCTCCCCACGTCAAATACCTGCCATCTGTTCTCAAATTAAGAAGCATGTACGTACTTAAGATTCCAAATATGTACTGCAGTTATAACCTTACATGCCTCAAAAGCCTTGGTTTTGTCTCCTTGATCAAATTCTTCTTTCTGTATCCCAAGCCAACTATGTCTTTCAGTGGCCTGGTACACAGCAAGCCTGCCTCCTCCCTCATGTCTCACTGCTTATCTCTTGCTATATGCCTATATATGACATCATCACAACGGCTTCACCGATCCACATGCAGTAACCCCAATCACATGAACACTTCATACTGCAGTTGCCTATCTGTCCACAGTATTATTCTTAAAACATCCAGCTGAAGGTGTACGGACAGCACATCCTCACTTCTAGAGACAACAGAAAATTAAATTCATATGCAAATTCATCTTCATATAAAAACACTGCAGAGGAAGTTGTAGTGAGGTGACAGTTAGTTTGTTCTCCCACAGAACAAGAAACAAGACAAAAATAAATGGTCTCCAGTTGCACCAGTCCTCTGGTTTAGGTTGGGTATTAGGAGAACTTTCTTCAGAGAAAGGGTTGTAAAGCAGAGGAACGGGCTGCACAGGGAAGTGGTGCAGTCACCATCCCTAGAGGCATTTAAAAGACATGAGATGTGGTACTTGGGGCCACAGTTTAGTGGTGACCTGGCAGTGCTGGGTTAATGGTTGGACTTGATGACCTTAAAGGACTCCTCCAATCAAAACAGTTCTATAATTCTATGACTATTCACAACTAGCATATAGTTAACCAGTATGTCTTGCTACAATTTCCTGGCACATTAAACCGGGCACTTACTTAGCGTCTTCTGATACAACATCTTCCAATTTTGGCTTCTTTCCCAAAACTGCTTCTTCAGTACTATCAACCTCAGCTTCTCTTTTAGGCTTCACTGTCGCAGCTAATGAGCTTTTTTCCTCCAATCGTTTTCTGCAACATAAACAAATCTAAGGTTTGTCTGTTTTATATAAGTATTTTTCGAAAATAAATCAGGTGTCCTACGGGCGAGAGGGATCACTGCCATCACACTGCACTCAGGCACAGTTCGGGGAACTCCACCCTTGAAAACTGCAGTGAGTTTTCACATGTCTTCCCAGATGAGCTTGCGCCCAGTCAGCCACTGAGACTGGGCTTTGGGGCCAGGGGTCCCAGGAAAGCGTGTCCCTTTAGCTGCACCGACTGCCCGGTCACGAGGGGGTCCAGTAGCTCAAACGAGTCAGTAGAGGCCGGGCCCGGCAGCGCGGCCCGAGCCTCAGCCGCCAAAGCACCCCACAAGCTCGGTTCCCCCAGCCCCGCGCCGTGCCCTCACCCCGGTCTCTTGGCGCCCTCGGCGGCGCCCGCTTTGCTCTTCTTGTCGCCGGAGGCGGCCGAGTCGGCCCCGAACACGCTGAACAGCTCGTCGCCAAAGGCGTCCGCCATCTTCCCCGCTGGTCCCACACTGCCCCGCGCGGCACAGCCTCCCTACTCCCCGGATGCTCTCCGGAGCACCGCCGCGCGGCACCCCGAGGCGACACAGGGCACCGGGA
>VWZK01009609.1:13300-27884 GCA_013396935.1 Baryphthengus martii
AAGGAGCCGCGTGTCAAACAAGGTACCGGGCTCCGCAGCCCGAGGCGGCCCCGGCCAGGAGGAGGAGGGGTGCAGGGTCCAGGGAGGCTGGCTGGGAGCGCGGCTTTGGTCAGGGGGCTCCCGAGGCCTGCTTGTGCCTGAGGGCCTAGACGTCCCGGGGAAAGGCCTGCTGAAAGGCTTGACGTTATGGAGCGTCGAGAGAGGCTCCTGAAATCCCTCCCACGCGGGATTGGTCAGGCCTGGCCTTACCCCGTCTGGCTTCCTGCGGTGTTCCTGAGCAGTTGAGCCTTGTTGGCATTGATTCGTTGAGTTAGTTACAAAAAATCTCTCGGGAGACTATTGGCAGTTCTCACGGGCAGGTGTGGATGTGGCTGCTTTGCCAGTAATGAGCTGCTTTTGTAGATGGCCCATTCCATATGTGCTCAAAAGTATCGTAATGTGGGTTTGGTGTGGGGTTTTCTATGTCATGGGAAAAGCCCAGAGCAGTTCCAGGGCTGGAGGCACTTCAGTAGTGTTGGATGAGTTGAGGGATGACTGTTCTAAGTGGAGCCTGGAAAACTAAGTACTCTGTGGCACTATGAGGGGTCTGTTTTTAATAAACTAGCTTTGCCAGAAGTAACTCACATACCTTACGAAGTCAGTAACACTTTGGGTTGCTGATTATAATAAAATGATGCAATGGCCAGGCCATTTGAGAATCCAGATTGTTAACATGAAGTCTTGCAATCTATTAACTTAAACTTTCTGTACCTGTTCATGTACTGCTTTGACAAATTTGGCCTCTGCTTCTGTCTCCCACTCCTCCAACACAATGGTGCTCTTCAGAAACTGTTCTGCTTGTCTCCCAGGTTTTCTGCCGTGATGAAAAATAAGTCGATAAAATAAGTGAGAAGTAAATTAGTATAGTCTAAATACTGTGTAGTTGCACAGCCTGCCAGTAAGTGCCAGTGATTAGCTTGTGAGTGCTAACTGCTCTTTGTGGCTCCTGACCAGAGGTGACTCTTTTGTTTGTTTTTTTTCTGAATTATGGTTATGTACACTTAGTCCTGATCTAAAAACGGGCTCTCCTAGAGCCTTTCTGCACACAGTCCAGCATAGATGAGCTGTCCAACCTGCCTGCTGGCAGACTGAGCAGCTGAGAGGTAGCTGTACCTCCTGGAACACAGGGCTGGTCCTTCAGGTGGCAGGCAGCCTTGCGGGGTGCTGAAGGCTGGGAGTTTGCTCAGTTTCTTTATACCCATGCAGTACCAGAAATAGTGTGTGTATTGAGAAAATGATGGAATCCAACAATAAGCAATGTGTTGTCTAATGATGGTAACTGGTTTTGTGAATTGGGATTTTTCCAACAGCTGCTAAATGAATAGTATGAATGGCCATAGCAGATCAGACCAAAGGCACCTATGATCCAGTGCCCTCTCCCAGATAGAGGCCAAAAGCAGGTACCTTGGTAAGAGTAGGTCAGAGATGCCGTGGTACTGCTGTAGGGTACTCTTACTTCCGCCACTCGTTGTGGGTCTGTCTGAGCCAGATGCAGTGGTTTTTTTAATATCCTCCCAAACTGATTGATTTCTTTACTACGAAGCTATCCTATTTGCCCTTGGACTTCAGTAAACATCCAGTACCTAGACCTTCAGTGGCAGAGTTCTGTTACGTAGCTATGCACTTGATAATAAAAAAGCCCTCAACAGTCTTACTTGCTTTGAACGTGGCATTAGTTTCCGTGTTTGGCACTCCATGTTCCAGTGTTGAGAGTGAGCAAGCAGTCGGTCTCATTTCCTCTCATTATGCTATGCCTCTTGGAATTTTAGATTTTTTTCTGCTGAGAGTCCTACCTGTCTTCACTATTCCTTGTTCAAGGGCCTTTCTGTACTGCTGAGTATTTTGATTGCTGTTCTATACCTGCATGTTTCTGGCAAATGAGTGTAATTTCTGCCTGATGTTGGGTCTGCTGGTCTGCTTTAGCTACTGTAAACAGTTTTCTCTGTTTTGCTTCTGTAATTGATGGTTATTTGCAATTCACAGGTCCGAAAACTTACAGTTTTAGTTCAACAACAGATTCCAGTGCTGCTGCAAATCTAGATAAATCTGTTCTTAAGGCGAGTATCTTCTTTAGGTAAAATAACTTTGGTTTTTGTTGTACTCTTTTAGCTAAGTATTTCTTTAGCTCTTCCTCAGGATTATGCTATGCAGGTAAACTATGTTTGTGTGTTAGACATTGACTGTCTTGAGTTTGATACGTTTGGGCTTTTGAGTGTACTTTAAGAAATAGGGGTAAACGAACAGGGCAGGATTGCATGAAGGACTGTTAAGAGTTATGATGGAGCTTGTGCTGTGCATATGGATTCTTCTTCCTGTCTTTGGAAGAACACAGAATTTTTACAATAAACGTAGTAGCAACTAAAACTTGGTTCATGACTAAAAGTATTTTACTGAAATTTCTTTTCTTAAGCCAGTGAGGAAGAGGAGTGTCGCAGATTGTATCTTGATGATCAAATTATTTTACACCAGTTCTTGTAAGCAGAGGAGAAAGGCCTTGTTCTTTCCAGTTGAGTTTTTTTGTTACTTCCTAATAGCATTTTCCTTGACATACTAAATTCCTTTGAAGATGTAAAAGGACCTTCTTTGTAATAAGGAGCAGACTCTTCTATTTCAAGTAAAACTGTACAGCTTGCAAAAGTGTAAAAAAACCCGAAACAAACCCAAACAATCAATTCTCTTTCATAACAAATGTTTACCGGACTTACGGAGAGTTGGAAAAGTTGGCATTCAAGTGGCAGAGAAATTTCTGCGTTCTTACTTCCTTAGCCATGAAGAGCATTGCTATGTCATGAAAATTCGTAATATTTTTGCCTTTTATCAACTGATCTTCTCTGTGCAGGTAATGATAAATGGTAATTTGGAGAAAAGGATTATTGACGTAATCAATGACCATAAAAACCAAAATGATGACAAAGGAATGATTTCCAAAAGACTTACTGCTAAGAAACTACAGGTAAGAGTTTACAGTGTTGTTCTCCAAACATTATTTATTACAGAACAAACAGTTTCTTTTTAGTCATTCGTATCATGTGTCATATGGCACCTCTCCATGCAGTACAGGCCAGTGTAGCATGCTTTCCAGTATTTACATTAATGATTAGTCAGTGGAATCAACAAGCATGCTTCTTAGGAAAGGTGTGTCTTTATACATTCACTAATTAAAATTAGAGTCTTCGGAAAGGATAGAGGAATAGAACTTGAGTGGTTTATGTTTCCTACATTTTCCGTGCCATATAGCTGGAAAATTTTGGGCTTGTTTTTCTAAGAAAAGCCATTCTGTACAGAGGCTGGAATGCAGATTTATTTATACATACGCATATACCTTTACAGCTGAAATATTATCATCTCTATGTACAAAACAGGATTTTCTATTCAGCCTCCTGCTATATTGTTTATGCTGTTCGGCTTCATTTAATGTCAGTTATCTGATATGTGGAAGTAGGAGTTTACGAGCCTATAGTAGATTGATAGATTAAATCCTAATCTTTTCTGACTACATTTTTTATAGGATGTGTACATGGCTTTACAAAGATTCTCCTTTAAGACTGAGCATATTGAAGAAGCAATGAAAACTACACTTTTGTATGGTGGTGATCTTCACTCTGCACTTGATTGGCTGTGTTTAAACCTTCCCGATGGTGGGTATAGCAACAGAGAATTTACTACAGTTTTTCGTGGAAGAATAATAGGATCTATTCTGGCATGGGAGTGTTTCATAGTAATAATTTAAACTATTGTTTCAGTGAGACTTGGAGTCATCACACTGTTCCTTCGCTGGGATGTGCTGCTGACTGGTTCTGGGATATTATGTTAGTATTTAAAATCTTGTAGACCTCTTGTTCATACTCTTGGAGTTTTATGCAAGTTTAACAGGCAAATTGTCAAGGTTTAGGGTCTGGGCAGCCTGCTACCTATAACAGATGCTCTCTGAGGAAAATTAATCAGAAGAATCAAATGGAATCTATGCAAGACTAGTATCGAACCCAGACGCCCTGATGGCAGTTATGTCACCGTCACCACTGGTGTTAATGGAGCAGGCACCAGGAACGTCCCAGCAGCAGATGGGAACTGTGTTTGGGGAGCTGGGTTCTGATACTGGATTCAGGAACACTCAGATCAGGATCAAAGGCAGAACAGAGTCCTCCTTGGATTCCAGCCATTGAGGAAACGAGGAAAAATCCGAGCAAGGGCCCAGAGCAAGGGCCTCCGAGCCGACAGCAACCGATCAAGGGCCCCCAGCAGCCAAATATGACGTCTATGGGATGGAATACCCCGTAGGTCAGTTTAAGGGCTTGTCTCTGTCCGCTCCTCCCTACAGGTGTGTCCTTTTACTTTCTGCATCCCCCAATGTAGTACACAGGATCTAGCAGTGGCCTTGGTCTGCACACCAGTCCCTGGTACTAACTCTGAACACGGGGCGTTATCACTGCCAGAAGCAGGCACTGCCTGCGAAAACAGGCTGCTAACTTCAGAAAGTTAAAGGAGCTGAGCTGAAAAGTAAAAATCACGGAACAGAATTGTTCTGTTCTAACTCAAACCAGGACACAAATGCTGACTTATCTAAATGCACAAGTCTAGTTTTATTTCAGGCATACTGGTTTCATGTCCTTCTAGTTGATTCCCAGCATGCTTTAAAAGATTTTCAGTAATTATTATTGACATGTTGGATTTTTTATTTTTATTTTGAAGATGCCTTGCCTGAAGGTTTCAGCCAGCAATTTGAAGAACAGCAACAGAAACCTAGAGCAAAATTTTGTTCTCCTGTGTCACGGCGTGAACCTCCACCTCGCTTAGTAGATAACAAAAAGAAAGAAAATGGCCCGGAAGCTAAGGTAATCTGAGAAATTCATGTGTATTTATTAGGGAAAGAGAGGACAAAGTTTTCTAAAGTACAGAATTTGCATGGACTTCAAAAACTGTTGTGAGAAACTTCTGGATATATGTGTGCTTAATAATTGTCACCCACATTATTTTAACTTCAGTAGAATGGTTATTTGAAGGTAACATTTTTTTCATGTGAAGTCTAGAAGGCTCTTCATAGTCCATTGTTGTGGTAAAGCATAGCTCACTTTTCTTCTGGAATGAGTTCGTTCTGTTTATTTGCAGATGGCACTCTTTACATACTTGTGTGGGTTTAAGTTTGCCTGTGTGCATGGACTGGTTTGATTTCTGTGGTTATTGAATCTTAGAAGTCGGAAAGATTTCTCGAAGAAGTGTTTTGTTTTGTTTTTTTGTCTTACAGCAGTTATAATCATTCAGGTGTTAAAATCTGTGTAAGTATATGGTGAGGTGTTTACCCTGGTTGGACGAGTTTACTCCATGGGTTTTTGTGTTATATCATAACTTAGTTTACGTTTAAAATCTTAATCAATAGTTCTGAAATACTGTCAGAGAAAAGCATCAGTGTTTTCACTGACTGTTCTTGCTTATAATTTTCATTTCTCTGCCTAGGAGACAAATGTGGGGAAAGAGAAAGAAGTGAGTATGAAGGAATGGATTTTGCGATATGCTGAGCAACAAAGTGATGAAGAGAAGAATGAGTCTGTGAAAGATGCAGATGAAGAGAAGTTTGACCCAGTAAGACAGAGTAACACTGCATGGAAGTCTTTTGAAAACAGACATGTTAGATCCACCACTTGCAGATGTATCAGTTTGTTAGAAATTTGGGATTGAATATTGCTTTTACGTTATCTTTTTACGTTTTCAGGCTACCGAAGGGGAAATATGTTGAAATTTCTCCCTTTCTCAAACTTTTTCCTTCCCAGTTTTTTTTTTTTGTATTGGGCTCAATATACTGAATGTGTTGTGCTAGAAAGGATAAATTTAGGAAAGTGACTATCAAATTCTGAGAGATTTTGACTATTAGTTACGTAAAAAGTAATTGTTCATCCTTTGGTTAAGCTTGGTGTGAAGGACAAACTCCCTCACTTTTTTTTTTTATTATGAAGTTCATTAAAAGTGACAAGCATACAATATTCAACTTGTAATTAATTTTGTTTGATGTAGAATGAAAGGTATGTACATTTGGCTGCCAAACTTTCAGAAGCAAAAGACCAGGCAAGCATCTCCAAGCAAGATAAAGACAAACAAGGCCAGAAGGTAGCACAGGAGAAAATAAGAAGAATTCAGCAAGGTAGAGCTGTGCAAGTTACTTGTGTTTTATTTTGTGACCTGTGTATTTGTTAGACAAATAAGTCTCTGAGATTGAATTGATTTCTTCATCTTTTGCACCACTATGTGAATTGCAGACTTTACTGAATCTGTCTGTTTAATGTGGGTCACATTCTAAAAATTCAGTAACGTTTCTGGTTTTGGATTCTTGACATGAATTAATGTAATAGATTTTATTTATTTTTTTTAAAGAATAAATGCTCAGCAATTGGTGAGTCTAAGTTTCATTTTCTCTCTGACAGAAATGGCAATACTTGAAGAACATCCAGTATTTAATCCGGCTGTAAAGATTTCAAACCAACAACAAAATGAAAAGAAAAAAGCTCCCTCACCTCAGCCTCAAGAAACCACTTTGAATTTGAGCTTGCTTGAAAAACCTGATGGTGCTGCAAAGGAAGACAAAGGTGTGTTGGAAATAGTTCAGTACAAGCTTGGAAGTGTGCCACAAATTTCCAGCAGTAGTTCTTGTTTTTCTGCATCACATAGCATTGCAGTCCTAAATCGTCAGGCTCTTATTGTGGGAAAGGCAGGTGGACAGCCTCACCAACCAAGCTGGCTTTAAAGATCTGTATTTCTTCTAGCAGCTGATATTGTAAGCTCTATTTGCCATACTATCATGTCTAAAATTTATTTTTGTTTTTTATTGTACTGCATTACTGTTTCTGTGTCACCCTCTCATCTTTTTAAGCTATTTTCCTTATAAACCTTCAAACGGTTACATTATTTTCTAATAACCAAATTTTAGTGAAAGTTCCGAAACTATTGAGTGATCAAAGATGGCAAACAAAGTATTGTAATTAATTTCCTGCGAGATACTTTTGTGGGAAAAGCAGGCGTTTTTGTACCAGTATTTCTGCAAAACGTTTCAGACTGTACTCCTGTCTTATAAAAATACATTTGAAGAAACGGTAAAAACATTCTTTGCTGTCAAAGGAATGTAAAATATTTTTTTCAGACTTAAAATGTCTTTCTACTGTTGTAGTGAAAAAGAAAGAACCGCTAGATGTGAGAAATTTTGATTATAGTGCTCGAAGCTGGACTGGTAAATCTCCAAAACAATTTTTGATTGACTGGTGCAGGAAGAATTTTCCCAAGAGCCCAAATCCTTCTTTTGAAAAGGTTCCAGTTGGAAAATATTGGAAATGTAGGTATGTATTTCCTACAGATTTTACATATTACTTTTGGTTCCTTTAAAAATAAAAATGCTGACTACACCTATCTTGGCATGTCAATCCAGGTTTATACGAACATAGCGTTTAACCCAAACTGTCTTTTAGTCCACCAGAGAGGTATTTCACTCTGGTTGTCTCTGCAAAAACGATGGTTAGACCAGACACCATTGCAAAAATAAGTTTATAGTGAATGGTCCTGTAAAGAAGGGATTAGTTTTTAATTTTCTGTGGCTGAATGATAGGTTCTGAAACGAGCCTGTGAGATAAATTTGGACAATTAACTTCTGGTATTCTTGTACAAAGTCATACATTACATCATAGGTTTTAAGCATATGAATACAAAAAACCCTTTAGGGGCTGTTTAAAGTGGAATTTAGAAATTTGTATGAAAGCTACCGTAATAAGTTTTCAACCAAACCAGTGAAGTATCGATGATATAAAGTAGAATATTACCACATACAAATAGATTAGACTCGGCATTACAAACGAGTAATGCTTCTTGAAGAAACCAAGTAAAAGAACCTGTCTTCTTGCTCAAGTTAAAAGCTACTAATATACTGTCCCTCTAAGAATATGAGAGATGTGACTGCTTGTTTGGCTGGCATATGATCTGTTAAACAGATGTTTGCGTATCAGTTGGTCATTAGCTATCATCTCAATCTGTGCTAGGTATTTGCAAGCATGCTAATATTTAGTCCTTCTTCGAAACATGAATGGTGGACCTGTATGTGTATAAGTACTTTGGGTTTGAAGAAAATTAAGACCTTTGTTAAGAGAAAAAAATCACAAATTCATTGCTGAAAATTTTCTGCTATTCAATCAAACTTTTATCGGCTGTTTCTGTTTAAAAAATGTTGAGTAACTCTAAGTTTATTTAGCTTAGTTTCTCTGTTTGATGACAGGTGTGCTGTTCGTATAGGTAACAAAAATAAAGAGAAATGCCTTTTTGAATTTTTCTTTAAGGGTCAGGATTACCAAATCGTCAGATGATGTAATGGCAATGTGCCCTACAATCGTCACAGAAGATAGTATGCAAGCACAACATCTAGCTGCTACTTTGGCACTCTATCATTTAACCAAAGGACAAGTAAGATTTTCACGAGTATTACTGCTCCTAGCCTGATATCTGCCTCTGCACTTGTTTGTTATAGTATCTGTAGTTTGAATTATAAAAATAGTTAAGTGAAGTGTTTCGCACTAAATTATTTGCTTATATTATATATTTACTTGCTTTTATCTACAATCATGCTTGTTGCAGCAAATAGGGAGGAATTTTTCTGATAGTAAAACTGTTCTTTTAGTGTTGCAAAGAATGCAAGTCAATTGTAAATAAAAAATGTATTATTGATATCTGTATTACTGTTTTCATAGTTCCTGTATTTAGAGATAGCTCCCTGTTTCATGTTTTGTCATATCTTTTGCCAGTTGTGTTCATTTACACGTAAAATGGTAGTGATACTACTAAGTAGTACACAGAGTAAATTTTTTTTTCCTGTTTTTTCCACCTGAAGTCAGTTCATCAGTTACTGCCTCCTACCTACCGAGATGTTTGGCTAGAATGGAGGGATATTGAAAAGAAAAAGGAAGAAGAAAACAAGATAGAAACCAATAAACCTCGTGATAACTTTATTGCTAAATTATTGAACAAACTCAAACAACAACAGCAGCTACAATCTGAAAACCAGCCAAAAGCATCTGAGGGTCCTGAAGATTCCTGGGAAAACTTAGTTTCTGATGAAGACTTCAGCAGTCTCTCCCTTGAGACGTCCGACACAGATAATTTGGAACCTGCAAGGATTTTGTTCAAAAAGCTGCAGAGTTCCTCCAGGTACCAGAGGCTTCTGAAAGAGAGACAGGAGTTACCTGTGTTTAAGCACAGATACTTGATTGTAGAAACTCTTAAGAAACATCGAGTCGTTGTTGTGGCTGGTGAAACAGGCAGTGGGAAGAGTACCCAGGTACCCCACTTCTTGTTAGAAGACTTGTTGCTCGATGAAGGATCAAGTAAATGTAATATTGTTTGCACACAACCCCGAAGAATCTCAGCAGTGAGTCTGGCAACCAGAGTTTGTGAAGAGCTAGGCTGCGAATCAGGACCAGGAGGAAAAGTAAGATGTGTCTGAATTTATTTTTCCAGTCTTGTTCAGATCCAGGAGGCTGGATTGTTGGTACAAAGCAAAAACATTATTTCTTGCATAACCTAATAATTAAATGTTATTTTCTCTTGAAAAGGGCTTCTTGCTATGTCAGCTATTTGTTTGTTTTTTTTCCAAATTGTCACCTGCAAACTGCTGGGTGTTTGTAAATGATTTCTAAAATCTTTATAGAGTAATTAGGAGCAGGAGTGTTTCATAATAGGGGTGGCCAAACATTGGAGCAGGTAGCCCAAAGGCTGTAACATCATTAAGGATGGAGAAAACTCCCCTAAATAAGGCTCTGAGCAATCCAGTCTGTCCTTGAGTGGGGCCCTGCTTTGAGAGGCCTTTTCCAATGTAAGTTACTCATTTGAAGAAAACCGAGGTCCTATTATGTTTTATGGTGGGGTACTGTGCAAAAATATTTTTGTTTGAGGATTGCAAAGACCTCTGAAAAGAACACTGATTTTACCAACTGTTTATTACTGTAGCTTATTTGTAGATCACAGTGTATTTTCTATTTCTTAAAGGAGAGCATGTATATGAGATAACACTGTGGTAGTCATTCTATTTAACACCATAGTATTTAATAGCAACTTGTGCAATGTCTGAATCCGACAGTGCTTAAATTTCACTTGATTTTTAATATCTCTAGCTTGTATACTATTAAGGTGTTCCTATATTTTTTTTTTTAATATCTTTTTAAAAGAATTCCCTATGTGGATATCAAATTCGTATGGAATCAAGAACAGGAGAAGCCACCAGACTACTGTACTGTACAACAGGTGTCCTGCTTCGGAAACTTCAAGAAGACGGTCTTCTTTCAAGTATCTCTCACGTTATTGTAGATGAGGTTATCAGCTTTTACTATTCTGCGGCAACTGTAGTTATTCTTAGCCTTGACTTGTGCTAAAGCCTTACTATAGATACGTTTTTCTCATTCTAGGTACATGAAAGAAGTGTCCAATCTGATTTCTTGCTCGTTATTCTGAAGGAGATCTTGCATAAGCGTTCAGACCTGCATCTGATTTTAATGAGTGCTACTGTAGATAGTGAGAAGTTTTCCAGCTATTTCTCACACTGTCCAATTTTAAGGATCTCAGGGAGAAGTTACCCTGTTGAGGTAGATAAATATTTGTTTGATTATGCAAGACTCTGTGTGCGCATGTATACAATGTTTGCCTGGCTAGTGTCTGTAGAAAATACACCTATGTCACTTTTTCTTGCCAAAAATACGTGACTTAAATGTGTGCTTCAATGACTTGTAACCCTTTTTCTTTTTGAAAATATGAAATAGTTTCAGTGTTTTGAAGTACAGGGTTGTACTGTTTTTACCAATGGGTTTGTTATTGTTTAAAGTCAATCCATCAGTGCTGCTTTAATTTGCCTCTGTGCAACCTAGATAGAAACGAAAGCATGAAAGAATTCCCCCCAGCCCACATGCAACTTTATAATTACACCCCATGGTAAAGGTATTAATAGTGATCGCCTGGAGAGGCCCATTAACAAACCTGTAGTGGCTGTAAGTTTGTTTTAAAAAATTGTTAGAAAGATCAAGTTGAAATTTGTAAGATCTGTTACAGCAATATAAAAGAAGGATGTGCCCTGTTGAGCTTTTTATATAACCTTTAAAAAATGAAAAAGGTGCTGATTATTTTTTAACATGGCTTGTATTTCTTCTGTGAATTTTCACTTGAAGATTTTCCATGTTGAAGATGTAATTGAAGCAACTGGCTATGTTCTGGAGAAGGACTCAGAATATTGTCAGAAGTTCTTGGAGGAAGAGGAAGAAGTAACAATAAATGTTAGTAGCAAAGGAGGCGGCACTACGAAGTATCAGGTAAAACAGGCATTTTTGGGTTTGTCTTGGAAATTTTGATTTTATTCTTATTACTTTATCATTTTAGTCCCTCTGTTGTGTACGTTATTGTGTAGAGCTTTTTGTTTTAACAGGCTATGGTTAATCATGCAAGTACCCTGCAGTGACAGTTATATGTGCTTTCGGATCAAAATTCTTGAAGGGAGAAGTATATGAATGCCACCAGACTTGAGGCAGCTTAGGCTGTTCATCCAGACTGCATATAGATATAGATATGTTTTGGGTAGATACGTGTCTGCTTTGACTTGCTGTCTCAAAATCTCTGCAGGACCTTTTAGCTTGGTGTGATCAACCACTGATGCATATGGTGAAAAAAAGGCTCTCGTGTGCTCTGATATTTTTTTTTTTTTTCCTAGAGTGGTAGTTACCCCATGTATCATAACAACATCCTTTAGCTGAAGCTCAAATGCTCTTCTGAGTGCTTCTCATGACACCTTCTGTGATGTATTTCTGTTGAGTCTTCAGTGCAGAACAATATATGGTGGCAAGCTTCTTGAAATGCGTTGATTAAGAATTAAATAATTTACAATAGTGCCACTTACCATAGAAGCCTTATGCTAAGTATGTATCTGTAAAATGTTTATGAACAATATAAATGTCTGTATGTTCTGTTAGCTCTGCTTTCCTTCCCTTTTTCTCCTACTCCAAAATACTGCAGGAGTTGCCTCCTAATTCACTCTTAGCTAATGGTTCAAATGAAAGTTGAGAAGGGTGAGGTGAAGAAGAGGAGAAAGAGGAAACTGGTTTCCTTTACCGCAGAATACTTTTGAAAGAACAGTAGCCACCTTGTTGAATTGATACCAATTGGATGCCAGATATGGACCTGGGAACTGTTTTAATTTGTAAAACAGATGGTATAGTACTGCTTGCACAGACTTCATTTTTCACTCTTGTTTTTTAAGTCTGGGATGTCATTTAACAGTAGTACATCCCTGTACACAAGTTTTGTAAGTGTCTCTGATTTCATGTAACTCACACTGAATTTGATAGGAAGTCAATCAGTTAAATGTCTCCTATCTCAATCTCTGTTATAAGAAACCTAAGTTAAGTGAATGGCAAATTTGTCTTCTGCTCACTTACCTTCTTCTAAAGCATTCAGAGTATGATTTTTTTTTTTTTCCTGCTCTTGTTTTTTAGGAGTATGTCCCAGTCCAGTCTGGACCTGGTACTGATTTGGCTCCTTACTATGCAAAATATAGCAGTCGTACACAGCAGGCTGTCTTCTATATGAATCCTTACAAGATCAACCTTGAACTCATTTTGGAGTTGCTTGCGTACTTAGGTATATTCTACTTCCGAAGAAGTTCGTGTACTTGGGGCTGTCCTTTGTACTTATTTTCCAGTGCTTTCTACTGATAATGAAGTACTCGACTTCACTCTTATATGAAATAACCTAAAAATCATTTACTGCATGGCACAGAATTAATTCGTGTTCTCAAGTGAAACTGTTTGCAAATGTGTGTTTAACTATGTGTCTGAACTGTAACTTTCCAGATAGAAGTCCCCAGTTCAAGAACATTGAAGGTGCTGTGCTGATCTTTTTACCAGGCCTGGCCCATATCCAACAGCTCTATGATCTCATTTCAACTGATAGAAGATTTAACTTGCGTGACAGGTAACGTAGATAATTTCTGTAAAGTTAATAGTTTACTGAATGCTTGTTGGGTTTTAAGGTTGGCTATTCTTGAAATGGAAAACTGAGCTATATCTCTGAGCTATTTGTGCTAAAAACATACTATCTAAAAATGATACAAGCAAAAGTGATAGGCGCGTAGGAATGGTATAGTAATAATTCTTCATTTGATTTTTATTTTATTTTTCAACAAACTTAATCACAAAGCATTTGACATTCTTTTCCACTTCTTAGGGTATGAATGCTTCCATATCTGGGATTTAGCTTTCTGTGACTGTTTACAAGGCAGTGACCTCTTCCTGGGAAGAGATCCCGAGACAGTAATCTACCAAGAAAAATGGCATAGGGTTGTAGTGACAGGTAGTTTTGAAATTTATTTTGTGGGTAACTGGAAGTTAGCAACACGATGGTATGAAAATAACATTTGCAGTCAAATTCTAAAGATTTATAGGTGAACTGGGATGTTAAAGTCTAGAAGAGAAGGAAACTGCAAATCTCTGTGGCACTTTTACCTCTGAAGGCCCATATTACTCAGTCTGAAAGTTGGATGGATTTATATTCCTTGCAGAGTTTCAGTAATGGTCCTTGTCCTGGAAGCACAATGTAGGAAACTCGGTGTCCTTGAACCCGAATTCTTTTTTTGCTAGCCTATTGATGTAAATTAACCTAGAGTTCTGCAGTAGTAGTTTTTCCAGCATGATTACATATTAGGAGAACATCCCTATGAACTGGTGGTATTATCTTTTCTTGATACTGTAATAAAACGCTGGAGCAGGCTTTCGTACCCAATCGTACAAAGTTTTACTCTTTTAATTGTCTGTTCTAGTTGCTTTCTGCAAACTTTTGTCATCATTCTGGTCTCATGTTTTTACTGTATCTTAATTTGGTAAAGTGTAGATTGATGGGTGTAATTTCTTCTTGTAGGCACAGGTTGATAGCTTTGCATTCTGTTCTTTCAACTCAAGACCAAGCAGCTGCATTTACAGTACCTCCTCTTGGCGTTAGAAAGGTACGGTATCTTTACAAAGGCAAACCTCACCACTAAAAGGAGAAACTTTCTGTGGGTGCAAGTCTGAGTTCTTTTAAAGTCAAGTCATACAGAATTACACAAGAATGAGTTGTTCCCCTGGAATTCTTCAGCTGCAAAGAAACAATTTTTGTTTGATGTCCTGCAACAGCTAGAAGCCAGCATGCTGTGAAAACCTTGACAGCAACCAGAAAAAAATTTAAACTGAGTATTTTTCTAAGAGGTTCTCTAACTGTTGCTTTCCTGTATTTTAACTATTACTTGCCAGAAACTATAGCTTTTATCTAGGAAAACAGTATTTTACTTAGTGCTAAGCTACTTAATAAAAACTTGACTAATTTTGGCAGGTACTGGCTAGTAATTTTCATGGATGATAAAAAAAAAAAAGAAGTGATTGTGAAAATCTCACTTATCTTTAGTCTTTCCCAATTACTGAGGAATCAAAACTCTTTTGCAAGTCATGTCGCTTTTAATGCTTTGTCAGATTATTAATGAAAATATTTTCAAGTAAAAAAACTTTAACCAATA
>VWZK01009610.1:2097-20032 GCA_013396935.1 Baryphthengus martii
GAGTGACAGGACGAGGGGCAATGGATTTAAACTAGAGAAGGGCAGATTGGGATTGGATGTCAGGAACAAGTTCTTTCCCATGAGGGCAGTGAAACCCTGGAACAGGTTGCCCAGGGAGGCAGGTGAGGCCCCATCCCTGGAGATCTTCAAAATGAGGCTCAACAAGGCTCTGAGCAACCTGCTCTAGTTGAGGATGTCCCTGCTCCCTGCAGGGGGGTTGGACTAGGTGACCTTTGGAGGTCCCTTCCAACCCAAACCATTCTATGAGTCTATGATTCTTCACATGCAGCCTTCAGTTGGAGGCATCTCCTGCCTCCTCTTCAGGGAGGACTTCCCTGCTGAAGGACAGGAATTTTGTGCAAGATCTTGCTGCTCTGAGCAGGGCTGAGATGACGACCGAGCTGCTTCGCGCAGCGACACAACCTGGGACCCTCGGGGCACGGGACCGGCCGACTGCATCATCAGTCTTGTTAATGGCTTGAACCCAGCGCCCTCCAAATGAGGAAGAGCCGGCGCTTAGCTCGTGCCACTTAATAGCTCTGAGCTGAACGGAGGCAGCGCCCGACGCTCCGCTGTCATCCAAGCTGCCGCCTTCAAAATCCACACGTTTCCCAAGGGCTTTAGAAAAAGAAGGGGGAGCGTTAAACAACTCTCAATCAAGGTGGTTTTCAACCCATCGGCTAAATTACGCCGTCGTCCTTTCCCTTCAAGAGGTTCTTCGGCTTTAGATGTCGCTCATCCTTCTAACCGAGTTGTTCTGGGCCGCGGGGTGGGGTGGCTTTGCTGGTTTGCCGCCAAAATCTGTGTGTCAAAGTCCAGCACCTCTGCTAACGAACCCAGAAGACCTTTTTTTAGGCAGGATATTGATAAAGGTGGTACTTTACTCCAGGTCTGAGACTTCAAAGACCTCAAACCTCTTAGGATGGGAGTGCGGTGGACTTAGGTTTTTCCCTGACTTCAGGTTCACGCTGAAGCTGAATGAATTTGGGTCCCTTTGGGATGTTTTCAGTTGAGGCCAGTGCTCTGCTGCAGTGTCACTGGGGCTTTGCCACTGCACAGGAGTGAATTTGCTCAGGTGTTCCACAATTATTTGGGGTCCTCTGTATTTTCTCAATCACTTCCCAGCTTCAGCTGGAATGAGGAGCATGAGGATGTGCAACGCTCTGAGCTGGAAGGTGCCCGGAGGGAAAGGTGCTGGGGGGTTGGTCGCCAGGCGGCCAGAGATGAGCCCCAGAGTGCCCAGGGGGCCGAGAAGCCCCNAGGCAGCAGTTGGACTCGGTGACCTTCAAAACCTTTTCCAATCCAAACGATTCCAGGACTCTGCAGCATCTGAGGTCTGGGTTTCAAGTGTCTTTTTCATACCTTAAATTAATATAAAGCTTGTTGAGGATGTTGCCTGGGGGCGGTTGTGGTGTTTACGCCGCTGGGCAGCTGTTTTACTGCACATTCAGGAAACACAGGAGCCCTGTTTCCAACCCATCTGCCAGAGCCGCGAGGGGTCAAGTTGCCCCAGCCGTGGGCGGGCAGCGAGGGGTTACCGGAGGCACCGGGTCGCTCCCTGCCCGGGGAGATGCAGCCGATTCCTGGAGAGCCGTTTGCCAGCGCTGCATTTTCCAGGAACTGGCTGGAGGGATGAGATTAGAGGAAAGAGGAGCCGCTTTTCTCCACGGGGAGAGCCGCGTCCGTTCTGTCCCTCCGTCCCTACCCACCGGCTGCGCCGACGATGATTCCTGGGTGCCGAGTTCCTCCTCCCTCCCCTGCTGACTAACGTCTGCCTCTCGGAGGAATGAGATAAAGGGAAGGAGGAGGAGGGAGGCTGCTGAGCTGGACCTGTCCTGCCTCAGGACCTCGCACCCTGGACGCAGCCGGATGCCGCCGGCTCTCATTAAAGGGCGGAAGTGAGAGGGAAGAGGCCGTTGGAGAACTCGAGGCGTTCGGAGCCGTCCTTTTCAACGGGGGAAAATTGGATTGCGGCCGCCGAGCCCACTTGTCTCTCGCTGAAGTGGAGCTGAGCTCATTTCTAGGAGCCGTTGGGCAGAGTTTGTCCGGTTTTAGAGCCCTTCAGTTCCTGGTAATGCTGCCTGCAGCTGGGCCGCTTCCTCTCGAGAGGTTTTGTTCTACCTGGGCTTCTCCGAACTCTTGACTCACCTTTCGACGTCATTCCGGCCTTGGTTCCTCTCTCCCTCGCAGCTCGCGGCCTTGCTCGGGACAAAAGGACGGGGTCCGTGATCCAGGGCCGATAGAACAGCCCCGGTCCTGCTTTCCCTCTCTTAAAAACACCGTAATCAAGCCAGGTGCTAACGAGTAAACAGCCCCGCTCCGGCACGGGCAGCCGGGGAGGCCCAGCACCGACCGTTGGGAGAAGCCGAGCTCCTTTCGGCGTCACTCGGCGCTTACAGGCTCCTCGGGGAGGTGGTGGTGTCCCCGTCCCTGGAGGGGTTCAAAAAAAACCTGTAGATGTGGCACTTCCAGAGGTGGTGGCCCTGATGATGTTGGGTAGGTGGTTGAACTTGATGATTTCAGAGGTCTTTTCCAACCTTAATGACTCTATGATCCCCCCATGGACTTGACTTTCCTGCCCGGCCCTGGTTTCTCCACATGGAATGAAACCTTTCTGTCGTTCTTCTCGCAGGTGTCGGCACAAGGAACTACTACAGGAAGATCGGCTACGAGCTGGAAGGGCCTTACATGGTGAAAAAGCTGGAGTGATGCCCCCTGAGGAGGTCCTCACCCTGACCAGCTGCTGGGAGGAGAGGAGACAAGACTCATCCTGCAAAGACGGCTCAAGGTGCCAGACGTAAGCTCCAAACCAAAGCCTGCCAACTGCGAAGGACTTGCCCACGGCAACCGATGGGCAAGTCTCCTCTGGGAAGGGCAGTTCTCCTGAGATCTTCCCATCACCTCAGGAGAGGCTGGGGACGTTCCACGTGTCTCGTTGCCTCTGTGAGCCCAACCTGTCTCCAGGTGGACCTCTGATGGATTGCAACGGAGGACTGAGGTGGAGGAGAACTGAAAGCTCTGGTTTTGGAGACCCTGTTGACCAACAGAGTGGAAAAAACATCTGTTGTTTCTGTGATGCTGCTGCTGGGCTTTTGATGTTCGTCTTTGACATTGTGGGGGTTGTTCTGCAACATGAATTGGTTCTTTCACTGCTCATGTTTGTTTATTCCAGGCTTGGCTGCTTTCCGTCCGTCCCATGCGATGCCCTCTGACCCTTTCGCAGTGGGAGCCCATGAGGGTTGGAAGCCATTTCATTGCTTGGTAGGAGTTGAGATGAAAACTTGAACTGACTCTTTAAGGTGACACAAAACCATGGAGTAGCTGGGCTTAGGAGGGACGTCTCTAGTCCAATCCCACTGGAAGCAGGTCCAATGAGATCAGGATGGCAATGCTTGAGTATCTCCAAGGGTGGAGATGCTCCAGTGGATGTGGGTGGAGAGTCAACAGCATCTGGGACCCTGTTCCAATATTTAGGTAGGAGCTGAGGAAGAATTTGTTGCCCTTTGGGGTTGTCCAGGCGTGTGCCAGGCTGCCCAGGGCAGGGCTGGAGTCCCCCTGCTCCCTGGAGGGGTTTCCAAGGCGTGGAGCTGTGGTGCTGAGGGACAGGGCTCAGGGGTGCCCTGGCAGGGCTGGGGCAGCACTGGGACTCCAGGACTTTCAGGGTCTCTTCCAAGCAAAACGATTCCGTGGTTCTATTTGACCACCCGTATGTTGAAAACTTTTTCCTAATATCTCATTGGAGTTCACGGCGTTTCACCTTGTGCCCGTTGCCTCTTGGCCTGTGGTGTGCACCTCTGGGAAAAGTCTGCTTCTGGCCTCCAAACTTCTCCTTGCCCATCACATACCCCTCCAAGGCCATAACCATCCTCATGGCCTCTGCTCCAGCTTGTCACTCCGTATTTCCAGCACCGGAGCTGCCGCTTCTCCGGCCCATAACCCACTGATTTGGGCATGAGGGTGGTGGCAGCGGCGTCAGAAGCCTTGGCAAGGTCACGGTGCACAACACCCACGTCCCTCCCTTACGCCACTGCTGTCATCTCCTCACAGCAGATAAGACACGTGGGGTTGCCCGGGCACGATCTGCCCACAGGGGATCCCTCCTGGCTCTTCCCATCTCTCCATCCCGCAGCAGGACAGGGCTTTGGGGAGGGTTTGGTTCCAGTCTCTCCCAGCACAGAGGTGGGGCTGACTGCTTTGAAGCTCTTCAGATCCTCCTCCTGGTCCTCCTTGGAGATGGGTGTCACGAGTCCCTTTTCCAGGCGTTAAGAATTCTATCAGGAGTCACAGAATTAAAGCTTCTTGGTGCAGACGGAGCGAGATGGGATGTGAGATTGAACTGGGACCCTGTGTGAGGAGCTCAGCACTTTCCTCACCTCTTGTCAGCCCGTTGGTGGGGTGGAGACAGCCCAGGACACGTGGGGTGTCCTTGGACGTCACTAATTCTGGGTTGTCAAATCCTGCTTGACGGAACCAAATCAAAAGGGAGTGGCCTGAGCTCTGACCTCTTCCACTTCTTTTTTATAGCATTTCCATCAAAAATCGGGTTGAAATCCAGAGCAGCAGCAGATAAGTTGACATTTTGGTCCTCCTTCTAATAAATGACTCTGTCAGGAGCCTTCTGGGTGGTGAGACCCTGGCCCAGGCTGCCCAGGGAAGCTGTGGCTGCTCTGTCATTGGATGTGTTCCAGACCAGGTTGGATGAGCTCTGAGCAACCTGCTCTAGTGGGAGGTGTCCCTGCCCATGGCAGGGGGGTTGGAACTGGATGATCTTCAAGGTCCCTTCCAACTCAGACCATTCTAGGATCTGATTCTGGAAGCTTCATCCATAAGAAGCTCTGGACACACGTGATTAATGGGGAGGAGGAGCAGCTCCAGGAGGGGGAGGAGCTCCAGGAGGAGCAGCTCCAGGAGGAAGCGCCGCGTGGCCAATGCGACTCTTCCACCGCAATCTATCGCTGTTCGCGACCGGCGACGCGCAGGGTCAGCAGCCAGGACTGCGCCGATGGCTACTTGACATAGAATCAATAAATAAAGTTTTTCTTATCGAAGGTGACCGCTGGTGGCCTGTGTTTGAAGGACTAGGGAGGGAAAAAACAGAGACCAGATCATTGGTACCAGAACCCTGAGCATGTCATGGAATCCTAGAATGGTAGGGGTTGGAAGGGACCTCTGGAGATCATCGAGTCCAACCCCCCTGCGAGAGCAGGATCACCCAGGGCAGGCCACACAGGAACAGATCCAGGGGGGGTTGGAAAGTCTCCAGAGAAGGAGACTCCACCACCTCTCTGGGCAGCCTGGGCCAGGCTCCGGCACCCTCAGAGCAAAGAAAGAGGTTGCACCTCCTGCCCTCTCCGGAGGGTTCCGTTTGGAGAAGGGAGGTGGAGGCCGTTGCGTTACGATTTGTGGGTATTTTTCCTTCATCCTCCAAGACTCTGGTAAATGGGGCGTTGAGCTCCTGACACCACAAAAGCAGAGGAGATGGAGAGACACGACTTGAGAGGGGATGTAATTTCTGTGCAGAACCCTTCGAATTCTCCACCAAATTTGTTGTGCTGGTACCGCTGACATAATCATGAATCACTCTGACGCTTTCAGCTCCGACAGCCCAGGGGGTTTTTTTCAGGTGCTGGCCGGAAAAGCTCGCCGCTTCCGTGCGTCTGAGCAGCGTGGCCCTCCGGCAAAGCCAGGAAATACTGGATACATTGGATTTTTCTTTTTAAGGCCAAGATGGTTCGAGTTTACTAGCAGCTTGATCAAGAAACAAAGCAATTTTTTAAATTTATTTTTTTTTTCGTTGGGTGGTCTTTATTTTTAGCTTCCCATTGATGTGTTCTTTCTGGGGTGATTTCACGCTGCGCTGGCTCAGCTGCTGCGAAACTCGCCGGGCTTGTCGGCACAGGCTCCGATTTGGTGTGAAGGAGGATGTATTGATTTGGCTGTTGGATAGAAAATGAAGAGCAGGTTTGTGCTCCGAGCCGTCGCTTCCAACAGGGACAAGGAGTCCATCCAACGCGTGTTCCTGGTGTTATGACCTGTCAGCTGCGCCTCTGGGCTTCGGGATGGGGTCGGAGGGTCTCTGGCTGTGGCTCTGTAGCTGGATCCCCTGCCAGGGCAGGAGCAAGCTGGGCTGGGGCAGCACTGGGGTGGCCCAGGAGACACGACGTTTTGAGGAAAGGTCCTGAGCTGTGGCTTCTTTCGTGTCCAAAGAATGGCAGCGGAGCTGGGGAAGGGTCTGGAGCAGGAGTGTGGGGAGGAGCGGCTGAGGGAGCTGGGCTTGTTCAGCCTGGAGCAAAGGAGGCTCAGGGGAGACCTTCTGGCTCTCCACAACTCCCTGACATTCAGGAGCTTGGAGCCAGGGAGGGTCGGGCTCTGCTCCCAAGGAACAAGCGGCAGGACAAGAGGAAGCGGCCTGGAGTTGCCCCAGGGGAGGTTTCAGTTGGAGCTGAGGAAGAATTAGTTGCCCTTTGGGGTTGTCCAGGCGTGTGCCAGGCTGCCCAGGGCAGGGCTGGAGTCCCCCTGCTCCCTGGAGGGGTTTCCAAGGCGTGGAGCTGTGGTGCTGAGGGACAGGGCTCAGGGGTGCCCTGGCAGGGCTGGGGCAGCGGTGGGACTCCAGGACATTCAAGGTGGCTTCCAACCCAAACAGTTCTGATCCCAAGGACACTGGGCATGAACAGCAACCAAGCCACTAAGTCAGGTGAGATTTCAGCCGCCTGGAGCTGCACAAAGAGGAGACACAATGGAAACGTGAGACTCTACTGCGAGAAAAGGGTGATGCCTGAAGCTTCCTTGACACCCCTTCAGCAAGGATTCATTAACACAGGGTGATGGGGTGGGACCAGGTGTCCAAGTACTCAACTGGGGAGCCCAGAGGGATCCTTGATGCAGCTGGAGACACAAGTTTCCCACCGGCAGCCCTGTCCGTGGGGATGTGGCTGTGACGGTGCCAATGTAGTGACAGCAGCTCTTTGCTGAGAGGATTGGACACGACGGACACTGTCACATTCTTTCTGCAATCCCTGCCAGGAAACACATCAAATGAATCATTAGTCTTGGGTCTTCGGGGTTTGGGTTTTGTTTTGTTTTTTTCTCCCCCACTTAGAAGTTCATGGCGGTGGCTGAAGACGAGCAGAGGGCCTTACAGGGAGGGGGAGCGTTGCTGAGCACCCACAACTTCCTTCCAAGAGAACGAAGGAAGTAGAACATCTCTCTTACAGGGAAGAGTTGAGGGAGTTGGGTCTTTTTAGTCTGGAGAAGACTGAGGAGGGGGATCTTGTCAATGCTTATCAGTACTCTAAGGGTGGGTGTCAGGAGGATGGGACAGTGATTTTTTCAGTGATGCCCAGTGACAGGATAAGGGACACCAGGCACCAACTGGAAGCCAGGAGGTTCCCTGGGAGCGGGAGGAGCAACTTGTTTGGTGGGAGGGGGGTGGAGCCTGGCCCAGGCTGCCCAGAGAGCTTGGGGAGTCTCCTTGTCAGGAGAGATTCCCAAGGCGCCTGGACCCTGCGCTGCTGGGCCCCCTGCTCTGGGTGACCCTGCTGGAGCAGGGGGGTGGGGGGCACCAGAGGAGCTCCAGAGGGACCTTCCAACCCCCACCACGCTGGGATTCAGTGCATTACTTAGAGGCACGAAATTCCCCATTCAAATTGACATCTGAGGAGCAGGAACAGGGAAACACGACTGGCACATGTCTTATGCAAACCAGAAATAGGGAAACCAGAGACTACAGAATTATCTTTTTCCTGGCTGGGCTGCTCCTTCACAGCCTCCCGGCAGCCGCTCAGCCACGCCAAGGACTTCTCCAGTTGGTTGTGACCCGAGTTGTGCAGGACTCTGGAAGTCTGGGTTATTATTTTAGAGTTTAGTTGCTTGTGGGATTATTTTTTGTTTTTTTCTCTCCATGGGAACAGCATCCCTTTCAGTCCAGGTACATCGTTCTTACGGGAGCTGTCTGTAGGCAATCAGCTAATAGCCTCCTGTAATTAACTGCGAGAGGGAGAGAGGCTTGGAAATCCAGGAGCTGTTGAGCTTCACTGCAGCCCACAAAATGTGTCATCTTCTCAGGACTCCTCCTGCAGGCAGCGGTGCCGTCAGTGGCCAAGCCCAGCACCTTTGGGACTTGGTGGAAGGGTGTATTGAAGCCTCCTGGATGGGAAACGTACAAAACCCAAAACAAAACAACAACAAAAAAAAACACTGAACCACAAGGTGAGTTTTCCTGACAAGCTGCAGCTCCTCCTTCTTCTCCCTCCCTGATGGGAACGAGGTCGATGAAGCAGACAGAGGTTTACACAATTTCCTATAAGATGAACAAAGTCAAGAAAACGGATTTACCCCTAAAACTCGACTGACCAAGGGCTGTTGCCAAGCCCTTCTGTGTGGAAATGAAACGCAAGGCTGGGAAGGCCCCAAATTTCCTTACTCCAAGTTGAAGGATCCAAGGAAGGATCCAGGCCACCACTGCAGATCCAGGTGCTTGTGATGCATCCTCCCCACTCAGTGACCCATCACAGCCTGAGTCAGGCAAAGGGGGTTGGAGACTGATGCTTTCAAGTAGGAGAGCACCAGGGGGAGTTGGGCTGCTCTGCTGTTCTCAGCCCCTTTGCAGCTGATGAGGAAAATAAGCAAGAAAGTGTGAAGGAAGCACTTCATTGATGGGAGCTGCTCGCTCCTTTCATGGCCAAACAGTGGTCACCAGCTTAAAATACATTGAAGAAGATTCATAGAATCCCAGGCTGCTTTGGGAGGGAAAGGACCTTCCAAGGTCATCAAGTCCAACCCCCCTGCATTGAGCAGGGCCATCTGCAACTGGAGCAGGTTGCTCAGAGCCCCAGCCAACCTCCCCTGCAATGGGGCCAGGGATGGGGCAGCCACCACCTCTCGGGGCAACCTGGGCCAGCCTCTCCCCACCCTCAGCACCAACAACTTCTCCCTTCTCTCCAGGCTCAAGCTCCCTCTTGGGAGTTTCCAACCCTCCCCCCTTGTCCTGTCCCAACAGGCCCTGCTCCAAAGTCTGGCCCCATCTTTCTGACAGGCCCCTGGAAGCCCTGACAGGCCCCCAGAAGGTCTCCCTGGAGCCTTCTCTTCTGCAGGCTGCACAAGCCCAAGTGTCCCAGCCTGGCCTCCCAGCAGAGGGTTCCAGCCCTCCCAGCATTGCTGGGGCTCCTCTGGCCCCGCTCCACCAGCTCCNAGGGCTCACGCCAGGATTTCATTGCTGTAACTTTGTGCTTTGCGACATGAAAAGCAGCTCTGCCAGCTTCGATACTTCTCTTGCTTCTATTTCTGTGTCATTGCTTGAAAATTATCTTCTGCCTCTGCCTTGGTTTTGTTTGTACAATCAGTAAAGCACCTATTAAAAGCAACTCTTGCTGTAAGCACAAGGGCTGGAGAGCAGGATTTTACTTCTCCATGGTCACAGGAAGAAGCCCGTCTTTGCCCAGAGAGCTTCTGAGAGAAGAACCTTGAGGAGGATGTGGGACTACCTTGATCTGCTGCTTCTGGAACCCTGGGGAGCTGGTTACCTCCTGCTTTCTGGTGAAATGCAGCATCAGACCAGTTGGCAGCTGTGGGAGGAACCAGAGCTGCTGCCCTGGGTTATGCAGGCATTGGGGTGGGACCACCCAGCACCAGCTCCCACTAGGAAGAAAGCAGAGGCCAGGTAAAGAGTCCCCTGATCTGGTTAA
Organism: Baryphthengus martii; assembly: GCA_013396935.1. Taxonomy (NCBI): domain Eukaryota; kingdom Metazoa; phylum Chordata; class Aves; order Coraciiformes; family Momotidae; genus Baryphthengus; species Baryphthengus martii. Next base: position 11,781 of record VWZK01009610.1, read on the forward strand.
GGAGGCACTTTTGCCACCAGCTTGTAGCCTGGACTGCAAGTGGTCTCTACATGAGGGGTGCGGAGACTGACATGGAAAAGCAGAAACAACCTTAGGTTGCCCCAGGAGAGGTTTCAGTTGGAGCTGAGGAAGAATTGGTTGCCCTTTGGGGTTGTCCAGGCGTGTGCCAGGCTGCCCAGGGCAGGGCTGGAGTCCCCCTGCTCCCTGGAGGGGTTTCCAAGGCGTGGAGCTGTGGTGCTGAGGGACAGGGCTCAGGGGTAACTTCTGAGCAGGGTCTGTTGGGACAGGACAAGGGGGGATGGTTGGGAACTGCAAGAGGGAGCTTGAGGCTGGAGAGAAGGGAGAAGTTGTTGGTGCTGAGGGTGGGGAGAGCCTGGCCCAGGTTGCCCCGAGAGGTGGTGGCTGCCCCATCCCTGGCCCCATTGCAGGGGAGGTTGGCTGGGGCTCTGAGCAACCTGCTCCAGTTGCAGATGGCCCTGCTCCCTGCAGGGGGGTGGGACCAGATGACCCTGGAAGGTCCCTTCCCACCCAAACCAGCCTGGGATTCTAAGAACAGACTGAACTGGGGTATGAGCAGCTCAGCTGCTCCGCTGCCATTAAGAGCCATTTTTACACCCGACAGCCTCTATATTCAAAAGGGACGAATTTCGCACAATAGTTGTTGTTCAGCTTGGGGGAAAATAAAATAATATCTAATTCCAGAGCCGAGTTCGGCACATTCTGCCTCCGGCTGCTCACTCTAAGCCATCGTTAGCTCCGTTGCTTTCCAAGACCCCAGCAGCTCTCTTCATTATATAAAAAAAAAATATGAACTGGGAAAAAGAACACAGCAAGGAATGGGAAAAAAAAAAAAAAGACAAGGAAAAAAAAGACAATTTACCCAGAAAGATCTAAGGACGCTGGGCAGCCTCTCCGGCGAGGCCAGGGATTCCCAGGGTCTCTCAAGGATCGATCCCCCTCGGCCAGCTCGGGATATTTTCTGCGTCGCTCGGCAGCAGCAGGAGCTGCCTCCCGCCTTCCGTGCAATAAGCCGTCGCACCAGGGGCTCGGGGAACGGGCAAGGAGAGGAGAAAATTAAATCAGGAGAAGCAGGAGCCCAAAAGGAGCCTGATTTTTAAAAAAATTAAATAAAAAAACGTAGCAGTCACGAGCCGGCTGGGCCCGTCAGCTCTGCTTTAATACGGCTCGAGAGTTCGGCGGCCGGGGAAAAAACAGGGCCGAGGTAAAACGGCACTGCTCGGCCGGTGGGTAAAAAGCAGCACCCTCCCCTTGGGCTCATGTCCTGGCCCTTTTCCCAATGGGAAGGAACTGGTTTGGCATCGATTTAGAGCCACCGCTCCCTGCGAGCCCTGGTGTCCCTTCCCCAGCTGGTAAAAGGGTGAGGGGAGTCGGGGGGATTTCATGCCCAAAGTGCCCTTCCGAAGGTTACTGCTCCCTGCACCGGCTCCCAGAGCTGCTTTTGGGGTGGGTTTAAGGCCTGGCAGCCGCACACCCACTTTTGTGGTCTTATTTCCTCCCTCTTTCAGTTTGTTTAGAATTAGGAGGGGAGAGAAACGTGGTGGGTTTCACCTCAGGCTTTAGTGAAAGGAAAAGGCTGAGCCTTCTCAGTCACAAACTGACAGGTAAATTCACAGAATCCCAGCCTGGTGGGGGTTGGAAGGTCCCTCTGGAGCTCCTCTGGTGCCCCCCACCCCCCTGCTCCAGCAGGGTCACCCAGAGCAGGGGGCCCAGCAGCGCAGGGTCCAGGCGCCTTGGGAATCTCTCCAGACAAGGAGACTCCCCAAGCTCTCTGGGCAGCCTGGGCCAGGCTCCAACCCCCTCCCACCAAACAAGTTGCTCCTCCCGCTCCCAGGGAACCTCCTGGCTTCGAGGTGGTGCCTGGTGCCCCTCGTCCTGGCGCTGGGCACCCCTGAGCAGAGTCTGGCCCCAGCCTCTCGCCCCCCGGGGGCCCTGGAGCTCTTGCTCAGCCTTGCTCAGCTCCCCTCTGGGGCTGCTCTTCTGCAGCTGAACAGCCCCAGGGCTCTCAGCCTTTCCTGCCCACACAGATGCTCCAGGCCCCTCAGCAGCTTCCCAGCCTCCCCTGCACTCTCTCCAGCAGCTCCTGGTCTCTCTGGAACTGGGGAGCCCAGCNCCAGCTCCTGAACCTGGTTCCCGTCTGTCACTGAGTCCAGTCTGAGACTTTCCCCGTGCCTGCTCCGCAGCATCAGCGGTGACACTGATGGCATTGCCATCGGGGTGGGGGGGTTCGATAGCGGGTTTGTATCTATTTCTATCTGTTTGGTTTTATTATTGTCATTTTGATTAAAGCTGGTTTAGTTTCCTAATTGATGTCTCACATCGTTATTGTCTTTCTCTTCTGATTCAGGAAGGGAGATGAGTTAGAGAGAGCGTCTGTTAGAGGGGTGAGGGGTCCTGACCCTAAACCTTGACATTCCCTGTCTCTCCTGAACCCAAATCTGGACACAGATCATTTCTGCGGCCTCCTCTGGCCCCACTCCAAGAGGTCCACGTCCCTGAGGCCCTCCAGCCTGTTCTGCCAACAGCCCTGCGACCAGGGAGCCATCCCGAGGCAGCGCCGAGCGGGAGCGCCGTGAGGAGCTGGGACGAACAACGCCAGCGAGCTGCGAGCTGCTTCCACCTAAAAAACCAATTTCACCTGAATCCTCTGATCCTGCAGCAATTTTGAGACAAAAAGAAAAGGCAGGTTAAGCTTAAAAGGGAGGAAACGGCTGCTGCCAGCTTCAACGAGCCCGGGCGAAATCCATTACGAGCGGACGAAGGATCCTGAGAGACCAACAGGGACAGACAGACGGCGCCGCACGAGCTCGTTCCCTTTTCGAACCCTCTCTCCCCGGCTGACGTTCCTGCGCGCCCTCAGCCGCCGCTCGTAGGTGTCTTTGGGTCCTGCCTGCGAGCAGGATCCAAAGGCAGCATCGGTGGTTTCTGCGCCATGGTGGGAGCAGCCTCCTCGGATTGGGGGCAGGGGGGGATGGCAGCAGCTCCGGTAGGGATCAAAGGAGCTACGTGGTGGAAGTTGGGGAAGAGAGAGGAGGAGCAACCAAGGTGAAATGAGCGCTGAAGGGTTCCATTAGGAAATAGTTTGTGCCCGTATTCAACAGGTTGACCTGCTGCTTTCCCTGTTTTCCAGAAATATTTTTCTAGAGTGAGCAAGTCCATGTGTTCATAGAGGCGTAGAATTGTTTGGGTTGGAAGAGACCTTGAAAGTCCTGGAGTCCCAGCGCTGCCCCATCCCTGCCAGGGCACCCCTGAGCCCTGTCCCTCAGCACCACAGCTCCACGCCTTGGAAACCCCTCCAGGGAGCAGGGGGACTCCAGCCCTGCCCTGGGCAGCCTGGCACACGCCTGGACAACCCCAAAGGGCAACTAATTCTTCCTCAGCTCCAACTGAAACCTCCCCTGGGGCAACTCCAGGCCGCTTCCTCTTGTCCTGTCCCTTGTTCCTTGGGAGCAGAGCCCAACCTGCCCTGGCTCCAAGCTCCTGAATTTCAGGGAGTCCACTTCCGTGCCCACACAAGTCAATAACTCTGTTCTTACCTCTCCAGCTGTGAAGAAATGAAATTCCTCCTCCTCATCCTTCACAAAGGGAACGTTTCGGGCTGGTGCATCAGGATCACCGTGGCCTGTAGCTCTCGCTGGAACCAGCCACCTCATCTCCCGTCCCTCCTCCTTCCCAAGAAGCTGGCCACTCTGCTTTTCCTTACCTCATCTGGAGCCCCTGCCGAGACGAGACGCTCAATCCGAGCAGCTCCGGTGTCCCCCCTCAGAACGATCGACACCTCCAGCCACCCCACCTGCCGATAACCACTGGACAACAAGGCGGCCCGAGCGCCTTGGTTGGGCTTGGTGATTAACGGACCCGCAAATTGATTTAGTTCCGGAGAAAAACACCCAAACGACCCGGTCCGATGATGTATTTAACAGACACTGGAGAAAAAAAAAGGCCCTTCTTCTGCTGTCTGGGATGTGCTGGGATTTGTGATGGATGGAGGATTCTGCTAATGGATGATTTGAAAGCAACACTTAATTTTAGAGAAAAATAGCAGGGTATTGACGGACTGGAGCCTGGTTGGGAACGGGAGCCAGTATTTAATTCTTCCTCGGGTAAATTCAGCCCCCGGCTCCTCACGCGTCTCCACCAGTGACGTTATTTGTCCCACTGACAAAAATTAACTGGTCTGAAGCATCCTAGAGCCAGAGCCATCGATTTCAAGTGCCGGCCTCGACGGGCAACTCCAGGCCGCTTCCTCTTGTCCTGGTGCTTGTTCCTTGGGAGCAGAGCCCGACCCTCCCTGGCTCCAAGCTCCTGAATGTCAGGGAGTTGTGGAGAGCCAGAAGGTCTCCCCTGAGCCTCCTTTGCTCCAGGCTGAACAAGCCCAGTTTCAACAGCTGCAGTTTAACAGCACATCTTTAGTCACCTCTGCCAGTGGCCCAGCCTGGGGAAAAAAAATCAAGTGTCAAAGCCTCATGTGCCGAGTCACGGAACCTGCCCCAGCCCTGTCACCCTGTGATGCATTTGACAGCACTGTTCTCCTCCTACAATGTGAAGTCACGTAAGCAGCTTGCACCGGCAAATATCCTCCTCTGGTCACCAAAGTAGCGGTTTTCACCAAGACCCAGCTGCTTCACAGGATCCAGCCTCACCTGCAGGGCTGGCTCCAGCTCGNCAATCTTCTCCATAACACAGAATTTCACTAAATTCCCCTCCCCCCTTCTCTATACTGCAGGCCTTTGACAAACTTCTGTTTTTCCTTCCCCCACCCCAAGCTATATCATTATTAATCAGCTTTGTAATGAGGAGCCCACCCCAGATTCACCCACTCTCCCATTTTATCCACCCCTTTCCCAGCTACAGACGTTACATCCCCCCACCTTAACTCGCTGAGGAACATCCAGCATCATTTCCAGCGAGCTCCAGGATCCTTCTCCTCCCATCCCACCTCTTTCCCTACAAAGTCATCGACTTAAATTAGAGGCTGTCAAGGCAGATGTTCATTTACCAATTCACGAGGTGGTAGAGTAAGAAAGACTCACTAACTTGTGGTGCCTTCAAAAAAAAAAAAAGTATATAAAAGAAGCTTCACGTGATTCTTAAGAGGTTCTCGGTATTGCCACATTTTTTTAGCGAATTAGTTAAAAAAAAAAAAAAAAGTCCACAGGGTTTTATTCATTTCTAAAGTCGTTTCAAAGCGATTAAAGCAGAGACCAGCTAAAAATATCCAGCAGCTGTGAGGATGCTCAACCAGCACGGCAAAAAAATTATAATAAAAATTAAAAAGAATTAAAAAAAAAAGAGGAAGAAAAGGAGTTAAAACCAGTCGTTCTCGTGCCCTGGTAATTTTCTCACATGGGGTGAGAAAACCCACCTGTGGTTGTGCAAATCCATCGCTGTTCTGGAAAAACGGAGCTGGTCTCGATCAAAAACCGGTGTGGGAAGGTCAGCCGGGTGCTCTGAGGTGGTGGGAAGTGGACAATGGAGGGTTAGGAAGAGCAGAGGATGAGGAAGAGGAGGGTGAAGGAGCCATATTTTGAGTATTTATGGAAGGGAAAAGCCCGACTCCAGGGCCCTGTGCCTCTGAACACCACGAGCTCCAGGCCCCTCTTCCCCATCCCAGTCTTCACAGAGAGGCCAGGAGCTGAAGGAACTTCCAAGCCAGCGTGTCTGGCGTGCACCTGCGCTGTTGGACTCGGCGGGAAGCTCTAAATTTAAAATTCAGATTTAACTGAATGATTTGAATGAACTCATTTTTGATCTGCCCACGACAGGGACTGCTCCTACAGGTGGTCAGGACAGAGGCCGATGAAGGCTCCTTTGTGGAGGACAAATGGCTTGAGTTGGAAGGGACCTTGAAGATCATCCAGTTCCAACCCCCCTGCCATGGGCAGGGACACCTCCCACTAGAGCAGGTTGCTCAGAGCCTCATCCAGCCTGGGCTTCAACACTTCCAGGGATGAGGCTTCACAGCTTCTCTGGGCAACTTGTTCCAGTGTCTCACCACCCTCAGAGTGAAGAACTTCTTTAGAGCCTGGAGGAGCCAGAAGGAGACAGGAGAACATGTTACGCTTCCCCAAGGAAGCCAGCGGAGCCCTCTGGATAAAGTCCTGGCAGGAAGAAAAATCCTTGACAGGAATTTAGCTGCTTCTAATCCACAGTTTTCTATTGGAACCACAATTTTAGTAGAGTAGAAGATGGGAGAAGGAACCTGTTGTGTATTTCTAACTCAAATCAAGGTCTTTCTGGGGCTCACCAATATTTTCCTTTTGGCCATTTCCTCTTCAGCTGTCGCCACCGGACGCTCTTTCACCTCCACCCAAGAGAAGAGCTCAGAAGGAACCGCTTCCAGGAGCTCCTTGAAGCCAAGATCAGCGGCACTTTTACGGCTCCGTTCACGGAGTATTTCAAGCCGGGCGCAAATCGGGCTCCCCGTTTACCTGCCACGCGTCCCGTTGGGCCCATTCCGTCTCCCCGGCGCCAGCAGCTGGCGGGAGCAGCTCAGCCAGCAGGAAGCACGGTTCCTCCGCCTGCTTCGAGCGTTAGTGACGTACACGTTCTAATCAAGAGCTGGCATCTTTTTTACATTCTGGGTATTTATTTTAAGAAAGCATTTTAGTTAATCTCAGCCAGAAAAAAAAAGAGTCAAAAAGCCCCAGTGAAGAAAAGAGAAAAAAAAACAAAACACCACTTTTGTTTCTCCTCAAAGTTTCGTCAGCTCCTTCAGCAGACGTCACTTGGTTACGAGGAGTGAAGAATTACACCAAAAAAAATTTTAAACAGATTAAAGCTCCTAAAGGAAACTTCGGCGCCAAGGACGAGCGACACGGCACCATCAGGGCTGGGAACGGGCAACGGGGCAGAGAAATCCATCTCCAGATGGTTTTCTGCTTTTTTTTCTTTGCCATCCTTGGAAAGGACAGTCGAAAGACGGCAAGAAAAGGATTTTTGAAAAAAAGATCAAGTTCAGAAGCTCCTCTATGACCGTGTCAGTCATGTCAAGGTCACCTCCACCTGTGCTACTCACCGAATAAAAGAACGTGGCCATAAAAACACCGAGGGTTTGCATAAAAAATAGATTTCCTTTGCAGTTCTCCTCTTAAAATTACTGTACAAATAAATAAAATTATCGTCCGTTTAAATAGAACCGTTGGGGAAGACCGGAAGCCGGCAAGACCGGAAGACCGGAAGCGGTGTCCCGATGGACCCGCTCATTCTGAAGGAAGGCGGAGTTGGTGGTCACCTCCGAAGCCTCCAGGTTGCAGCGGGCCACGGTACCTGCAAAGGAAAGGTGGCAAAGTTGCAAAATCAAATGGGGTTTGGTCCGTACCAAAGGTTCCTGGCCCACTGTCCTGCCTCGGGGACATCAATCGCCTACAAAGGCTCAGGGAGGTGCGCACAGGGCAGGTAAACACCTGGGCTTTTCTCAAGAAAAAATTAGTTCTGAACCTCAGGAGGTTCAACAAGGGCAAGTGCAGGGTCCTGTCCCTGAGGGGGAATAACCCCCTGCACCAGGACAGGGGAGGGGGGACCTGCTGGGAAGCAGCTCCATGGAGAAGGACCTGGGAGTGCAGGGGGACAAGAAGCTCCCCAGGAGCCAGCAATGGGGCCTGGTGGCCAAGAAGACCAATGGGCTCCTGGGAGTTATGGAGAAGAGTGTGGGCGGCAGGGCCAGGCAGGTTCTCCTGCCCCTCTGCTCTGCCNCTGAACAATGTTTAACTTGCCTTCCTGAATCGCCTCATACGATTCTATCCACATCACCTGAAGGTTAGCTCCATATCCCTGGCTTTAAATTCCTGAAAGAAAATCCAATTTGATGGTTTTTTTTTTCCGCACTTCTCTGAGGAGATGTGGTGGTTGCTTGCCCTACACTACATTTCATTGCCCTGCGATAAAAAAGCATTATGGAAATAAAAAAACATCTCCTGTTTGATTTGACCCTGCTACTGGAGAATCCTTCTCAAGCACCTACACGTAGCATTTGTTGAAAACCCTTCTCAGCTTCTGAGCTACTCCTGATTTTACATTAGGAGAGTCAGATATGAAAATATCGAGTTGTTTTGTGGACACAAAACATCCAAGAACTGGTGTTTGAGACCAGCCCATTTTAGGCAGGCGAGTTGGTTTCCCTTCCAGCAGCATTTTCAGCGGCGCGAGGCCGGTGCCTCGTGGCACGGAGCGTTGTGCCACGAGTCATCAACGCCCATTACGTGCCAAAAAAAAAAAAAAAAAAAAAAAAGGAG